>JAINUG010000102.1:437500-620086 GCA_029706075.1 Aldrovandia affinis
CGGCAAAAAGACCCACACGCAACAAACATACATGGCTTGAGAGTGTTTCTAAAAAAAAAAAAATGTGCAGTTGAAAAAAATGTGAATGAAACCTGGTATGCTCTTAAAATAGCGACTAGAACAGTTAAAGTCATTTTCCAGGCAGACTGGCTGCTGAAGTATTGCCAGGACCCTGATTGGCCAAAGGCCCTGGTCACGTGACTTCCAGTCAGGTTGCGCGACGAAATTTAGAGGAAAAAATAAAAGCAGTGAGAACAAAAGTGGGGGGGGAAAAAAGAGACTGCTGGTTGTGAAAACGCATGGCCGCGTACAAAGAATGATTTCCTAGCGAATTCGTCCCTGATATATTCCATCTCATTGTTGGTTTGAACAGAGACTCCCAGAATACTTGTGCTAATGCTACAGGAAAACCTTCCTAAAAGTATGAGAGACTGGGTGAGCTTTTACCAGGGATTTGGACAATATCATTGTTTAAAATAAACAAAATAAGCAGTTGATACTATGCAGACAAATATACGGGGACTTCCTGACTTATCTCGGCAGAATGACGTTTTCCTGTCCTATACAATTCAATAGCACTCAGAAGCCCTGAGTGTTTACATAGAAGGCTTTATTTGAATGAAGTTGAAACTGCAGGGGAGGGGGTTGAACTTATTGCATTTCTTTGAACCCCAATGAAAGGAAATCAAGATGGGCACAAAAATGTTTCTGACACTGACACACAATTAAAGTCCCATGGTTTGGACCCTGCTCAGCTACCCTTGGCCTCCTCCAGCTCTTTAAACGAGGCCGTCACTACTCAACCCCAACGGAACTCTTCAGATTTACTTTTGGATTACGTAGAATGGCAGAAGCCAAAGCCACTTAAGATTCCTTATCATCTGTGCAATGGCACACACCGTAGCAGAAATCACACAGGATGCGATATCCTCATTTGGCATTTTAGATGCACTTCAAACTGCATCTTGGTTCCATCAGCCCTGACTTGACTCCCTCTCCTAAACAATCTAAAGATTAAATGATTTTGGCCTCCCGCGTGGTCCAGTGGTTACAATGTTCGACGCTGGCCACGGAGACCGGGGTTTGATTCCCCGTCCCGCCAGAGTCGGCTCTGGCCGGGAGTGCCACCAGGGGGCGGCGATTGGCTGTCCGCCCCAGGGAGGGGGGAGGGAAGCCGACAGGATATTCGCTGCGCCCTGTAGTACCGGGTTACAGTCGACGGCCTGGTGACTACGGCTGCGAACTCACATTACTAGGGGGGGACTGACATAAAACAGTGGGTCTAATTGGCTACTAAACTGGGAGAAAATGGGATAAAATCAGAAACAAAATCTTTAAAAAATGTAAAAAAAGATTCAATGATTTCCCGCCATCTTGAGAGTACTGGCATTTTCCACAATGTGACAAGCGCTGTTAATATTGACTTGTATTAATACGTCCCCCTTCGGCATGGAACTTTTGTGTGACGATGTTTACAGAATCATTTCATACAAAGACACTTCAGTTTTGATTCGGTTAGTAAATGTTGTGGCTAAACTCATTCATCCTTATTGTATGAACTAGATTGTAAGTCGCTCTGGATAAGTTAAATAAATATGTGTAAAAGTTTATATGTAAGTCACAGATCATCTAAGCCAAATAAACAATTCCCTCACTACATTGAGCAGTCAGTGGAGGGAAAGAAAAATAAACCTAGACTTTACCCCATTTTGGTATGTGTGCCTAAAGGAATATAAGTTCAAGCATTTGAAAAAGATGGAAATTTAAAATGCACTCACACCCAGGCCCACTGTGGGATGTAGTGTAATGGTTAGGGAGCTGGGCTTGGCTGGGCTGGCAGCGTAGTATAACGGTTAGGGAGCTGGACTTGTAACTCAGAGGTTGCAGGTTCAATTCCCAGGTGGGGCACTGCCGTTGTACCCTTGAGCAAGGTACTTAACCTGAATTGCTTCAGTAAATATCCAGCTGTATAAATGGATTGTATGTAAAGAAATGTAAAGTCACTCTGGATAAAAGCGTCTGCTAAAGTGGCTCAAATGTAAATGTGAAATGTAGATAAAGGCGGACCGACCTGGTGGCGTGCGCGACTCTGGTCCAGAAGCTGCCGGGACTGCACTTTCTGCTGCTGCAGCTGCTGGATGGCAAACTGCAGCTGGTAGCTCCCCGAGGTGGGCTGGTAGCGCTGCAGCGGGCTCACCCCCGTCACCTGGCTGTAGGCGCCGCGCGCGTCCCCGTCCCCGTCCCACAGGGCGGTCCCATCGTCCGGCAGGGCCCTGCTGAGAGGCGCAACAGAAGCCAAAAACGTTCACGTGAGCCTCGCTGCCTTTCAAACATTTCCACAGCAGAGTGACGAGAAAAGGACCTTATATGTTCTTACATGGTCAATAAATGAAACAGGTTGCAGTGAGTGGCTGTGGCCGGTGGGACAGCGGCCCGACGGTGGAAGCGGTGAAGGCAGGGAGCGAAGAGCAGTCAGCGCGATGAACGGCAGGCCGCAGCGCCCGCCGACTGGGCACCGCTGCCCACTTTTACTGGCGCCGCACACCGAAGCTGAGCGCTCTCGTTTTTATGCCATAAACCTCCAATTCAAGAGGACTGGAGAGAAGTCTCACTGTAGCCATTAGAACAGGGCTGTTGGACCTGGGGTGTGCAGTTTTGCTGGCTTCTGTTATCTCATTCCCCTACTACTGATACTACAGTCCAGTTAATCAGTTCATACTGTGCTTCATATGATTTATGAAGCTGATTTCTGATAAGAGCCTTGTGTACTGACCTACCGTAATCAAGGGCACCGAACAAGCGTTGGGTTTGCATCGCTGCCCAAAATGTGACAAGTAGGTTTGTCAACGGACATTTTGATGCCCGTCATCACACGTAATTCATCCTGTTAGCGTTATATCAGCCACTTATTGTTCAAAACAAAGACACAGTCTGTTCCTCCAGTGCAAACACGGTAGCCACTCTATCAGCTTTGTGAGGGCTGAAGGCCAGAGGACGATGGTTCCTTGCCACGTTTGCATGGCTGGAATTGACAGAGACAGGCTCGAGTGAGTTTTGGCAACCGCTGTCCGAAATCAAAACATACTCAGGACCGTCCCGAGGCCTAAGCTTCCCGAGCGAAGAGGACGTGTGCGGCCGACACCGAGGGAAGAGTTCTCATCTCGATCTGCGCTGCCCTTACGCGAGTACTGGCCTCTCTAGACACAAGGTCGCTCTGTAGAGGCTAGGGAGGGACCTGAGGCCCAACAAACAGGAACGTCTCTGTGGACTGCGGGAGTAAATCCAGGAATTATATCCCTCACCTTCTCAAGGCCGGCCTTGGCTGGTTCACTTACATCACTGCACGGGAAGCTAAAAACCTGAGTGAACTACACTGACAAATCCGGCTAAGAAGGATTAATGAAACTCAAAATAAAGTAGTTATCAGACACCACTTACAGAGAGCGGATAATACAATGTAACATTGTCAAGTGGGCTGCCATTATCACATGCCGTCCTAATATTTTAAGAATTAAGAACGCATAGTGAAATATGGAATTAGCCAATTTTTCCACCCCATTTCCCTCCTTGCATCAGGTTTCAAAACCATGGCAGGCCGGGAGGGTCAGCATGGCAGACAGGACTGTGTCTGCCCCACCTGCGGATCCTGCCTGTGAAAGCACGCTAATACAGGCACCATTGCAGCAATGGCCCCATCACAAACACCAGTCGCATTGAAAACATAACCTCCTGACTCCCCTCTCTAAAAGTGTCACGTTCCATCTGCATCACAAACCAACAACCTGGAAAGTCAAACATTTGAGCAGCTCCGTGCATTTGTAACTAGATTATCTCTCCGAGCAGCAGGCTTATTTATGCCCTTCTCTGGAGGTTCGGAGCAAGTTAAATTCAGAGGACGTGAATAGGCCCAGCAGCCTGCCGGCCAGAAACAAATGTCTTGTTTTAAGGCCAATCAGAATGTAGGAAGCTGATAAAGTTCCTTTATCAGAGAGGGAGGGAAAGAGGGAGAGACAGAGAGAGGGAGAGAGGCAGAAAGAGAGATTAAAAAATCCTGCAATGTTGTTAGATAAAATAAATGAACAGCTGCCGAAAAGTCCTCCCAAATGTAACACTGTTTATATGCGCTAAAGAAAATATTATATAAATAATATAACAATTTAATTAACCTATTTATAAAATTATATTTATAGTTTGATAAGGGCTAAAAATAGAATTCAATTAAGGTGAACAACAGTGAATTTTACACCAAAAACACTGTAATGGCTACATAAGATACTTGGGCTTTTTAATTCATGCGAAGGTGCCATGGGTTTCCCATTTGGTGTGGCATATAATGCAACGCCCAGCATGGCCACTAGTCCTATAAAGCCTGCCCCCGAAGCATACGTCTGCATCAGAACTTCACGTGAACCCCCCAACAGATAAAGTGCTGGATTTTATACGACTGCTTAAAAACAAAACAGAGTTGACCTGGTCTGCTCTGTTGATTTATTGCAAATACATTTTCTTAATGAACAGTCAAGGTGTAATCCTCAGCCACTGGTGTGCCATGGGAGGCAGGGTGAGTGGGAGCATACGCTGCCTGTGTCCCCCATCAGGAGCAACAGTCCCTGGCTATGCGATTCCAGCACAATAAATAACATCAGTCAAAGGCCACCCCCTCTAAAAAACAGACGAATTTCCCATCACCGGTATGCGGAGGGGGAGCAGCAGGCTTTTTGCAACTTTCTGGAGGTCGCTGCGAGCGGGTGACGGAACAACCCCTGACGCAATTACTGGAATTAGCTGATACGACTTAAAACAACACAGCGCTGCTCGCCGCGCACATGCGTGTGCTGAAAACATAAATCTTGACTCGGGTGCTGAACGTGGGAAAAAGGCCATTCCGCCATGACATCATGCTCAAACCGTGGCCCACCATGTGGATGACATTGGGTGCAAAATTGCTTTGGCATTCCCGTCACCTATTAATTTTCTCTTTCTTCGCGTCTGCCCAGAAAGGCATGGCCGTTAAGGTGATACAACATAGCATGCTATTGTCAACACGCGGAATGCCAGTGAGAGCGCTTCACAGGCAGCGAGCGAATCCGGGCAGAGGGACTGGTGTGCGGCTGTGCGTTTCAGGTGGGCTCGATTGACGGGGGGGCCTGGAGAGGGAGGGGTTAAGTCCGCCCCGACCCTGCAGGCTGTCCCGGTAGCGTCTCTGTCCACTCATTTACACAGTCCCATTATCCGAGAGTGGAATTTCTCATGTTCGTACCTCAGGGAATTGCTGGTGCGCAGCACTCCATCTGCTTCCAATTAAGGTGAATAAAAACGTTTTATTAAAAGGGGGACATCAAACAGAAAAAATACTTTCCTCGCTTTTTCCCCCATCCCCCCCAATACTTTTCAAACTTTTTTTCTTCAGCTTTGGTTTTCACGGGCTTTGTTGGATCGGTAAATCGATGGATGCCGTTATCCTAAAAGCTTTTTTGAGCTCGGCAGCATATTTGCAGAAACACTTACGGCTTCAGAACAAAAGAGTGAAGGCACAATAGAAAAAGAAAAGCCAATATATAACACTAACCATAACAGTGCATGGATTTTAGCATATTACCTGCACACTATCTATAGCTATAGAAATTAAATCTAGCTGGCGTTCGAGAAACAAGGTTACTGGTATTCATTCACACGCATGAAATAACTGAAACTTCCACATCGGACACAGGTGTAAACAGAAAGACCGTCGCTTCCATCAATCTCTTAAATTGAGCGTTCTTACGAAGAAATCTCCAGTGTTTCAAGTGGCATTAAATTCTCTATTTTTCTTCCTATGCAACTTGGATGAAGAAGCAGAGCCTGACATCACTGGAGCTCACTCTGCCGCTTCGTGATTGGCCGGTTACTTGCGGTTCTTCTTTGGGAGTTTGGAGAAGGGAAGTGTTACAGCAGAGCCGACCATCATTTCACTCCCGTGCCAAAACTAAGCAGAGACATTAATTTCCTATTTCCGATTCCATTTCCCAAAGCAATCCCTTCATTCCAATCAAAATCCGATCCCAGGAATTTACTGGAATCCTAACCACGAACCTTGCCAATACTAATCCAGAATCAGGTAGGGTTACAGCTAAAAATGGAGTGTGTGTGTGGGGGGGGTCTGGTGGTATAGGAATGGAAATTGAGTTAAGGGGGACTAAACTTAGGTGTCAGTGTATGGGAATGTTAGATCAGTGAGCCTTTTGGCATTGGGATTAGGATTTCCTCCATTGTTATGTATCCCAAACCTAAATATCCCATAATGACCTTCCATTACAAATCCAAGCTGCTTATACGATTACTAATCTCGAGTAAAACCTGAAAGCTTAGGGAGCTTTCAACCTTCACCTGGGCGAAGTGTAAAAGCACCCCAAATCCCAACGCATGCATGGATAAGGTTACTTAATTTAGAGACACGGGATACATCTTTTTGTTAAGAATATTAAGGTTGGGCACTGGTAGAACAAACTTGCCAAATTCATGTCTTGACAATGAATTTGTTTGGGGTAAATGTCATGCTTTCTGTGAACCTTCAAACTTCAGAACGAGCGGTTGTGATCACTCCAGTTCCTGTCTGCTTTTCGTTGTTTTCCCTATTTCGAGTGAGGTATCAGAGACTGCCACTACAGCACACTGTGTTAGACCCACCAAAGGGGTTAATTGTATTCTTGTAATGTATGTATATAGTCTGTTCTCAGCAGATTGTATGAAAATGCGAGAGGGGGGGAACGGGTTTCAAAGCGCTGAGGCAGCATACCTGGCAGATCCTGGCCACGTAGCTTCAAAGGGCTCGCAGCTCTTTGAAACCCATCATACTTCACCCCCGCGGTTTCCTTAAAGAGCCGGTGCGCTTAACGGTTTCAGCATGTTTGGCACACACCGCCAGCCCCAGTGCAGGGACTCAGGAAATTATACATTAAAGAAACAGTATCAAGTCAAAATCAAAGCCATTTTTTTCTAATATCTCATTAAAGATGTTACACTGGTTTAAGGCTCCGACAACGGCTCAGGCAATAACAAGGGTCGCGTGCCAAGAAAATGGCTGAACTTAATGAGGGGAGAAGAGGGTTTTGTGAGCTGTACCATGTGGAAAATTGCTGTATGATACCAATGCCTTTTGCTATCCACGTTCCCACTGTCTCTCCCCCTTTCTCTCGCTCACTCTCACACACACACACAAACACACACACAAAAGCCCCTTTGGCCAAGTCATCAAGCATCAAGAATCCGGCAACAGGAAGCACTTCTGAGTTAATTATGAAATCCATTGAGATATTAAAGTTAAGCAGTGTCTTACACAATGGACACACAGTACAGTATGCGCAGAAATGACACAGACTTACACACACAGTTTCTTTCTGACAAAGTTCTCAGCTGCAGTAATGGGTATTTCCTCACATGCACTATAAAAAAACACAGATGGACATCGACAATGCAAAGGTAGCGTGGCAGCCTTTAAAAGCAAGCACAAAACAGCTAAAGAAAAGAACGGACAGCTAAAGGAAAGGTTATCCAACCAACTAGCCTTGCTGATTTTAAAAATGGATGTGAACCTTAGGTATCACCATACAATCGTCGTTTAGCCAATTTATTTTTCCGGCCTGCAATATACATTTGTGAGAGAAAAAAAATAAGAATTATATATCAATTTAATAAAAACCTTTTTTTCTTCTTTTGTGGAAATAAAAACATTTTAAAAAGGGAAAAAGCCAGACATTCCAGGAATTCCCTGACAGTTCCATACATAAGGAAGGGCAGGACTGGAAAAACACAGAAGGGGAGATCAGGGCCAAACTGTCTGAGACACTGTCACTCACGTATCACTGTAAAAATAGAGCGCAACCGCACATGTTTAACCCTTGCCTCGCCGTCTCCTTCGGAGTTACCTAAGCTCTAAAAGCGCAGCTTGACCTCAGCGCGAGTGGTCTCTGCCTGACAGCGACCGCACACGACCGCGGTGCATTGTTCAAGACCTTCCTTAACCCGCCCGGGTCTCGGCAAGGGTTCAAACTTCCTCGCGCGACTCGCGGCCTAGGAGCGCGGCTCGACGCGTCGGGGGTGACATGTCGCCGAGCTGAAGTCGTAACGCGGGTGTGTGAGCGCAGCGGAGAAACCGAGCGCCTCCCTGTGCCGAGGGAACAATGGGCCAGAGCAGCTACGGCTGTGCAGGAGAGCGCTGCTGGGGTTGGGCTATGTGGGAGAGGGTTTGTTGACTTTACCCCCTCCCCTCCCCCCCACCCCATGCCCCCCCGCATCGTCCTCGGCTGCCTCCAAAGTCCCCCGCCGCACTCAGCTATCAGCTCATCCTGCTCGCTTAAACAAAAACGCAGTAAAAATGTCACTGTACCAAAAAAGAAAGAAAAAAACGAAATTCTTTTTCAAGTAGGGCTATAAAAAGAACCTTGCTAAAAATCCAGCAGTCCCAAAACTTAAAACGCTACTTTTTCCAAAGAATACATTAACTTTCGGTTTTCACTTTAAAGATTCTTCCAAGACTATTAAACTTGCCCTTAAGTTTTATTGACTGTGACCTAATACCCCAAACTAAGCACCAATAAAATTGTCCAAAGTTGATTACACAGAAAATCTTCCCACTGTTAATTTGCCTCTTGAATGCAGCTCTCAAGAAATCAGGTTGACAAATGCTTCTCAAGAGCTAAATTGGACTCTTGTGAACTTCTCAAGAGGAGGCTTTTACTGGTGAAGGCAAGGCTTTTGTTTCAATGATATAATGTCCTCTCCACAAGGGAGAAGAGAAGAGAGGCTTCCCGTATAAACCTTTGGACAGCACACCGGCTCTAAAATGCCCAATGTGCTCCAAGTGGTTTCCACAAAACAAGCATACATTTCCATGAAAGCAAAACTGGTGTCTTTTACCGTACTCTACTAAATATGTCAAGTACACAATGCCCACATTTATACCCCTGCTGAATAGCCGTTCTTTTGCCATAATGTGCACCTCGTGTGAAAACGCCTAGGAAACCCTGCCACCGGAACTCAAACTCAAGAAATACCCATTTCAATAATAATTTGAATGAGTTATGTTGAAAAAACAAGATATATTGTGATTTACCATTGCTATAATGTTTGAAAGTTTAGCTTCTGTGCTACGCTGTACCAGGATACCAATGTTTTTTCTATTTCTTCGCATTTATAAATCGAGGGCAGTACCAGGACGATTCATTTATATTTCTGAAGAGAAATGATTGGCCCCTAAAGCAGAATACTTGTCATACAGGAATGAATGCCCCACTGTACTATTCATAGACAACCCTGTGTTGTGCCCAGCTTTCTAAATCAAGATAACCGTAGACAAATGGCCAAGCGCTTTCCCCTTTAGCACATACGGGGAAATACCACACAGCCATAAAAATACGCAGTGATGGGTGTCCACATTACAGCCCATTAGAACAGGCCGAGGAACACCGCTGGGAACGGCAAAGGGATTTATTTCAATGGATACAGAGAACAACCGCTTCTTATTCACCCCAGACAGCAGGCAAGCCCTAAGACAGGTCCCCATCGGGGTTAACACCACTTTATTTAGCTTATATGCTAATCCTGTTAATGTAGCGCAGAACGCAGGCTTAAAAAAACAGGCCCGTTTGTTTTTGGTGACCCCCTCACTGCATTCGAGCCACACTGAACCTGCTCTTCTCAATTATACACAACAGCCCTACATTTCGCAGATTCCTGTCTCTCTCAGTGAGGAATGGCTGTTTGCTTTGGCAGTGAACCTCGGTGAGATTGCAATGCACCATTCGCTTTCCCCAGCCTTCGAGAGGGCAAATACCGCACTATACATGAAGAGTAATATTTTATAGGAGGCGAAGCGAGGGGTCTTTTAAGGGGACGGAGGTGCAATGGATGAAAATATGGGGGAGAGGCGGAGAGAGGTAATGCAGGGAGATGGGTAAATGATGGAGAGATTGCGCGGAGGGCACGCGAGGGGATACACACAGAAGCCTGGGCTGGCGTCCGCAGGCCGCTCGCGTTCTTTTGATCCAGGGGCTGGGTTCTGTGGTCTTGTGAAGTTCATTGAAACAGAAGCATTAATCTTGTGGGATTAGCCATCTGCTTCCATTCAGGTCACTATCGCTCAAGCCCACCCGTTTGACTACACTCGGAGAAACAGTCATAACAATGGAGCCGCTTAGCCTTCCACATATCATCACGGTGAGGGAGGGGGTGGAGAGGGGGGGCTGCAGCACAAATCCTGACATTTTCGACGAGTCAAAGGGGTTTGCGCTTTAATGACACACTTAAAAGAAAACTGAGAAGACTCCTGTTAGCCCCTGAAGTTGTGGCCGGAGCGAAGTTTTGTTTTATGCTTTCAAGCCGGGCTTCATAACTTCCCGAACAGACGCGACAATGAAATGGGCAAGCCCCATGGTGCTTGTCGACAGGTCCCAACAACCGAAAGTGAACAGGTGATCCCAAGAAATATGCAACCACAGCGTATAGCAATGTTGTGGAATGGCTGTGGTTTGGCCACATCTCACATACTGTAGCAAAGCCTCGGCCTTCTACACTTTGAAAATGTGAGGACCTTAAATATGCTTTATTTTCTGACTACTGGCACAATGTAAAGGAACATTCTTGACGATTATGACACATAAAAGCAATTTTACTTTCTGCCGAAGTTCTGCCTTTTAAGTTCTCTCCAAATAACTCTTGATAATAATAAATAATTCTGGTGAGAACAGAAAGTGGGAGTTCTCACCAGTGTCAAAAAGAAAAAGCGACTATATGAATACAACCAAGCACTATTTTTATTGCCTGAGAATAGGCAGCCTAAGAGGGGATAAGTAGCAAAAATTTCATGAATGTTCTAATGCTTTATACCAGCCACACATTGGTCGTTACACTAGTAAAAGTGAATCGTGCGATTTATTTTTATGGCCTACAGAAGGAGAAAACTGTCTCTCTGTCATTAGAAGATTTCAGGGGCGTCTCAATAAGTGTCTCGCAACTTTTTTTTCATACATAGCTTGTGGAAAAATGGACAAAATACAAAATGTAGAATTTTTGGGTGAAGTTGGCCTTTAAGCCGGGCCAAGTTCCTCAGGTTACTGCTGCCTAAGAGTCCTGCATGTTGCCAGCTGTCGTCAGCAAGAGACCCAACCCTCCTGTGACCGGCGATAGCCATCCTGTAGTACGCTGCGGTTTGTAACGTTAGTATGGAAAATAGCGTGTGGATTGCGGGCAAGCGTGTCAGAGGAGTGCGCAGGCTTCAGTGCTCCCTGTGTGGGTGCGCGCAACACGGCGGTGACACGACAGACTGTACAACCGGCCATTCCAAATGAGAGAAAAAGGCATAAAAAACTACTTTACATTTTTTGCTTAACGTGGCCGTAGTGTAACTCGGACACAACATTGCTGTAGCATCGTTTTCTTCGCTCGAATGCTCTTTTTCCAGATGTGCACAGGTGGCTGTGCAAACCCCCCGTTCTTCGGGATTGAGTTCCCAGCCCCCAAGAAGACAGTTGTCAGTGCAATATGTTCCTCTTTCTGCCAAACAGCTGGGGCCCCCATCTTGGCAAACCAGAACACATTTCTGCTGTCTTCTTAGGTCCAGTTTTCACACTGATGTTTGCCTTTCTCAGTAATGACTTCTTTGCAGCAGCTGAGGTTTCAAGACTCGCTCCAAAGTTCCCAGCTTCCCATCGTATCAGACGGCAGCCTAGAAAGATGCGTCTGTTGCACAAAAAGCGCTGAAAACCAGGAATATGTGGCGCCATTTTGTTCTGCGTGGCCTAGGCCCTTATGGAGCATAAGGTATCACAACATAACTGAGAATGCACAGATGAACAGTACTAAGCACACTAAGAACAGTACTAAGCACACTATTGCCACAGGGTTCTGCAGGCCACACACTGCTCAAATCTCAGGCCTATAGGTAACTGCCAAAATAAAGGAAACACCAACATAAAATGTCTTAATAGGTCGTTGGGTCACCACGAGCCACCAGAACAGCTCCACAAGTGTTGCAAGGATGCAACATCATTCTTCCACAAGAAATTCCATCACTTGGTGTTTTTTTGATGGTGGTGGAAAATGTTGTCTCAGGTACTGCTCCAGAATCCCTCATAAGGGTTCAATTGGGTTGAGACCTGGTGACTGAGACGACCATGGCAAATGGTTTACATCGTTTTCATGCTCATCAAACCATTCAGTGACCACTCATGCCCTGTATATGGGGGCATTATCATCCTGGAAGAGACCAACCCCATCAGGATAGAACTGCTTCACCATAGGATGAAGTGATCACTCAGAATGGCTTTGTATTTATTGGCGTTTACCTTGCCCTCTAAGTGGTTAAATGGACCTAAACCATGTCAGGAAAACACACCCCACACCAAAACAGCCCTGCCAGAACCCTTCATTTACTCAAGTGTGTCCTTTATTTTGGCCAGTGCATAATAGTCCCACTGCACCCTGCAGCTGCCCAGAGGAAGTGCTGCCATGGTAACAGGTGATTCCATCCAAGGGAGTGTCCCCCCCACCGTCTTCCCGAATTAGAGGGACAACCTTCCTTCGTAGAGGTGGCAGAAGTTTATTGGTATGGGCCAGCTGTCAGGCAGCGCTTCTGTTCTAGGACGCCCAGCAACAAGCCTGGCAGGACCCCAGTGTTCGGACTGCTGCACCAATAGGAGGTGCAAGCTGTCCTACTGCAACGAGGGCCACTTTCATTTGAAGCATCACTTTGCCAGCACTATGGAGACAGAAACAGTAGCCCCTCATAGCACACCACAGCACACAGCAGCAGCAAGCCCTGTCCGCGGTGGTCTACTGTCAGGGCCGTTGCTCCCTGAACCAGATAGTTCAGGGGGTTTAAATCCCGGAAAAACGCTGCGATCTCTGGAGTATGGAGTGAACAGTAGATCATTCCGGACACAGTTTCACAAGTTCAACAGTGATACATATATAAACTATCCAATACAGTTTCACCTACCACGGCTAAGGGCATTTGCCGAGCAAATAATTCATCGTAATAATGATAATACGCTATAATACGCAGGAGAAATCCGTGCCAGCCGAAACGACACTCTTAGCCCTGAGCAGAAACGTCTTCCAGCTGCGGCCAGCTGAAAGGGCCCAGTAAACCTGTACATATTGAGCATCAATCTCACCACAAAACCAACCCCACTCCTGATTTATGTGACACGTAACTTAAACAATTTATCTCTAATATATCTGTCAGAAGTTATCAGTCGGCGCAAAACTGTATTTTAAATATCAGCATCACGGTAATATTATGACTATATTTATTGCACGTTCTAAAAAGAAAGTATTTCATTTCCACAGGTGTAAGCAGTCAATATGAAGCATCGGCGTGAAGGAATGTCCAAATGGAGAGAGCAGGACTACTTTGTGAAATTAATGTACTGTATACACTGCGCAAAGGCCCAGTGACTCATGCACAGGCTGGATCCGGATTGCTGGATTTGTTTGGACTTACCTCATGGCGCTGGTGTCAGTGTGGACGGCTCGAACTGGTCCGTGGGTCATTGTCCCATGCCGGACTGACGGGCTGAGAGTGAAACCTCCTCTACCGAACGCCCCATTGGCCAAGTTCAGGTTAGTCAGCTGTGCAGTGGTGGTGGGGGGCAAAAACACATGATATATTTTTGTTAAAAGAATGAACAAGCATAAATATATGTGCTGTTGAAATATATGGCAATAGTAGATCAAGCTAAAATTAAGTTCTATGCCTGTCACATTCCTTGCATACAAGACTTCCACTTCGGAGAAAAGAGCCAGCTCCTCCAACCTTATGGAGGCTGTTTGGAGTTTTCGGCCCAATCAAAGTAGAGACTGAGCAGGTGGATGGATCAGGATCAGTTCAATCAAAAGTGTAACTGAAAGTTCATATGAGTCAGGGACCAAAATCCAGTGGTGTAAATCTGCGCAGCAATGTAGCAAGCTAGAAGTCATTTCAGTTAGTGAGTCATGGTCTTATTCAGACATTGTTCAGAAACAGCTATTAGCTTCAGTAACTACTCCAGGTCTACTCAGCTTCTTAATGGCATCTGGAATGGCATCCATGACACTTGTTCATAGTGATTTGTTTGAAATGTGACACCACCCAACTTGAAAAATGATAGTAATATATCATCATATTATATACAGTGAACTCTGTAATATACTAGTATACTAGTATATTACAATATATATAAGTATATTTTATGAAAATAAATGCAAAAATTCTCAACTTACAATACTAATACAATTGTTCAGAAAAACATATTTTGTTTTATTAATATTTTGTTTTTTCTCCAGAAAACATCTGGATCACAGTTATTCACACTTATTTGAAGTTCATTGGAAGGTTATGGAACTATACAGTGGCCTACAATGGTTTCCTGTTTCCCTAGGGTATAAAAAGGAGGGAACACACGTTTGAAATATTGTGGTCAGCCATCATCATGGTGAAAGGCAAATAACTCCCTGAAAGCATCAGATGAAAGGTTATTGACCTCTACAGATCAGGAGATGGCTACAAAAAATCACTAAAAAGTTAAAGATACCGCTTTCCACTGTTGTGTCAATTATTAGGCAGTTTAAGGCCACTGGAACAGTGGCTAACCTGCCAGGTAGAGGACGCAAGTCTGTCTTGCTCCCACATGTAGTGAGATGGATGGTTCGACAGGCAAACAGAAGTCCAAGGGGCACAGTTCAAGATCTCCAAAACAACCTGGAATCTTGGGGTTACAAGGTGTCTAAAGCTACCATTCGACGACGCCTACATGACAATGGCCTTTATGGCAGAGTTGCAAGAAGGAAGCCTCAGAAGAAAAAGGCGTCTTGAATTCACCAAAGAACATCTGAACTACAATTGGAACCTTGTCTTGTGGTCAGATGAAACAAAAATCAAGCTTTTTGTCCATGCGCATGAGGTGTTATGTTTGGCATCCAAAGAATGCAAGTAATGTTGAAAAGTACCTCATGTCTACGGTGAAACATGGTGAATGGCTTAGGGGTTGTTTTGCATCCACAGGCCCTGGGGCCCTTATTAAAATAGATGGAACCATGAACTCCAGCATGTACCAAGACATTTTGTCCAAAACCCTTGTCCCCTCTGCCAGGAAGCTACACCCTGACTGCAGATGGACCTTCCAACAAGACAACGATACCAAACATACGTCCAAAGAAACTAAGAAATGGTTGACAGAGCACAAGATCAACGTCCTGATGTGGCCATCTCAGTCTCCAGATCTGAATCCAATTGAACATTTGTGGTTTGAACTAAAAAAAGCAGTCCACAAACGTCAACCCAAGAATCTGAAGGAAGTAGGACAATTCTGCATGGAGGAATGGTTGAGGACCCGCCCCCCAATAAGTTCCATAACCTCGTACGACACTACAGAAGGCGACTACTTGCTGTTATAATGGCTAAGGAAGGAACCACAAAGTACTGATAACAGGGGTGTGAATATTCGTGATTCTTGATTTTTCTGGGAACAAAATTATAATTTGTGAACCGTTCGTGCCAATGCATTATTATTAAAGAATATAATTTGGGGGATTTTATGAGCATAAAATAAAGCTCATCACTTATATAGTTTATTTTATATGATCCCTTTTGTTCATCTTTATCAAGGGTATGAATAAAAACTGTAATTGTTGTAGCTAATGAATATAGCTTAGAATAATAAAAACTATCATCACGCAGTGAGTTACACAGGCACTCCCCTGTTACTGGCAAACAAGCACGTCACAACATAGCTGCAATGCAAACTGAAGGGCAAATTGGCTGAATAACATTGACTATGAAAATGGCGTTACGCATGCTGATAGAATAAATGCTTAATCAGCAAAATAATTTCTCAAACAGAGCAAAGCTCCAATTGGTCAGACTGTAAGCTGTGGAAGACAGAGAGACAATGACACAACTGATGTACATGCTATAAGCATAAGTAAATAAATAAATGTGGTATTACACTTTTTCATATGAAATCATATCATACATAAACGGACAGAAATACAGATAAACCCAAATGTAATATATTCTGGGTAAGAGGGGAAAAAATATAGAAAAGCAAACAAACACAGATGCTTTGAAATTGTGTTTTCAGAAGACGGTGACAGGAAAGCACCACAGTTTGTCCTTGGCCCCTATTTACTGCCTCCAGAAAGTAGCCAAAAACATGGGCTGTCAAGCGGTGTCCAGCTAAAGCGTTCATACTTCAAACTGCATTGCAATCGGTTTGCGCCGCAGAGAACACCCCCCATCTGGGATCATATCCTGTCAGTTTCGAGCCATAATTGGCCGTTGTGTGACCCATCCTGGGAGAGTTTTAGTTGGCAGGGTACTCCTCGCCTCATCACACAAGATCTATCAAGTGCACATTCCAAATTGTGAGCGAAAAAAAACGACAACAAAAAAAACATGGTAAAAGACATACAAATAAAAGTATCCCAAGATGCGCCGATTTGCCTTCTATTACAGCGCGAGCCTGGATTGTGAAGCACCATGCCTCCGAAGCAATCCATTACATCAAACTGGAAACAGGCCACTGTTTTGACCAGCACACTTAACCCTAGGCCCGAAGATCCCACTCTAATTCACACAGCGGCTACAGCTACACGAGTGTCCTCGGGTTTGGACGTTGCGCGCGCAGAGGCCTGGTGTGGCTGAGGCTGATTTATCCGTGGCTTGGCGAAATGTACACACACTCCTCGGAGCCTGGCTCCACTTGTCTCCGCATCCAGGTGGTCCTTCCCGGCAGGACGACAGCGATCGTTACTCACCAGTCAAATGTGTTTACAACCGGAACCGGGCAATTAGCAGTCAAGTGCTGTCCTCTCTCCCTCGTTGGCCCTTCCCTCGCGCTCGACCAAAAAATGCATATCTGGACACTGCAGGGCCTGTGGTCTCGCAGTTCCGCTGAACCAATGCTACCTTCGGGAGCCCTTATTAGAGTGGAATTTTGTGGAAACTAATCATTATAACGATCGCTTTGTCCCAAGGGGAGGACGCAATTAAATACAACTGTTTTGTTCTTTTGTCTCTTCCCCCTTCAAATCTTCAGTATCTAAAAGCAAACAGTGGGATCAACCAAAAAAAAAGGGAAAAGGGACCAAAAAAAGGGGGAACGGGAACGGGGAGGGAAAAAAGAAAGGGAAAGGGAAGGGTGATTATTCGTTTATTTACGGCAGTTGAGCGGAGTAGGGTTTCCACCTTACAACACACGGCAGTTTGTGTTGCGTGCTGTAGTTACTAAAGTGAAAATCTTTTTCCCCCCCAGTGCATTCAGAAGTGACAGTCAGGTTTATTATTTCAGTGTCTTAAGCCTCGTCCCGGGCAGGTGAATGAATAGCTGGGCCGGTCGTCATGTCGGAGGAGAAAGGGAAATGTCACACATTCCTAAAAGACAGGTGTTTAAATTAATGCAAGAACTGACAGAACACAGCAAGGTTTGAAAGCTTCTCGGGCACAGATCTGGCGTTTATTTTTAATCCTCTCACATATTTGCAGAGGATCCACAATACACTGTCAACAAATATCAAAGTCGGTTTCTCTTCAACCGCTGGGACACTGCTGGTGCTATGACGTTGGTTTAGAATGTATTTTTAGAAATCCAAAAATGGAGCAAAAAAGGGTCAGAGGATTTTTGGAATTCCTTCTCGCTGGCTTCACTCAATGCGATTTTGAATGAACTTGTACGCGGTTGGGTAGGGACTGCGCATTACAACTGTGCATTTAAAATGGCTACAGTCCTGCATCTGTGCAGCACTTGTACCCTGTACAACAATGCACCGCTTACAAAAACGCTTTCTAAGTCCCGCTTTTATTTCGGTGGCAATTTAACATAGTGCCTAAATTCTCAAGTTGGTGACTCAGTCTGACCAGACAGGCCCATCAGCAGAGATCAGAATGCGCCGTTAGTGTTATTATTATCTGCATTCCCAACATAACTTCAAAAACTTGGGATTATGCTAAACGGTGACAGTCTGTTGCTCGTCTCAGTGAGACAGGCCCGGGTTGCCAGCGCAAGCGCGAGGAAACGACTTTCATTAAGGGCTTACGCGCTCCATGCTTTGCACTCATGTGCCAGCGAGGGGTGGGGAAAACAACTTAAAAACAAAATGGAAAAAAACGATCTTACGGCTTCATTTTCTGCATGAGCTGAGATGGCGGTTAAATAAATGGCGTGAATCGAAACGAGGCATAATAATCATCTCGTGTTGCACTGCCTGGCTGGCAGAGATAACAAGAGGCGGAGGAACTCCCGAGCTTCGTCTGAGCCCTTTCCGCTCCTCTCCCCCTGGAGGAACACGTCTGATTTGTAGTGTTCGGAGTAGGTGTCAGGGCGATACGGGCTGAAATCAAAGTGAACGACACAATACGGCGTTTGTGCCACGCGGGGGGCTTAGCGCAGCCATTCTCATCGCCTTTGCGAAACCCCGTCACAATACCGACTGGAACCAATGAGCCGAAACAATACTCGCTGTAATCAATCTACCGGCTAAACGTGCACTGGTCAAAACATCCCATAAACATGGGTGCGCGTATACTTGAGGGAAATGTGATCTTGAAAGCACAGTGAGGGTCAGCGACCATCATGCTCCCGATACGAAACAGCACACGGGGTCCAATGTGTGACCCAGTGACTTTCATCTGGGTCCAATACAAACAAAAAAAAAAGGGCAAACATCTAAATTTCCCCGTATATTTATACAAAACATAAAACATGACATGACACGGCTCAGATTAACCGTCTGTGGGAATTACAGCAAACACCTTCCAGTGTGTAACAGAATACTGTACAGCGCAAAGGAAATCATAAAATCCCTCAGTCTGTGTGGTCCGGTGCCATCCAAAGGCTCAACACAAAAAAAAAAAAAAAAAAAGGGAGGGAGAGGGTGGTGGGAGGCCAGTGGGCTTCCCACAGCAAACAGCGAATGTCAGGAGAGAGAGAGCTCTCTTTTACACAAGCAGGGGTGGGGGAGAGAAGAGGAAAGAGTGCAAACAAGCTTCTCACTCCCCCACTCTGTGCCAATTCACTACATTCTTTCATTTATAAGCATCAATTACCGCAGAAAAAACCTTGCTGCCTGTTAAATATCAACACAAAGCACTCCCCTGCAGGGCGTCTGATAATGAGACCGCACACGGAGCTTCACCTTTCAGTCGCCATCGCCCTCCCCCCCCCCCTCCCAGCAACCCCAAACGGCTGACACACCAGCGCAAGGCTCTTCTTTCAGCTGCCGGGGTTCTGACGGCGTGACGAATCTCACCACTGAAGCGGTTCTGGGTCACGCTCTCGCTGCAGAGAAACCCGACCGCTGAAGAAACCGTTGGGTCAGATCTCACCGCTGGAACACTGATGGGTTGTTCGGCGGTTGTGAAACCTCTCGGATCCAAAGTGAGTTTTGGTTCAAGTTGTCGATGGAACAAAGAGCTTCCGGTTTCTTTTGCTTTCGCGGGTATTTGTTGTAGTAGGGGAGGGACTCCAGCAGAGATTAAAGAGGGACGGATGAGTGCTGTTGTGTGTTCGCGAGAGTGCGATCGTGACTTTTATTGCACCAAACCGGCTGGCTAAGGCTTGGGCCACCTTGGGAAGTGGCCCGGCAGTAGCCCGGTGAGGGTCGGTGAGGGTTGGGAGGAGAGCACACCAAGCGGATGAACCTCAAGGAGATGGTTGTCGGGACCTGATGCGACAATGTGAAACACCATTTGTGATATTACAAAGCCCATCCGCCAATTTCTACATGCGGAATCCTGAGGACTTGTCCGGGATCCCTGTACCAAACGGAGATAAGCACAGTGCACGTGGAGTACCAATGATGTGCACATCAGGGGTGGAGGGGAGAATTCCAGCTTCAGCTGGTGGACTGCAGAGTGAAAAGCAGCCATCTGCACCCTCTCAAACAGGACGTGGGAGCAATGGGACAGGCTTAAAACTGAGATTCGGCAAAATTGTGGAACAAAAATGGGGATAAGAATTCTTTAAAAACGATGATGGCTTTCTACTCTTTTTAGTTACCCTGTGAAAAACTGATATGCTATTGCCCATCGACTTTGTCAATTCTGCCCATGCTGGTGTGATGGTTGCAACACACACCAAAGGTTGTTTATGTAAGTGCTTGTGTTTAATGGCACATTTGATGTCTGAAACAAAATGTGGCAAATAAGTACAAGAAATGAAACAAAAAATATTGTAAAGTATATCGTTATCCCCCTAAGGGCCTACAAAGATCTTGTTTCAGTATTTTCTCTTTGGTTCGTATGGCCCACCCATGCAGCCGAGTGTCACTGACATAGCAAATGGCAGAATGCAGCCAGGAGGCTACCGAGGGTGCCAAACCTGCAGGGAGCTGGAGCCAACCCACAACAACAGATCTGAGCAACCAACCCACTGTGGATTCAAGTTTAATGACAACTCTCGACGTGGAATTCTAATTTCCTCGACTCGTTACTCGTTACTGATGGTTTTAATCCTGACCGTCCACGGCCTGCCAATGAAACCCGTTTGAACTCTGGGAACTGACAGACGATCCAGGTTAGTCTAATGTCATACCGCATCCCGCCAAACCCCATACAGCCAGAGGAGGACTTACAAGGGGCGGGATGACATAGTGCACACCTCCCTTGGTCTATTAACCCTAATGAAATTGATCGGGGGAAAGGGGGATAATTCTGTGGATGATGCAAACCAGGAGCCCGTGTCCCTCGTCACTGGTCAGCTGATATCAACAAAGCTGCGTGAATACAGGTAACTGCCAAAATAAAGGTAACACTTTGGTAACCCAGAGAGGACACTCAAACGGCCTTGGCCCTGGCAGGGGGGGCTCGTTAGAAAGGGCAGGGCCCCGGGCTTATCCGCCGGTTCCAGCAAAGGCCCACCCCACTCATTGGCGGCACTACACCTGTTTAAAGGATCCCTCATTACCAACTGGTTCTGTGTGGCTCAGTTGATAGAGCATGGTGCTGGCAACGCTTAGGTTGTGGGTTCGATTCCCACTGGGGCCACATATACTGAAAAATGTATGCATTCACTACTGTAAGTCGCTTTGGACAAAAGCGTCTGCTAAATGGCATATATTATATTATATTATCCTCAAGTGTTGCCTTTATTTTGGCAGTTACCTGCGGGTCAGGGCGGGAAAAGGGCGTGTCTGAGAGGTGGTACTCACGTGCTGCGTGAGCAGGCTGATGTGGCTGGAGGTGGCGTACTGCCGGGTGGCCTGCTTCTCCGCCAGCTTCTGAAGGGCACACACAATGGCCCGTTGGTTGGCGCTGCCCTGGGGCGAGGGGGCGTCCGGGTCCTTGAACGTCCCTGCTGAACCGGGCCTGGTCTTACCGGGGCTGGCCTTCCGGGACACTGCGGGGGTTTGGACAAGGGAGCCGGCCACACTGTGAGACCTTTGAGCACGGAGAGAGCCGCTGGACCATGGACCCTTTAGAAGCGCTGGCTGGTGACTCACCGCCATTGTGATCCCACGGAGCGCAGAGGCGCCGGGGCTTTTGACACTCATTAACACAAACCAACGGAGCACCTAAGCACGTCTAAGTCCTGTTTGCCTGCTCTCCGCCAAAGATGGGCAAGAGGAATTCAGCAACGGCATTGCTTAATCAAATGGGATTAGCTCTAATCTGTGCCTGTGAAATAAATATGTGCTATTTACCCGCTGGGAGGTCCGTATGGAGAAATACTCGCATGAGGTCTTGATTATGCAGGCCGAGGCCTTAGGCAGAGGTTCGTTTGATCATGAACGAGTGCAAAGTTTTTCTCAGTAAAGGCCAACCGATGCCAGCAAATTACATATTTATTTTGTTCGTATCAGTTTATACTGGCTAGCTAACGATCCCCATACACTTGCACTGCAGCAATAGGAAGCAGGAAATCTGAATATTCTTCTTGATTCCATATATTGAAGTTGTACATTGCTTTCTTTTGAAAGGTTTTTTTAAAAGATTTTCTGTGTCACTTTCATTTTTTATCTCATCATGTAGTAAAGATCAATTCCACAGTGATAACTATCATCTGATTCCGTTCTCAAGCAGAAGCCTACTAGGAATAAAATGCGTAATTGAGGTGATAGTATAAAACATAGGTACAGAGACCAGCTAGGATACCGCCTGCCCAGAGCCGGGAGTAGGCAAAGATAAGAGAATGCTGCCCACTTCTGGAACCAATCAAATTGTGCCCTTCACAGGACACAGCTCAGGCACGGAGAAAAACAATACAAGGAAATAGAATGCAACATTGACGTTACTCCAGGCTGAATTAAGAATAAAGGATTCAAATACCTTCTTGGTTAACAAGACAGCTACCAAGCAGAAAAACACAGTTTACTGTAATATTAGAACTACTGCCTTGACTGAAACAAATCACTCCTAATGCATAGCATTTTAATCCATATTGGCTTTACAAGTGCCCATTCAGACAAGGCAACTGTAGAAATAAATCTATCACCGTGTCTGCAAAAGTACTTACAATAAAGTGAAAAGTGTATAATTCCTGCACCTGGTGGTGGCTTATATACGTAATTTTACATCTGGCTGTCAAAAACCTGAAGTGGCTTTGACTGCAATGTAATGAGCCATGCCCTCTTTCATGCATTCCACATACTCGCAGCCGTTTACACACACTGCATAGCTGTTTGATCCATGACAGGTTTTGTGAGGGAAGGTTACCAAACACATTGTTCACACGGAAAACAAAAAGCAAAAAAGCTTATGAAAACAAGCGTGGGCACTTCGGCAAATAAACTTCACAGGCAAGTGAGACACATTCTGTTGGTTTATACCCATTAGCCCACAGCTGGCTGACGCCGGGAATGCCAACAAAGGTCACGCGTTGGGGACCGGCAGGGTTACCTTGTCGCGCCGACGTGGGCCGGGAGAACTTCTGGCTGTATATCTGCACGGTGCTGGGGAGGATCGGCGCGGTGGCGGTGGCGGGCGGTGGCTGGGTGCAGGGCCGCGCCCGGTGTGGGGGCTTCTGGGCGGTCTGGGCCAGCGGCGGGACTGTGGAACCGTGGCGGCTGGAGGCCCAGGTGGCACGAGGAGGCGGAGCTGGGCCGGGGGCCTGAGGCGGCGGAGCGAGGGCCGGGGCCGGGGGCTGGGGTGGAGGGTGCGGTGGAACGGGGGCTGAGCCCAAAGGCCGGGGTGGGCCCTGGGACTCGGGAGGGGGCGAGCAGTGCTGCAGGTAGATGTGGGCGCAGTCCAAGGCGGGGGGGTAAACGGCGGTGGGCTGGGGTGCGGTGGGTCTGACGGCGCGCAGCGGCAGCGGCGGATGAGAGGCGCTGGACTCCTCCGCGGCCACAGGGACAGCTGTTCAGTGTAGAAGATAAGGCAGTCCGCCGTTATCGCGAGTGTCAGTAATTCCAGAGCTCTTACGCACAGAATTACGCCCCCCCTCCCCTTCCCCCCCCCCTCCCCCATCCATTGTTTAAATTGGGAAAACTTAAGAGGACAAAAATCCATTCCAAACACATCCACGCCCCGATGGCGGAAATCGAAAACACAAGGACGTTTCGGAGGGGCTTTCGCTCCGCAGAGCTTCACTCTGACGGCGCTAGAACACCTTCCACGCAGGCCGGTTTCATCATCGGCGTCAGGCAGCTCCCGCTGCAGAGAAACTTAAAAACAACTTTAGGTCACTCCGTTTAACAGCGTCGGTAATAATAACAGATGTTGCTGGCTCGGCCTCCCGGCCAAGCTGCCATTTGTTTGAAGCCTGACTGGGAGTAACCTCGTCCGCACACTCTGGGGCAGGGGTGTGGGCGCGCGGCTGCAGGCAGGACACAGCCAACGCGAGCGAACTGGTGGGAGGGGAAGCCACGGCTGCTTTCCTACACTTCACCTCCACGTCAAATACATCATCCACCTATCCAGGAAATCCCACCGCCGCCGCCAATCTGAGACGCGCAAAAGCAGATACGAAAACCGGCAGCGACGTTATGGATGTGTAAATATGGCGAGGAGGTTATGTGATGTCTGGGAATTACATCGTTGTTTATTTGCTTAGCAGATGCCCATATCCAGGACAACTTGCATTGCTTACATTTTTACATATTATCCATTTACACAGCTGGATATTTACTGAAGCACTTCAGGTTACACATATTTCTCAGAAGGTACAACAGCAAGGTCCCGTCCCGGGAATCAAACCTGCAACCTTTGGGTAACAAGCCCAGCTGCAGCACCGCAGACACACCACAATGCCGTCCCAAGTGCGAATCCAAATCAGGGTTTTAAGTATGATGATGGATAATTGCTGTTCACAGCCCACGTTTGTGAAATGAGCAATTGATTCCGAATTATAGGAAAAGTCAAATCAGGTTAGCGGAGAGAAAATGCACATGAGAGAACTGCTCTCACGAGCTGATTTGCACCTCGAGTTGGAGAACTTTTCACACGCTGCCTTCGTCAAAAATGTTACGTCCTGCTAAATCAATCTGCACCGAAACTTCTACTGTGATCCAATTCCTTATAAATACAAACTGTGTGTCTGAATCCTGTTTTCTGTAGCTCAACTGTAAATGCTGTTCTCTTTTGCCGAGCACAGCCATCTCAAAAACATTCCATTAAGAAAACTCTTAACACAACATTGAAAACAAAGCTTGTCGCATCTTACTTAAAAGTGACCAACTGCTAAAGAAATCGCATGGAATGTGACCGACTGCAAAAGGAATAGCACGGAACACCACAGTGTTGAGCGGACTCAAGTTAAACCAGCCTAGAGACCGGTGAAATCGAGATTACACGTACGGCTCCCTGAGAAGGAAATCTCAATTCAGTCACAGTGTCAAAGAGCAGTAAACTATAAATGCTCTACACCCTGCACGAAGCTACGACTGATCCCACAACAAAAAGGGGCGACACATCTGACGGATGTGTGAATGGGGTTTCTGTGTCGACCGCTGCGGGAGGCCAGAACTACGGCAGAACAGGCTGCGGAGAAACAAAAACAAAACTCACAACTGGACTGCTTTCAAGTCCGAAACTGCGAATCGTGGAGTAGATTTATACTGAACGCGAAATCCTGTGGTCTCGTGGAACTAATAAAACTCACATGGACTGTGTACGGCACCGGCGCTTGATATGGAGGCCGGGGGTCACAAGACCACAGAAGAACAACGTTTATTTGCCGCTGTTGCGAAAACAAAGACAGTGGGGCGAGATCGTACCAGTGGTGATGAAACACATGGTGGGAATGTGAAAGGGCTCGAGCCCGGCCCAATAAAGCGGCGACTTTCACTGCTCCCCGCACTTTCAACTCACATCTGCTGGGAGGGGAGGTAACTGGAATTGGGGTGGGGGGGGGGGGGAGGGAAACACTCCTCAATTGTTCCTGCCAGAAACGTTCGAAAGACGATATTGCTAATGGGAAGCGAGGAGGGAGAGAAAAATTGGAAAAGAAAGCGGTCACGTGGATAAACAAACAACCCGCATGTGTTTTTCAATTATTTGTGACCAACATTTCCCTGAGAACAGTACGTCTGATGTAAAGTGCTCCATGGATAATTAGTGCTACAGTTCTTTTAATGCAGCGGGCATGAAATAAAACAGCACGGGGGGAAATAATACGGCTCTTCATTGATTTTGGCCACGGTGACCGAGGTCTGACTCTCCGAGACACGCTCACCGCTCTGGTTCTGGGGTTCTGCCACTTCGCCCGAGCCCGCGCTGCCGTCGTCATCATCATCAGCTTTGGCCCTCCTGCGCCCCGTCCCCAGGAAGACGCTGGCCGATTTGTTCTTGTGCGTGTAGAGCGTCAGGACCTCCTCCAGTTCACTTTCGCTGAGCAAGGAGCGGAGAGCAAAGCTATCAAGTGACCGTTTGCCTTCATGCTAACTGCATTAACTACGGCAGGGGATGACCACTGCCTGAAGGGTTATGCTTATTTGGACCAGAGCCTGGATTCACCTTAGTCGATTTATACGGCGAGGGAAAGGGGGCTGGCTCACTAACCTGGCCTCTGTGACAAACTCCTGGAAAACATCTGGGTTGACGCAGTGCTGCTCTTCTCTGAGTGTTTCCATTTTCTTGACCATCTGCTCCGTCTCCTGGGAGGGGAGGAACAAGTTGAAAGAGGCAAGGGTTATTCTCCAGCCCCGGTCGGGTCCAGCTGGACGCCTCCGCGGAGGACATAAAAAGGAGCTCAAGAAGTGCTGGAAAAGCCCCTTTGGACCGTGGGGTCCTGAAATGTTGTGTTTCGGGAGAGGTTCCATCAGCTCCCAGTTTCACAGGATGTAAAAGGGAGCAGCGGGGCCAAAGCAAATCCAGTGCTATAAGCTTGTGCTGGCCACAATGCCGTTGTTATTGGCTGATGCTCACTGATATTTACAAGTGACAATATATCGCATGAATGTTCAAAACCAGTCCACGCAAGGCCCAACATCGAGCCCGTATAAGGACATCGCAGAATAGTAAAGAGAATAGCAGCAACAGGGATGGAAATAGATTGCGATTCACAAATCATATGAATTAATTATTCGGCTTGCTTTAAGTGCGACATGGTGGCTTTCTTCTCCACAAACTAATCTTGCCTACACAAAAGAGCCACTTATGAACAATGCGTGCCGTCACTCGAGTGGGCAGAAATAGTGCATTCTACTCAGCCTGCTGGTTCGGTGAGTCCTTTTAAAACAGGAAAATGCAGCAGCAACTTATTCAAATACATCAAATATGGGGGTTTCTTCAGGATTATGCTGCCAGTGAATCATGTAGCTACAATGACTCACTGTGCAGAGGTCTGCCTGGAAATGTATAAGCAAGCTATATTTCTTAGAGCATAAATACACACTTCAGTTCAGTCAGCTATGTTTGTAGTTTTTTTTCCCAATGCATCTTCAGCCACTCCAGGTTCGCAGTCCTTTAAGATGAGGAAAGTAGTTGAAAACAGTTTTAAATGTTCATTTAATAACAACGTTGATGATACCGATAGTTCCCGTAATACACAAACTGATTTAAATCAGTTCAGAAAATTGCTAAACATCTCCAAAAAATTGGCATTCAAAAGATCGTTTGAGTCACTAAACCAAAAAATGTTTCCTGGAAGTAGTGAAAATGGGAGTGATTAAAAACGCGCGGCGGATAGCATGGCTATGAAACGCCAGCACACAGACTGCAGGAGGGGGGAGGACCAGCGGAGACGAGACGTGGGGCACCTTGTTGTAACAATGGAGGAACTCCCCCAGCTGGTGGGACAGGATGCGGTGACGGTCGGGCAGAGGCAGGCGGCGACTGGGCAGCACCATCCTCAGGTCCTGCTGCAGGTTACTGGCAGCGCGCTTCAGGAAGCGGGTCACCAGCTCCTAGGGGGCAGGGGAGACAACGGGTCCGGGCTGCGGCTTCAGCTGGCACTTCCCAAGAACGTGGGCCCTCGGCCACACTCTGAACCTCATTGTCATTCAACCTTTCCGCCAGTAAAAGTTTCCGCTTGAACCTTCGCTTACCTTTGTGTGCGAATATCATTTTTAGGATATATTAGACACGTGAAATTTGGTCTGAGGACATACGGATGAGGTTTGCGTTTGTGTATTAGAGACCGCATGGACAACGCGCGCGCAAACGTTTGGCTAAACAGTTCCTCACCTGGTGCCATTGGCTTGCTTCCGTTCGAGGGAAGTAACGGCGAACGTTCCAAATGATTTCTTTCTGGTAAATTTAATTTAAAATCAATCATCCTTCCTACTTAGACCCATCCGTTGAATCTTTCCAAATGCTTACTGCCCAGGAGCGTATTACTCTCGCTAACAAGCTCGTATTATATTGTTTTTCCTATGTGCATTCCCGCTTGACGTTTTTTTCCACTGCGCTAAGAAAGGAGCAATCGAATTCAAATAAGGAGCAATCGAATTCAAACCAGTTTGATGGCCGTTTTCCGAGCCATTGGCACAGGGTCAGACACTGGAATTGTTCACATACCTCTCATTTTGGTTCCCATTAAAGAGCATACAACGCCTTTTTCACAGCAAGTTTGTTTGGCGTTTCCCCTGACCTCTAACCGATCTGCATACAATGTGCAATAAACAAATCCTGCTGTTTGCAAAAATAAATATTTTCCAAATTAAACAATTCTGAATGTAAACCGTTGTTTCCATAATGGGCATATCACAGCAAGGAATGGTATGATTCAATTCTCTCCGCAAGACTGACAGATAGTGTTTGTCATTCCGATGTAACCAGAACATCATTTCCGACCAAAACCAGTGTTAATGCAAGCACGTTTTCCCCCAAAACCTCGCCACGTGCATTTACAGATTCATACGTTTTTATGTGGTTTCAACGCAGTTCGGATATGCAACCCGCCCGCCGTAAACAATGCAAAAGAAAGGCGAATGTAGATAACGGTAAAAGAGGGGTCTGTTTTCCCTATCCGTTAGTTCCAGAGACCACTTTGATTTAAACAGTTACCATTTGGTCATCATCTTTCTCTGGCCAGGCTGAGCTGCCGTTTCCCCTGCTCTCTGCCAAGAGTCTCATCTGAACTCGGTGAAGGTAGGAGGAGAAAGCCATACGCGCCTGTACTTTACTGCAGAGAGAAAGAGGGGGAGAGAGAGAGAGAGAGAGAGAGATGAGAGCAAGAAAAGAAGAGGAGGAAAGGGACAAGGATAAGGATGAGAGCAAGAGATGACAAGATAGACCAGAGGGAGTGAGGCGGGGGAGGGGGGAGTCAAGTGATTTGTAGAGAAAAAGTGAGAGAGAGAGAGAGAGGAGGAGGAGGAGAGAGTGGGAGGGAGGGAGGGATAGAGAGTGGGAAAAAGAGCAAAGATGGGGGTTGAGAAAGTGAGTGGAGTGAGTCAAAGGGATATACACAAGTCTCAGGAACTCTGAAACAGCCATCAAAGTCTGACTAACTGTGTTAATGTAAAAGCCATGCAACAGTGGCCAGTGGATGGTATAAACTCCATCCTATTGGACACTTTCAGAGAGATGGCTGCGTAAGAGCGCTCCAGACTCAACTTAGTCGAACATCGGTACGTTACATTAATTTTTATACATGCATACAAGTGCCTAAAGTGGTAGGGGACTGGATTCACAAAAATATTTACAATATTTCCCACTTCCTACCAGAGAATAAAGGATCTCTGCTGTCAGTCAGCTCATATCAGACATTAAAAAAGTAACCTTTAGTGGAGATGTGCACACTGTTTGTTATTTCAAGAATCTTGCAGAAAGACGGAACACACTCAGGTATATATCAATTTCAGCTGTGGTGTAAGACTACAGGACCCGTCCCTTGGCACCGCAGGAATGATGGATTGTTTTCATGTCCTGAACGAACCTGGAACGGATAGTGCCAGTACAATGTAGTGGAGGAAAAAAAAATGTTTTGAAAAAGCTGTCAAACACAAACAATGATATACTGTGCTATAATTGCCTTGGTCCTTCCATAACTCTGGCAAGCAGAGAGGAATTTCTACAAACTCAGACTTGTTATTATAATTCCCCCCCCCTCCAATTAGAATTTCAGACGTACTTTAAAAATCAATATGAGACTGGAGTCTTTGTTACAGTTCCGACAGGAGTATGTAATATTCATTAATGTCACTGTAAAAAAAAATTACATATTTTTGTAGGTTTGTTACAAAACAAAGGGTGGTGGGACTGCTTTCAAGTCCCTCCAAATATCCTTACCAAAACAGAGAAAAGAGAGCCTGACTCCTACAATTAACATGCCAATTACTGACTTCGCCTCCAAAATTAATTCAAGGTTAACACACAGGATTCACTGGCTTTGAAAATAACCATTTCCCTTTGATGTCCTCCCCTTTGTAAATAAGGTTTACATCAAGGAGGTACTCCACTCTCCAAGAGGCTAATAACTTTGGTGGATAAACACGTACTAGAGCATGAAAAGAGCTTTTGAGCCCTGATCCTGGCTTCTAGTTGAAGGACCGTGAAGCCTCCGTATTCCCCCTGCTGAGGAAGCAACCGGCGACCGGAGCGAAGCGGCCTAGCGGACAGGCGGAGGTCTGGGGCCGGCACTGACCTGAGGTCCCAGCCCGCACGCAGGATAAGGAGAAGGTTGATTTTGGGCTTGGGCAGGGTGGCAGGCCGGGGCGGCGCTGGCGGAGCCTCTTGGTGGGGCATGTCAGGCGCGTCAGGTGGGAGGCCCGCGTGCCGTTTCTCTGGGGCTGGTTGAGCAGCTTTCCTCCTCCTCCTCCTCCTCCTCCTCCTCTTCTTCCTCTTCCTCAGTCTCAACGTCGTCAGTGCTCTCTGGAGAGGGGGCCTTGGGTCCAGTGGCTGAGGAACAGAAGGCATTTTGAGACGCGACCAAAATGCACATGACTGTTTTGGCCCAGTGTGGCACAATACTCACAACACACAAAAATGGTGGCTCGATTGGGGCGGCTCACACTTTGCTGTGTCATTCCCCCACAAATGCAGGGCTTTTGAGGATCACAGAGTCAGAACCAAAAGAAAGAGTAAGCCAAAAAACTGTTTCTGGAAACATCCGCATCGTTCCTTCAGCCAAATAGATCCTGTGTGCATGAAGCTTTCCCCTCCCACTCCCAACCCCCCCCCCCCCCCCACCCCCCCCCCCACCCCCCCCCCCACCCTTCCTCCACCCTTCCCCCCCCGGCCTACCGCCTCTCCTCTTTCCAAGAGCTGAGCGCTGGGCGAGATGGCATCGCCTCCGCCTCCGCGCCTCCAGGGACAGCAGCTTCCGCTCGTATTGGATCACGTGGCGCAGGGCCTCGGCGTGGAACGCATCCACCTGCAGCAGCACGTTCCCGTTCAGCCCGTTCCTGCGGGGGGCGGCCCAACACAAAAACAGCCTTCAAGGCCTTTCCCCGGCAGGTGAGGGGGGGGGTTGGCACAGCAGCGATAATGCAGAGTGGCTGAACGGAGGTTCCGTTCAGCGTGCAACTCGGACGGAAGGGGAAGGACGCCGAAGGCCAGAACACCCACCGTGATCTCGGAGCCGGAGCCACTTTCCCCAATCTGAGAACCGAAGGAAAAAAATAAATAATTCACACAGAGGGCCAAACTGGAAACCAAACTGAGTACATTGTGCAATACTGACATAGGGTGCAGAAAATGCATAAAAGCGCCTAATAAATACTAGTGTTCTCTGTCTGAATCGTGAAGGAGAGTTTCGGATTTTTTGGGAAACAGAATGTTTTTATTTTATATTCTTTCCCAGCAATTGGAAGTAAAAAAAAAATCTAATAATCCAAACAGCTGCCACACTGCCACATAGGCACTCTGCTTCCACCAGAAAACGCTCTCTTCACCCTAAAACGAACACGTCTTACTAACCGTCACTTAATCACTAAGAGTATTTCATTAACACGCTTCTCCTGCAGAACCGTTGAGTGCAGTATGTCATTTTTATCGAACACTGTGAAAATGTTTACCTCTCTGAGAAAAGTCTGGTAGCCAACATGCAGTTCATTGATGTTTTGTACTCCAGATATCCGCTGTGCAAAAGAGACGTAAATCAAACAATGAGATAATGGCAATGAGCACAGCGTGCCGTGTTGAGTTTCAGCCGTCTCTGTCCAACTTTCTCCTTCCTGTCAGAGAGGGAGGATGTGTGGCTCACAATAGAAGGCCTTTGACTGCTTTCACAGTGATAGCCCCGGTCCCGGCCACTGTGACGTGTCCATCTTCTTTCCAAGAATATGGCATAACACACAAAGCAACTAAAGCCCAAATACAAACAGACCTATAACGCTAATCAAGCAGCAAACCCCTCATCAGCGCCCTGGAATGTTTAGCGCACACACTGATTTCCCCTTAGAGTGCACTTTACCAAATCTTGCATAATCATAGGGGGGTTTTCTGCCTTGCTAGCAAATAAAGATACATATTTTAGTCGTTCTGAAGGCAGTGAGGACCCTTTCTAGTCGTGCCAACAGAAATCTGAGATTTTTAGAGCCTATCCGGGAAGACACAGCAGCTGCCTCTGCTCCACCGGATACAGCAGAGGATTTGAGGGAGCCATCGTCCAGCCCATTTCCCACTCTGACATTTCCACAGTTTTCCCTCCACAACTTTGGGGATGATGATCCCTCTCACAGACCCTCCATTCCACAGGTAACGCTGAGTAAAAAAGCTATCCAACTAACGCTGACCTACAACTTGTCAAACACACATGTGACAGAATAACACAGCTCCCACCCAGAGTCCCAACGTCAGAGCTGGCAGGAGGCCCTGTTCCCATCTCCCATCTCCTAGCCCCCCACCAGTGCCTGCCCCTCTCAACTGTACTGATCCCAGATCTATTGTGAGTGAATTCTCCCATCTGCAATTCTCCCAAACTGTCTCACCTGTACTGATCCCAGGTCTGTGCAGTGGGGAAGATGCGAACGAAGCCACCTTTCCTCTCGTGCTCTTCTCTTATCCGCCTCAGCACCTTCAGCTTGTGGAAGAGCATTGAGAAGAGAGATGAGCAAACAGGACATAATGTCTCACAATTGTTTTTTACTGCAACAATGTTAAAACAAATGATAGAAATGGGCATCTGATAACAGCTGGAAGAGTTTCTTCAAGCTGAATCAAGAGACTGCAGAAACCAAGTATTGAACTGAATTTAATTAAACATTGGATTTATATAGTGTTTTTTCCAAGGACATACGTATATGTATGTATGTACATATATATATATATTGTCTTTGTTGGGAATTTGGCCAGGACACCGGGTTAACACCCTACTCTTTCTCGAAAAGCGCCATGGTATCTTTTATGAACAGGACCTCGGTTTTTACCGTCCCATCCGAACGACGGACATGTAGTCTCATGGACCGAACCCACAACCTTGGAATTGCAAGTGCCCTGCTCTACCAACTGAGCTACGGGACTTCAGGCAAAGGAACCATCATGGTAGAAGGTTCCCTTAAAATTCCCTAATCCAAACTGGTTAGCTGCCATTACCTCTTCTGCAGTCAGGCCGAGGGTGCTCTCCCCCTGTTTGCCTCCCACCTTCTCCTTGAGCCCATTGGTGTCAGCATCGCTGGCTGACACGGGTCGATGGCCCTGGGGGAAGAGTGGGGCAAAGACACTGGTTACACTGCTGTCCTATAGCATCTAAGTGTATATGTTCTTGTTCTTGACTACGGTTAACACTTTGTTGTACGTCGCTCTGGATAAGAGCGTCTGCCAAATGCCTGTAATGTAATGTAATGTAATATGTGAAGGCCACAGATACTTACGATTAGATACCAATTCATCAGTGCACAATTCTGAACCCAGAATGATGGCTGACTGCCACTCCGCCCTAGTTATGCACAATTAACCCCTAGCCTTTGCTCATTAGCAGACATTAAGCAGATATTAAGCAGCCAATCAAGTCTGCTGGGTTGTGGCTGGACAGTAAGTAAGTAACTCTGCGTTCAAACAACGTGAACATGCCACAGCTTAATCATACCAATTATTTCCGATAAACATCATTTTGCATGCAAGAGTGTAGCCTTGCCGGCCACCCAAAACGTGGGTGTGGGTGGAACATTCAGATGCATCGGTCCAAAACACACCAGAACAGTCACGCAATTACAAAATCGAGCTGCTACCATATTCAGCTACATGGCTTATTCCTCCCCGGAGAAGCACATATCATTTAATACCCCCTGAAAAAAAGAGGAGGGAAAAAAAAAACCTGCTATATAAATGGCATATTTTATATTTCTGCTGGCACTCCGGTGCTCCGCCACAATATACATTACCATGGATGATTGACGACTCTGGCAAAGCTTTTTGAGTGGGGGCCAGGATCGAGGGCATAACCCCAGCGCATTGTGTATAGATTTTGTCATTTGAATAACAGGCGAATTATGGTTAATTTGTCTAACTGGTTTAGGGGTATTATGGCAGCCAGAGATTGACGGCTCTTAATCCTTTGTAATAATCCTAAATTGTGGTCCTAATCGAGGCACGAGACTTGCAGACGGGTTATCCGCAGGACTCAGGTCTGACATGGTGGGTCAGAGCCGTAGACAGGGCTGCTTTATAAGGAGGGTTGTCACAGGTGCATTGTGTGCTTCTGCCATGAAGGTGGGGAGACCAATATTCTTGACCACAAAAAAAAAGCTGTGGTCTCTCCTATAGCTCTTGATCTTGTTGCTGTTGCCATCCAAATCCCTTAACTGCTTCGTGGTATCCATGACACGGGTATTATTAATCCAAATGTCCATTCATTCAAGGGGTTTATGAACAGAGCTGGAAAGGTCTGAAATACGTATGGGATTACAGTGCACCGAGAGAGTGGATCGACTGTACCCGTTTCGAGGCTGAATATTTGAAATATTTTAAGATATTATTCTTTATTCCCCGATATGTCAGAAAAAGTGTTTCAACTTGCGGGGTTTCACCGAAATATAAACTTCCACCGGCTCGTTGCACCTGAAAGGAAATGAAACACCAGCGCGGCTTCCTCACCTGCGATAAGATGCCATGAGATTGAGACGCATGGAGGGAGAAAAGAAAAGAGAGGGTGTGATTGTGTTTCTTCAGACGCAAAGGCAGAGCCGCTTACCCCTTTGTTGCTGTCGGTGCTTGGCTGAGCAGTTGAGGGTCGCTGGAGAGACAAGAACATCAGCTGCCAACAGGACTTACCAGGACAGGACATACACATTAATGTTCACTCACACTCACACTCACACACACGCACACACCCTATAGACACGAACATGCCAAAATACACTCATAAGGTGCACACTAACATTATAATTTACCCACACAGGGTTGATTATATGTGTACATTCACAAAAACAAAACAAACATCTAGTATTCTACATACAAATTACAGCACACACATAATCACACGGAGACACAAAGCACACTCCAATACACCCGGCCATGTGACTGGGAAAGTATCTGGGATTTTCGCACACTGAGAGAGAGGCGGAGCAGGAAAATGTCTTGTTTGATAATCTCCCCCATCAGATCCCTGCCCAAGCTGGGTTCAGTAGTGGACTCCGCTGAGCCAAGCGCATTAGCTGCTGCAGCATCATTAAGCAACAGGGCCTAGCGAGAGCATTAGTCACTTGATTAAAAATGATAAAATAATAATTCACAGAGCACGGCACTCGCAGGATGATGTCACCCCGGCTCTGTAACTGCATTAGCAGTTGTTTTTCATGAGAATCCTTTTCCATGAGGCCTCGAATCCACTGCAGCGCATCCACGGCGATCAGAACGAAGCCAAGGCTGGGAAACCCTGCCGGTCTGGCCAGCAAAGGTGTGCGATTCAGAGCGGTCAGTTTAATCGAAGGAGTAAAGTTTCAGAGAGGGGGGGGAAACACTGCTCACTGCTCACCTGGGCTTTCTGGGCCTGGTACCTGGAGCTCGGCTCCTGAGCGGCCCGGCTGGGCCAGGGCTGGCGCGCCAACGGGTTCTGACACACAAACCCTGGTGGGGGAAAACGATGGCCGTCAATCAATTCGCACGCTATAAAGCTGGCCCCTAACGCGCCTTGTTAACAGAACTCGACAAGCTCGCGCTACACTCGAGCAAATTAAAAGGTATCAATCTGGCATGACGGACAGATCGTGTCCCAGGGCTTGTTTGCGCTCTCTGTTCCAAGTCGTCAGGTAGGGATCAAGCCTTCGCCGCGTACTCGTCTAAACGCTGCAATTATTACAAACACCTCTGATGGGTTACTGACAGCTACACATGGGGGGAAAATGAATGCTAACAGCATACTGTCATTATTTACAGAACTGGGATGCGGCCCAAGTATTATCAGCCAAAAGCGCCAGGGTTTGTTTGGCGAATAATAGATGGGGTATGTTTTACACGCCACTGCTCATTTTCTCCCAGCCGACACTAATGCGTCCGTCCAAAGATAACCAGCAATTTATGATTCCCTCATTTCACTTAATGGCTGCTCGGGATGGGAACTCAAGCCATATGTTAAGGAAGGCACTGCGAGTCACCACCCGCTTTGTCATTAGTTACAAAAAAACATCCCCGCGGGAGACAGAAAGGTAGAAGGGGAGCTTTATCGGACGGATATGCTGATCTTGCATTAAAAGCTGGAATTATGATTCAAAGGTGCATTAAAGTTTATAGGGGATGTACACAAACAGAAAGAATTCAAGGGAGTGCTGGTGTTCAAGCGAAGATGGATGGAATTCGCTCTGCCGAGATTGCGTTTTAATATACAATGTTACATCCCCTCCACAAAAAATGTTTAAAGTAAGTTTATACTTTTTTTTTTTTTTTTTTTTTTTGGCGGAGGGGATGTATAGGTAAGTCGGCACGAACACGCAAGAGTTTAAAGTTACAGCTAAGGTGAAGCACTGTAAAAGAATGACAACTTAATTCAGGCACAGACTTGTGTGCCCATATCAGAATGCTTTATTACATCGCAACAAACAAAACCTGCTACCTGACAATGAGGGGACTGATGAAGACTCAAAGCATACTGCGCACTTACTAATTTCTCCATTCTCATGTTCTGTTGTGTAAACAGTGTTAATCTCTGCCTCGGGCAGCTGATTCCTTTGTCTGCTTGCGTGCCAAGAATCGCTTTGGATTTATAAATTCGGCACAGTGTTCCATTTCTCTTCATCTGCACGGAGAAGGTGCAACAACTCGAAAAGAAATCCGTCTTCCGTCGACAATTTTACTACGTAAGCCTCGTGATAAAAGTTAATAACGCCTGCGGTTCACGAAGCGCCATTATCCAATTGCGCCGCTCTCCAACCGACCGAAATAGACAATGCATAATACGGGCGAGTTTTAAAAACAAAAAGCGTAAAACAATGCTCGACTGTCTCCGCGCCGAAAAACCACCACCAGGCAGCAGAACGGCCAATTAGTGGCTTTTCCTTCAGAGCCCGAGATTTACAGACGAGGGCTTAATAAACGGGAGACACCCTGTTGAAAAACAAAGTGGAGCGTAGTGGAACCTGCTGCAGGCTAAATCCCGCGCAGGGAAGGTATGAGGGGCCAAGAAGTTTCCATCTCCGGCGCTGGCGCACTCCCGCGTGGCGGCCCTGCTCCTCTCAGGTGAAGGGCTGGGGAGTAAGCCCGGCAGCAGGGGGGGGAGGGATTTATGGGCGCCGGGTCGCAGGCCGCAGCTTATTTGGCAACCCGGCCCGCGAGATCTGTGGGCTTTGAGTGCCTCTGCTGCCGGGGCCTGTGTTTACGGCTCCGGCTTTGGCAGGAGGTGTCCGCGGCTCTGACACACGCCCGATCAGATAGGCGGGAACACACGGAGCGCTTCTCTTCCCGCGGGCCCCCGCTTTGTACGGCTGAGCGAAAAACCCGCGAACGCGGATCGCGACTCAGAGCGAGTGGCTCTGACGGAAACGGCCCGGCTTGGGCAAAGGAGACTTTCGTGCCCGTCTGTTCCTAAAAATACGGGCGCCGCGCGTTTACGGTCACCTCTTGTTCACGTCGCGTGCCCTTTCATCGTGCGAGCGGCTTCGAGACACAGCGCTGCCGCGGCCCAAACGGGACCGAATCATGGTCGCGTGTAGCTGTATGAGCCCCACACCTGCACGGAGGGTTACAGCAGATGCTTTCTTGTGGAAAAGCATGCAGTAACCTCCCAAACACCATGGAATCCCCTCCCCCCTTTCAATAAGCACCCCATTAAGCGTACACTGTATGAAGTGTGCAAAGAGCGCAACTCACCCACAAGAGAAAACATGTCTGAGATCAGGCTGGCCTTAATCTTCAGATCCAGGGGTGTATCGCTGTTAACCGACGGGAAAGAGAGAAGGAAAAAACAACTCAGCGAGGTTAGACCCAAAACGCATTCACTTTGAACTGCAGTGGTTCAGAGGGACTGAGAGAACAAAGGTATAGACGTCAAAGCGGTGACTGACAGCTTGAAAGTTTAAATCCGTGGAGACTGCGTCTTTACCCGGGGCTGCTTGGGCAAAGGACAAAATGAGCAATTTGTTTACATTATATACTGTTAACAATTTGAACACAATGTAAAACAAACAAAAGTTCATGCACGCAATTTGAAATAAATGGCAAGTTCGGAGTTGTAAACAACAAAGACCTTTTAAGAGTTGGAATCAATCGATAAGACGTTAACAGCATCATAAAACCTGCTTAGCACTGTTTATTAACAAATGCTAGATTTTGTTTGTGTTGAACACATTATAAATGTGCTGCATATTCACTTGTTATCGGTGCGTTCGCTTATTATTCAATGCATCGGTTAATCATGGGGTTAAAGTGAAAACAACTGTCACATTTTAATTGCAGAATTTACTAGACTTGGAAAGAAATATGGGGTTGTTTTTCAAGTGGATAACGACCAAATGACTCAAGCTGAGTAGATTCATTAACAACATATAGTCAAAATAACAAAACATCCCATATTCTTGCATGCAATTTTAACAAAACTATATATAGAATTAACCAGAAGCCATTTAATAGACTTAAGGGCAGAGGGCAGACCTAAGAAAAACACATTTGACTCATTCTTGCCCTCGTTAGTTTCACATGACAAAAATCAAAAGAGAACCAAACTAAAGTTAGACTGCAACAATTCATTTATGGTAGTGGAAACTGACAAATTGTATTTCCATACCAGATTAGCTCCAGTAACTCACAGCACAGGTACAAAATGTTCAGCACACTAGACATGTTTCTCCATCAGTTCGATCGTGGAAATAACTAAACGAAAACCCACCCGTGATGTTCATGGGCAGGACGTGACAAGGCCAAAGCCATGATCATCTGGGCAGGGTTACAGTACAGCACAGCACAGCCAATTCCCATGCTTGCTATTTTCTATGAAACAGGGATGCGATGCCAAGGACTGCCTTATTGGGCAGAGCCCATATTTGTTGTTGGTTATGATATTCTATTACTACATAGCATTACATGATTCACTCCCAGTCTCAGTTGGCTGATGACATAGCTGTGGCTGATATTTGCTACTACAGGGCCCAGCCTGCGTTTGCAGCGAGGGTTCTTTACCGACTGGGCCATTGGAGAGCCTACAGCTGTATATTAAGTGGAACAACAATGCTATACAGTACCTTCACTCTACTGTCCAATAGCACTGCACCACTATGATGTAAAGTCAGTGCTCACTTTACTCTGCTGATTCATTATGGTGGCTTTGCACAAAACTTTATCTTTTCTTTCATTCAATAATCTCAACTGAAGCTCAAGCCAGGTTAATGGAGCTAACCCAATACACCGCACCTGGAAAACATTCCTGTCTTGTTAATCTCAACATTTGTTCAGAATACCAGTCTCTATTTCTTCCTTGCCCCTTTTATCATGTTTTTTGTATCTCTTGTTGGGAAACAAATGCCATTTTGGTTCCATATGTAGTGTTCAACAAGAAACAAAATGGCAACCAGGACAATTTAATAAATCCTCGAACTCCCGATTAAACATGTGCACCATAGCAGTGTTGTACTATATGTTCGTAGTATGTTCATAGCTAGAGCTCACTCACCAAGCCAGAGATGGGGAGAGGTTCACCTCCAGAAGCCAGGGTTTGAGGTTGGAATCGATGAGGACATCAAAGCCATAAAGTTCTGCAGGGAGACATGCAATGACAATGATGGGGAGGCGCCGTATTTATTCAAATTCCTGCGCTGCAAATATCAACAGTGCAACAAGCAAAGAATGGGTTGGCCAGCAATGAGAGAAAGACGACATTCGGCAGGAACGTCTGGCCAGGAACGGCAGGGACAAGACGCTCGCCATTTGGCCTCAAATGACAGAGGAGCCGTTCGCCGTTTGGCCAGGAATAACAGAGAGATTTGTGACTGCGCTAATTGTGAGGCTGCATGAGGAGACAGCCCTCCAGCCTTGTTCTAATTGCGCTGATGGGCGGTGGAGACGCATCTGAGAGCTCAAAGTTTTCCAGAGCTAAATAAATCATAGCGGGAATAAAAGAGTGTTGGGAGCCAAACCGTGGGTCTCGTGAGCTAGTTGTTGACTGCACGTTCGGGTTCTGCTACTGATTATCAGCCTATTAAGTACCCAAACACTGACTTCAATATCAGATGAGAATTCATCAAAAGCAACTGCTGAAAATAAGCTGCATTACATTCGGTTACACTTCGGTTCTATTGTACTGATCAAACAACGAGGAGCATGATGCAAAGCATTACTCATACTTTCTACGCCTTTTCAGCTGGACTCAGCCTTTGTTTTGGTTAACATATTATAGTGCATCTCAAGCATTTGCCAATATTTTGCTCAATAACATTCACCAAGCCGTATCTCCTCCTAATGTCCATATTTCTGATGCTGTCACCATCCACGCTTGTGAGTTTTCACAATGATGAAAGCTTTTCTTTGCCAAAACGCCACTGACTGCTTAGCCAGCTAACCTTTAGCCTATATTTTATATAGTATACAAAGAATGCATAGTTACACGATTTCTTTGTGAAGAACCCCCTCAAATCCATATAAAAACAATGAACTCGGAAGACAGATGAATGGCTTTTAAAAGTAATACGGTTCATTGTTCAACCCTGTTACTGCGTTGTACTTTCTCATCAAACACAATTTCCCTGCAATCTTTCCCATGTTTCGGATGTGACAGCCAAGTGCGGCAGACGCCTCTGAACGATTTGCGTGTGATGCCTCATGCTCAGAAATGATCTCAACCTCACAGCATCAGGGAAATGCTAAACCCATCCTGAGATGTGATTTCTTTGAAATAAGCGTGTGGCCTATCCCACACATACGGCGAGACGAACGCAGCATCTGAGAAAAGCTGCATTTGAAAATGGATTTAAAAAACATATGTGCAATAGTTGAAAATGCATGATGTTGCATACAGCATGAAATGATATCATTCGCCATAAACAAGTCAGCCAAAGAATTTGGAAAAAGGCACAGAGGAATATCCGAAAATAAATCATGTTATTCAGCTAGCCCCCTGCTCTCACCAGAATGAGCTATATCTGCAAAATGCACTTTCGACACAGAGTGTGAAAAAAGGTGTGCTCAGATGCTCTCAATGTGTGTATTTGTAATTAAACCTGAAAGACAACGATTTCAATAACCACGGAACAAAATGCACACAATTTCCAAGGTCTCACCAAGTTCAAAGGCTGTAATACTTACTTAACTCACGGGAGATTTAGAGCAAAAAAAACCCCAACAAAAACCCCCTCCTATTTACAGAGAAAGAAAGCTTTCTGTTGATGTTTTTGGCCATGCTCGACTGTTCTAATCTCTCCCATCTTCATGACCGCTCAAATAACAATAACTTACAAAGAGGGCCTTGCATGCTAACCTTGATTAGTCAAGTTAGCCACCAAGTGGGGTCATTAAAGTGGCTGCCCGTGTGAACGCAGCAGGAGAGAACAAAGCACTGATAGGGTCGGGGCTGTGCTCCTCTGCCTCACCCTCGCCCAGCCGAGCGCGGAAACTTTGGGGAGGATTTTCCGAGCAAGAGGGACTTGGCGCCTGAGAGCCCCTGTGTATTCCACCCCAAAGCCAGCTTGGCACACGTCTCAACAATAAAGCCCTTTTACTGAAGCGTCTGGAGTTCCCTGTGTACAAACACCGCCACCCTCTCTCACACTCCCAAGTCATTAAAGCGGCCCGTCGCCATGGAAGGGCTTGCCTCTCGCCCCCTGAAGCTCCGTCACGCACACCCAGGGAGGGTCCCGAAAGCAGCAGCAGCCCCCGGGGAAACCACAGCGTTTTACTGGGACAGGGCGAAGCGCCGGCCACAAAAACCGAGGGGAAAATGCTGCCTAATGCCACTTCAAAACAAAAACACTGGATGGAAAAACAGAGAAAAAAAAAAAAAAAAAGGTTGACATTTGCGAAGTTGATGGAGAGTAAGTGAGTTGTTCACTCTACCTAAACAAGGTCAATATTAAGGGGTTTTTTTACCCTGAAGAGCCGAGCGTTTTCTGACTGAACGATTGATTCTGTCCACATTCTGTGGGGGCGCAAAAAAGCAGGCCGTCCACAGTGTTTGAAAAATCGTTTCATTACATCACAGGGTGCGTCAGACATCAAATGTGATTTTGAAAAATAACACCAGAATCAAACGTTGATTCATGGTTCCGTACATTTCAATGTATTTACATAACCATCATTCAAGTGAGCCCGCACTCACAAAGAGCCCCTTAGTCTAAAATGAAATATCATTGCCAATGCTCACAAACGCTCGCCGCTTAGGTCTTCCCCGTCACTTTGAAATCAGAGGCGGCATGAAACTTCACCTCAGAAGGTAAAGACCCAGTTTCTCTTTCACAGTAAAGGGAAATCAAAGGCCTTCTCTTCAGGTTGTTTTCATAAATTCTTTGGTTACTGCACAAAGAGCAGTTCTTTTAAACGAGGAATTTAAAAAGTCCCCGTCGCTTCAACTCCGTAATTACTTTCCTATCCTACATTAAAAAACGGACAATAACTGGGCAAAGTCTGAATACTACCTTAATCTGTTTTAATCCATTAATTAGTTGCACCAGTACATAGCTATTCAGCCTGGTATTGCTGAGGTAATGGGAGTTCGCAGAAAATACACATGTACTTCATAGATGTGTTTATGCGATGTTTGGACAATGCTCGAAAGGTTTAAAAGCTGGTTGGTCTCTCTATGGGTGACAATAAAAGCCAAACCGGTAGTTGATAAGCAGAAAGGATAGTGTTTCCATCCCTGTTCATAGACTTATCCCCTCTCCCTCTATAAATAAATACTCAGTCACAAACATAATAAATACATAAAGCTCGCGGAACATTGGAATAAATTGGCCTCTGCCTGTAGTAGCTAATCAATGAGACCGCAACAAGGGGGGGGTGAGTGGCTACAAAACACCTTAGCCACTCAGCCGCCCGCCCCCCCCCTCCACCCCCCCGGACAACCAGGCATCCATATGCTGTGCATTTTCCCCCAATTAGGAGCAGACGTGGCTCTTTCCCCTGGGCCCGCAGGGACCCTCGCAGACACATTTGTTCTGCGGCTTAACGACTTAATGGGGAGCGCTGTTAATGCTGCCGCAAAATATTCACAACACCCTTTAAGCGGGAGGATAAATAAATATGAAGGGGAGAAGAGGAGGGGAGGAGTGAGCGGGAGGACGTCTCTCTTGGATGGCACCGACGGTCCTTCCTCTGCCGAGAGAGAGAGAGAGAGAGAGAGAGAGAGAGAGACGAGTCTAGATTCTAAGCCTCCCAGTTCCAAGAAACGCATTTCCCCCCGTATGGCGACGCTCCACAGAGCGCTCTCGCACAAAACCCTGGCTGTTTGTTTGTCGGTTGCTACAAAACATCCCTCTGGAGAGATAAGAGTTATTGCATTTAAACGGGACGCTTTTTTCAAATAAACCGCCTTTGACAAACACGAGCCTAGATTAATGTTATCATTTGCTTTTCTCAGACTCGCTGGCTATGCAGAGGAGACAGAAGTTTAATGTCGGTGAGGACTCGGTACAAAACAAATATTAGATCAAATGGAAATGTATGCCAGAGTCACTAGGGATGATCAATAAACACATAAACAAAATTCACGAGACATCGAAAACACAAAAAAGGGAATCAAATCAGTCCAGTTCATCAACTATAAATAAAATCTTGCCTGACAAACAATCTTATGGAAAGGCATTCCTATATTTGGGGCACAGCTAAAAAAACCTAACTTTATGCCTAACTCTATACACAAAGTAACAAAGCTCTGTTCGAAAAAAAGACTTGCTAACTCCGCACTAGCGATAAAAGGATGGAGGATGTTCGACGTAATTCATTAACTGTTACTGGAACGTCTCGTGTGCAATAAAACAGGCATTTGGCTTGGATAATCAGATCTCAGTAATAACATCTCTTAATAAGCAATCCCTCAATAACGGCGGCTTCCATTAATCATGTGGCAAAGCTGTACGAGTCAACATGGGTGGCATTCTTCCCCTTCTCCACATACATAAACACAGTGATTTCTCCACAAGAAACTTTCAAACAAACCTACAAGCGCTGCCTCGACTCCGTCCCACATCAGACGGGCAGGGGTGATAAAGTTGCATTGGCGGCAGCGGTTCGTTTTTGATGGGAAGCGCAATTTACGCAGGAGCACACAGTGGCACAAAGAAAACCCATTCGAGGACAATAAACAACGCACTTATACGCAAGTGGCAGCGGAATAATCTTCTGTCAATTAAAATAACAATGCGCTTTATGGCCTTGAATCGCCTTCATGAGATGTGGACAAAGTTGCATGTAAACTGTGAACAATGGGCCCTGTTCTGCAGGAGCCTGTGCTGTTCCTCCCGCTCGCATTATATCGCTGCCTACATCTGTTTTTCCTTTTATTGGTGCAGAGCGACGCGGACTGGGACCATTTCAGAAGATGAATTAACATTGTATTCAATTTTTATTTTGTACAGAGAGAGGTGGGGGGTTGTGTGGGTGGGGGGGGGGCGCAGGAGGGCATGAGGGAGCCAACAGGAGCCTGGAGAGGGCCTAGTGCTGTGGGTGACTACATGTGAGAGCGAGGATAACACAGACCGGCCGCTGCCAAAGTTCTTTGGTTCGATGCCAGCTCTCCCAGCAATCACGTTTTACAGTTAGCTCCTAAATGCCTCCCAACACCAGTTATTTAGGAGGGGTATGGTTTCCGGGCGCCATGCATTCAAAGAGGGCTCAGGGGGGGATAGGGAGAGGAAATTCCACCAATGAGCCCATCTTCATTTGCCATTCGTATAAAGGGCCATTCTATCCATGGACACAATGGACAAACTGCCAGTCCAGCATAGAGCAGCTAATGGTGGCAACTATAGAGAAAGACTATAAAGAAGTACACAAAAAAACTTGTGGAGGGAAAAATATGGAAAATGGCTGCTTCACAGTGAAACTAAATTGAAGAATGCATTTTCGTTCCATCTAATTCACATTTACTCACAACAGGAAAATAATTACATACTGGGGCATTTTATTTTTTAATCTCATTTTCCTTTTACTTAGACCAGTATGTCACCAAGCAATGTCTATTCCAGTCTTTATGGAATCATAATTTTACCCAGAAGGGAGGCACAGATGACAAACGCGGACACCAGATAGTGTGCCAGTCCGTGAACTTCTCCGTCTTGTTATCTTGATGTGTAGCCATCTACAGTCTTGTGTGACTGAATGTCATAGGCAAGGGCTGTGAACACAAGTGGGGGAGCAGCCGCACAGAAGATAAACTGTGGGTGAACCTCAGCTAAACGATCCCCCGCCCTGCTTGACCGAGGGGACCTGTTTTCTTTGGACTGGCAGCTTAAGCTGCTGAGTATCTTTACATCTGGCCGCTGCGCTTTCTCTCTCTCTGCGGCCGTGCGTGTATGTATAAGTGTGCGCGCGCACGTGTGTGTGTGTGTGTGTGTGTGTGTGTGTGTGAGAATGTGTGCTTGTTGCGCCCTGTGCACGCAAAATACAGACACATACGCACACATAGACACATACACCTACACACACACACTAGGGCTGTCACATTATATACGGATGTCGAATCTGCAGTCCAACACCAGTTTCAAAGATGAATGGGGAGATTCAATATAGTTAATAAAATGATCTGTTTTTTAAATAATAAAACAAAATAACAAAAATATGGCCATAAGCTAACCGACTGACGACTCAAATGACCAATAATGCAATAGACATTTTTAACAGTAGCCTGGCCTAGATGTTATGTTTGTGACTGTGTTATGTCTGTCTGTTCACATTTTGCAATTTGTGCAAATAACTTCTACCATGGGCAAGATTATCTGATTTGTCAAAGCACAGGGGTTCGCGGGTATCACTGTAAACTATGAAGCAAAAATGAGGCTTCAGTTAAAACATAAGTTATAAAGAACTCGTATTTTGGACCGGAGCCAATAGAAGTTTGGTCGCAGGAACTAGCATTTCTCACGCTTTGCAAGGAGAGCGAGGTGACTTTTCCAGGAAATATTTAAGAGGTTTTTAACTAACGAAAGGAATCCCCCGCCAGTGGTAGGCTACTCAGAACTATTTCTCAATGTTGAGCAGGTCTGTAACACGCATATTCGTATACTGTTGGAAAAAAATTCACCGAATATCGAACAGGATTGAAATTTTTTTTTAAATGAGCCCTAACACACACACACACACACACACACACACACACACACACACACACACACACACACACAGAGAGAAAGTAAACACCTGCCCTTTACTGCTGCACACAGTACTGCATCCCATTCAGTGGCAGCGCCATCCATCTCTACTGCTGTTTGAACAGGCAACGTAAACATGGATCCCTGCAACAGTATGCCAGCTCGGACAGCATAATCTGCCCGGCGCCTCGTTCGCTCTCGCCTCAGGCTACCGCTCCTCTGCCTCTGCTTAGGCAGCCATTTGTGTCCACCTGGCCGGAAGAAAAGGGGTGAGCGGGGCCAGTGAGAAAAGGCCGGACTGTCAGCCACGTCACCGTCCGAGAAAATCACCTACGTAACCGCGGGAGCACTTTCATTCCAACGGGCCGCACACCTCCATCCCTGCAATCACCTCGACCTCTCACAGCCAGGCCTGCAACAAGCTCCCCCCGGCAACACCGTGCTGCTGGCGCGTGTGCCAATCAACACCCCATTCATCCCTGTGCTCTCCCGCGCAGATGGCCCAACGTTACCGTGACGTCCGTTCCTGCAAGTGATGTACTGCCAACAGTCAAATACTGTACGAGGGGTGGAAAAAAAATAATCGTATTTTCCCCCCTCGACGGGGACGTCTTCTTTGATATTCCGCCCTGTGGGGGGCGCTCGGCGGTTTGAACCACGCGAGGAGCGATTACATCTTCATGCTGGCGCTGCTCAGACAGCGCGGCTCGCGATGCAACACGGCCCCCGCAGCCTAAACAATCGCCACTCACAGGCCTATTATGACTCAAAGCCTGCAGGGGCACGGGGTCTTCTCCTGCGCTCCAGCGGCACCCTGGGGGGTTGAGCTTGGCAGGCCTCCTCCAGCTGAGCCCGGCTTCTCAGCGGGGAGCACCAGAGAGAGGGGGGTCATTAGTGCCAACACTAACTGTGGTAATGGCTCTCAATCGCAGCTCACGGGGGCCTGGCGCGGGGGGCGGACCGGCAGAGCTCTCGCGTGGTGGCGGCCTGCCTCGCTGGTGCGGCGAGTCGAATAGAAGCAAATAAACACGGGGTTGGGGTGAAAGAGCGGCTCAGAAACACGACCTCTTCGCTGGAGCCGGCAGGAAGGCATTCCCAGTCGGAGGCTTTTGTTCTGGAGGCATACAGGAAGCAGGTCGCGGTATAACGGCGGCGAATTCAACATTCGGGGAAGCGGCGACTCAGATAAGGGGACAAAGGGGGCGGGAGGCCGCGGTGGAATGCGTACAAGGAGCCCAGTGGCGGCGTCGGCGGCGGTGGTCTTACCGAAGCAGTTGCTCCTGTGGGGCACAAACATCTTGCAGGCGGTGGCGATCTGCAGCTCGGCGCTCAGCAACGCCTTTATGACCAGGTCCTCCACCTGGCCCATGAGCACTGGAGCAGAGAGAGCGGGGGTCAGATCCACCATAGACACCTTCTGCCACGCCGTCATCTCTGTAGCGTGGCCACTCTAAGGACCATCATTCTAACTGAACACTAGAAAGCCTGGCCAACCCTGGTCCTAGGGAGCTGAAGGGCCTGCTGCTTTTCATTGTTACTCAGCACTTAATTGATCAATTAGAGGAGTTAATAATACGGTTAACTCACCTCAGTTGGTTTCTTGGGTCAAAATTGCTTATTTTAGGGTGAAAATAAAAACGGGCAGACCCTGTGGCACTCCAAGACCAGGGCTGGCCACCACTGTTCTGTATAAATACAGTTAACTCCACAATGTGGTCCGCAGTAAAGGTGCCTTCAGACAGAACGTGGGTGACCGCTGGCGGCGCTGCCATTTTAAGAGAATAAAATAAAAAATAAAAACAAGACCACCATCAGCTGTACTGGTTGCTTTTCCACGGTGGCATTCGGTGAGGGAGGATTGTAGCTGGATGACTTTATAAACTGGTTCATTTAGCATGCCAATGTGCCTTATAAACTAAATACTCATATCTGGTTCAGTCCAACTTCATCAACCCTGCAGAAGTGATCACTTTTCATAAAAAGCTACACTAGCTAGCTGGCTTGCCAATCATTTAAAAATAAAACCTGGAAAGTAATGTACTAGACATGTGAAAGTGCTACTGATGGCTAGGTAGGTATAGCAGAACTAGCCTGCAAGTCTCTTAGCTATTTTTGATCTATAGAATGATTCAATCGGCACCTGGACAATACACAAGCTAATACAGCTTGAAAAAAATGACCTGGTTGACCATTATAAAAACATGTTTTTATTTATGCGCTTGCACATTTCAGAGCTTGTGTCAAAAATCCATAGAACCAATGTTTCTGAAAAGGGAAGTCCTCAATGATCTTATTGGTCGCCAAAAAAGCCCAGCTGCAAAAAGTTTAATAAATTAAAAAGCTAAGCTTGGGCAGTAATGGAAAAAAAACGTTAAAAAGCGCTGCACAGTCCCAAGAGCAGATGGCCTTTTCTCTCCCCCAAGCCGAGCTAACTGCCGCTGGGGTGAACAGCAGCTCTGCCACCAATTATCCGGTGAAAAATATCAGCACAGGCCCATTCTGTCTGCAGGCACTTTAAGAGTCATCCTTCATGCGGTACAGGAAGGCTTCACTAGAAGGACTACCTGACACAGATGGTAAATACTACAGCACGGTCCATCGTAGGGCCCATTTAAGGCCCATCTTTCATACGGTACAGGAAGGCTCCACTATAAGGGCTACCCGACACAGATGGTAAAGGCTACACAGTCCGCTGCAGGGGTCATTTTTGAGACGCGCTGTCGCAGACACAGACTCTGACCCGAAGGATATCTTTTAGGACAGGACCTACTGTGGCCCTACCCAGTCTTCACATCAGCACTTGATTTCTTTCATGCCAATACGGCACTTTGAAAGTTTAGCCTGGCTCGCTCTCTGTGCCAATGTACATAACAGCCCTCTAGCCTGTAGGAGTGAAATATGAAAAGGTTGACATGACCCAACGCAGGTCCTGATAATCACAATTTCACAAAACTTCTTAAAACTGTGTTGCCAAACCAGGAAAGGAGACAAAGTGTGTGTGTGTGTGTGTGTGTGTGTGGGGGGGGGGCAAGAAATAAAAGTAAGAGCTGCTCACGTGTTGTGTCCTTCCCTTCTTGTTTGAAGTACCTCAGCATGGCACTCATGCTCCATTTGTTACCATAATCCTCCACTTCAGGGTCATCACAGCTGAAAGGAACAAAGGAAGACAAGATCTGAGACATGCCTACCCCCTGCATTCTCTTTTTTTTTCTCCTCTTCTTCTGTGCGCGCATGAAATTCACGACACGCACACAACTGCACTGGCACATCCACAAATGGTACTGTTCCAAGACGAAATATTTTGTTCCTACTCAGAATGCAAATCATATGCAATTTATGTAGGTTTAGGTGAGGGCATGTTTTGGCCACTCTACCATTACACCCTCGAGCTTTTAGCTACATATTCATACACTTCTTTCAACAGTAATGAAAATGAGCACAGTACTCACTCCAGGATGTCTATTTTCATTATCGTAAGCCTGTCAAATCAGCGCATTCCTCATAACAACATAAGGTTTACGGGTCACAAGGTTCACAACGCAATACACAAAATGGTACATTACAGGGCTAAATGGAACATCATAATCAAAATCATCGACCTTATTCAAAGATAAGTGCAAAGACCCACATGTACGCAGTGTTCACGACGCAGATGTAAACTTTCTTCTGTCACCGCTTTAAACATTGCGATTGACGGATTAGAGTAATCTGTTCTTTTGCCCAAAGCGTAATCAATCATAACATGCAACCTTGAGTGTTGGTGTGCATATTTCATCTTGACAGTCACCGTAATAACATACTAACATTAGTACCATAAAAAAGAAAATCTCAATCTCATATATTTGGATTCATTCAAAGTTCTATTTAGTGTATGATTTACTGCTATGGAACTTGACAACTCATAAAAATATGAATTAGTATCATACACAGATAATAGTCCATTGCAGAGGATGACACCATTGGCAAATTAAACCTGAATACTAGTTTACCTGAGGCACTGAATAACTGGCGAAACCCTGTACGAGCACTACTTAAAGAGCTCCAGGCGCCGACGTGATTCATTAACATGCAGACCTTGACAATATTCTGTCTCTGAATGCCTAGCTTTTACAATGGCTCGAGAAATGTTTGGATTCGAAACAGAAAAGTCACAAAAGTGACTGCTAATGAATATTCATAAGAAGGGTCCTTGTCTGAAGCACTTTAGATTCATTCAGATTCAGATTAGATTCAGAACTTTTCATGTCAAGAGGCTGCCATCCTGTCAGTATCTTGCATCTAAACACCATAAATTACCTCCCTGACAAAACTCTGAACTACTTAGCTCTGAACATTAGGCAACGGTTGCCAGGTTACCTGACGTAGTCGCTGCTCTTTTTGTTGACGCTGTAGTTGGTCAAGTGCATGAACTGGTTCTTGATGTTCTTTGTGGCACGGTCGTACTTCACGGTCGCAAACCTATGGGTAAGAATCACTTCACATCGTTCCCACCCTTAAGCATGTGATGGCAAAGAATGATGACTGGGGATCTGCTCTGTTTGAATCCTGGCATAATGAACAGGGAGGTTACAACCTTAGGAGTGCGTACCTGCCGTTTTATAGGATTTTTAAGACTTTGAAAGGCTCTTCTCGAACAGAGGTCTGAGAAGAACAGGCTGTGCCATTTCAGGTTGTGGAAAGCCAAAAACAATCTAATTCTTGAACAATTAAAATGGCAACTGCATAAAATCTGCAGAGTATGTGAAGTTTAACAGAAAAAGAAAAAGAAAAAACCCAATTAAACTGTTAAATAAGCCCAAAATGAAGGCACAGAAGCGTGGTGCTGCATTGTGCTGCAAGAGATTGCTACACAGATGTTCCCATGATGCAACTTCCTGTCAGCCAATATATATATATATATACACATACAGATAAATGCCAAAATAAAGAAAACACTTGAAAGTAAATGTGAAGAGTTCTGGCATCTCGGTTATGACAATGCCCCATCCACAGGGCACAAGTGGTCACTGAATGGTTTGGTGAGCATGAAAATAATGAAACCATGACATGACCATCTCAGTCACCAGACCTCACCGCAATTGAATATGGGAGATTCCGGAGCGGCACCTGAGACAGCTTTTTCCACCACCACAACACCAAATAATGGAAAGTCTCATGGAAGAATGGTGTTGCATCCCTCAAATACAGTTCCAGACACCTGTAGAATCTACGGCAATGTGCATTGAAGCTGTTCTGGTGGCTCATGGTGGCCCATCGCCCTATTAAGACACTTTATTTTATTTGAGCAGTTACCTGTATGTGGGGGTGTGTGTATCAACAATTCACAGCTGAGTTATTTTCAATTTACTGCTGGTGTTTTACAGGAGCCAAAGAAAGAAAAAAAACTCAGTTTGAACCAAAGTGAAAGAAAGAAAAGCTAGCGGAGCATTATTCAAATAGGCCAGACCCCTCAAATAGCTCCAAATGAACTCTGACAGCATTAAAGGAGCTCTTTTGTGGGCCGAAGGAAAGGCCAGGATACTGAAATCTTCCCCCTACTGTGTGTTTCAGAGGAGTGGACACCGCATGTGAAATAATGAGAATTCCTTGGCATGCAGCGAGTACCTGAATACCTTCAAACCCACAGGAATGTCAAAGATAAAAGGAGGGAAACGGAATTCGTCCAGGACTTATTACTCGCAGTTAACACTTGTGAAGGGCAACATAAAAACAGACAGAAGGTTAAAAAACATATTTCTACAGAGAAGAGTTCCAGCAAACGGTGCCGTGTTAATGCTTCTGTTTATGAGCTGACAAAGCACACCATAGGTAAAAACCTTTCGATCGAAAGGCTTCTCATGCAAACTGTGCAGGCAGACTAACTGCTTTGCCCCAGTATACAGTAGCCACACCAATGCAATGACAACAAAACGAGGAATCGATCATAATCTACGATCCAATGTTGTCTTTGCCAATTTAGTAAACCCAAAGACAAAAAATATCTGCTTACCTACACAATAAAGGAGAACTGTCCATGACTGCAATCAATTTACCTTGTTTGAAACATTTTGTCCGAAAAGTTTTTGCTGCCATCTAGTGCCTACTGCTTGTAAAGTTACCAACAAAGGATTTTCTTTGCTTTTTCCCCCAATCTTTTTTATGGCCATTGCAGAGGAGGGTGGGGGGGAGTCAGGCTATATATGGCAAACGCTTTCATAGGCCATGCAGGACCACGAGAGAAGGATGGATTTTCCCGGCAGTGGTAAAAACATCAGCACGCTCTTTGTGAAAAAGGCAGCCCACTTCCCTGATTTCCCTTAGCCATTTCCATCTGGTTCCACGGCTCTAATTATCATTATTAAACTGCGAGTCTGCTTTATTTCAGCCTGATATATGATGATGACAACGCAATAGGGGGAATATTTCCTGGCTGTATAAATCCTGAGAAGGAGAGACTCAAATGGCAACCAAAAAAAAAAAAGACAGTCAAGCCTATACAGTTTAAGTACTATTAGACATGAACAAGCGGCTTCGACCAGTTAGGTCTGATTGGAAAAAGATCTGAATAATGTACATATGTACAATATTGCACATTTGTAAGTGGAAATTGCAAGGTTGGCAGCTCACCTGGCCAGCCCCTCTTCATAAAGATAGATAATTAACGGTTCATAGGAGGTCACCAGCACGTACAACCGCACATCGAACTTGAAATCTGGAAGACAACCACAAACATAATTTGGGGTTGAAATATGGCAGTTGTGACCAGTTTAAATCAGTGTTTCCAACTCCAAGGCCTTTTGTTTAAGTGCAGCAAAGCAATATATTTGGCAAAACAGTTTATGAAAGGAAATTCAAAACTTTGGATAAATATAACCCTAACAGTATAACACAAGAGAATTCGTTTGATGAGAGGACACAGGGGCAGGGGAAATACTTCTTACATTTGCCCATACTTACCATTGATCAGTAATGGGTTGCTGATGTAGCGTGAGACCAGGATGTTTTCATCCAACGGGATCTGGTTTGGCTGCGGGGGAAAATAAAAACATGCAGTTTTTTGCATTTTGGGAGAAAATAAATAGCAGCGTAAAATTTCCACATCACATTTTGAGGGGAAACAACGGACAAGCAGAAGAAGCAAAACAAAACGAGTAGACCGTGTGGAGGTGAACCGTACATGAGACATACACTTTAAAAGACGACCACTCCATGTGAAACTCAACCCATGGTCCAGCCACAGCAGACACACACCAAGCAAGCCCTAATTCGCAAAATTTTCTAGTTCTAAAACACAATCAGTGGACTGTTTAGAGATGGGAGCTGCAGAAAAATGCCCTGGCAGAGGCCTAGGGGCCACTTCTGCAGTACAAACTGACTGCAGGTGCAGGTACTGAAGAGACCGCATCCCTCAGGCCTGGCCAGAGTTCACACAAAACACAAAAATGAGCACTTTCCAAATATCGCTCTGACATTCTTTCCACCGTTTCATAAAAATTCTTTTTCAAAAATACAATTCTGAAAACCTTAAACGGCTCTTCCAAGGAAACACCTTGATGTACATGATTTACTCCACAGCCCTGAATGGGAAGCACGACTACAGCGCATTGTCAGGCTCTTTACAAACAGGCCTACCCTTTGCTCTTGCTTGCCCTCAACGGTAAACTGATTGTGTGAGAACTAGGAGACCATCGGTATCGGCCGATATCTTCCTTGTTGACTGCAATCAGCTTATCGGCCGATAAGATCTAATTTACCAATGGTAGTGGCCGATAATTATCGATCAGTTTGTGTTGCGTCAATCTGGTCTAAATGAATGGCAGCGTCTTTTATTTACAGGCTAAACTGACTGAAACCACGCCTAATTTACTCCTCTGACGATGCTGCGATTGACTAGCTATCATGAGCAATCTGGCAATCTTGCACAAGATGCACGCTAGAGCTGGGCGATATGGCCAAAAATAAGTTGCATGATACACTGCCCGTCCCCAAAAAAAGTAGTCACATACTCTAATATTTCATTGGACCGCCTTTAGCTTTGATTACGGCACACATTCGTCGTGGCATCGTTTCGATAAGCTTCTGCAATGTCACATTTATTTTCGTCCAGAGTTGCATTAATTTTTTGCCAAGATCTTGTATTGATGATGGGAGAGTCAGACCGCTGTGCAAAGTCTTCTCCAGCACATCCCAAAGATTCTCAATGGGGTTAAGGTCTGGACTCTGTGGTGGCCAATCCATGTATGAAAATGATGTCTCATGCTCCCTGAACCACTCTTTCAAAATTTGAGCCTGATGAATCGTGGCATTGTCATCTTGGAATATGCCCGTGCCATCAGGGAAGAAAAAATCCATTGATGGAAAAACCTGGTCAATCAGTATATTCAGATAGTCAGCTGACCTCATTCTTTGGGCACATAACGTTGCTGAACCTAGACCTGACCAACTGCAGCAACCCCAGATCATAACACTGCCCCCACAGGCTTGTACGGTAGGCACTAGGCATAATGGGTGCATCACTTCATCCGCCTCTCTTCTTACCCTGATGCGCCCATCACTCTGGAACAGGGTAAATCAGACCACATGACCTTCTTCCATTGCTCCAGAGTCCAATCTTTATTCTCCCTAGCAAATTGAAGCCTTTTTTTCCGATTAGCCTCACTGACAAGTGGTTTTCTTTTTTAGGCTACACAGCTGTTTAGTCCCAATCCCTTGAGTTCCCTTCGCATTGTGCGTGTGGAAATGCTCTTACTTTCACTATTAAACATAGCCGTGAGTTCTACTGTTCATTTTTTCCGATATGATTTCACCAAACGTTTAAGTGATTGCCGATCAAGATCATTCAAGATTTTTTTCCGACCACATTTCTTCCTCGAAGATGATGGTTCACCATTATCCTTCCAGGTTTTAATAATGCGTTGGACAGTTCTTAACCCAATTTTAGTAGTTTCAGCAATCTCCTTAGTTGTTTTCTTTGCTTGATGCAGGCCAATAATTTGACCCTTCTGAAACAGATTAACATCTTTTCCACGACCACAGGATATGTCTTCCGACTTGGTTGTTTAAGAAATGAGAAGCTACTCACTGCACCAGTTAGAGTTAAATAACTTGTTGCCAGCTAAAACATATTAATCACTGCAGTAATTATCCAATGGAAGGCTCTTACCTATTTGCTTAGTTAAATCCAGGTGGTGACTTTTGTTTTGGCCAGGCAGTGTATGTTGACCAAATACTTTGATAACGATATTGAAACGATAATTTGTATGTGGAAAAAAGCTGAAGACACACAGATATTCAAACACAGCTTTATGTAACATTCAATGCTTGTATGTGCGGTACGTTTTCAAGCATAGCTTTAAGTATAAAGTATGCGTAAACATATACAGTATATATCTGCGTATGATTTTTTGAGAGGCCTCTGCCTCTCTTTTTATTCGCGATACATTCTTCATATTCCTTTTCGTGATAACTCCTCAAATGATGGAACAGATTAAACGTATTCCCGTCTGCTGCCGGGACCACTTTGTTACAGTACTTGCAGAACACGCCTACTTTCTGGCCTTTGTCAGCTCGTTTGTAACCAAAGAAACCCCACACAATTGATGTGCAGCCATTCTTAGGGACTAAACTCGGTTCGGCTTCAATCTCGTTATCACATTTTGTCTGGGCCTACCCTAGTTAGTGGGTTTACTGAATGAACAAATTCACAAATTCACTCCATGCTTCGCTAGCTCCAAGTTTTCCGCTTTGATGACTTTCCTCTGCTTTCTTTCCTGATGGCTTCACTGCAGCCTAACCACAATCATCAACATTTGTAAATTTGCCATGGTTGATAATTGAAATTTGGGCACATTACAAGGTGTCGGGAGAAAGACAACCGATTTGCTATTTGTAACAAATGCTCCGGTGAGATTTCAAGAGCAGACAACTTGAACAAGGATTTTAATCCATCAAATTCAATCAGCGATGTAGCACAGTACAACGAGTATGTGAAAGAATGTTACAGTCAAAGCTGTTCCATACCAGTGGTTCTATGTGACGCAGTAGGTAGAGCATGGCATCGGCAACGCTTAGGTTGTGGGTTCAATTCCCACTGGGACCACATATACTGAAATATGTATGCATTCACTACTGTAAGTCGCTTTGGATAGGCGTCGGCGTCAGCTAAATGGCATATGTATGCATACATTTGTATGATTGAATTTGTGCTCATTGGGGTTTTTTTTGCCAGGGCAAATAGGACAATAAATAACAAATTATCAGTATCGGCCGATTGTGTTATTTGAACTATCGGTATTGGTCCATCATTTTCATATCAGTGCATCCCTAGTGAGATCACAGGACCTGAAGCAATGCGACTCAAGGTACATCCACTCTGCGGAAGGCCGGACTGGTGTGACCTGGAGTGCATGGCTGGGCGCTGAACAGTGTTTTATGAAAGTTAGCACACGCACTGCAGTGTTCATCCTCCCATCCGGTCTCACTTACATGGCTGACGAGGTAGATCCCTCTGCCTCTTGAGGACGCTACAGGCTTTATTATCCACGGGCCCCTGTCCTTAGAGAAGGAGCCTGGGTTTGGAAGCACAGAAGCAGAAGGAGGGGGGTTAAACACCTCAGGGAAATGGCTTCAAAGGCCATCTTGATCTACTGTTTTCCTGTCGGGTGTGACTACAAGCGTACAAAATAGTTTTTGGGGTTTTTTATCTTTATTTGCTTTGTTTCATTTTGTTTGCTTTTTAATGTGGCCCTCGCTGGGTCAGGAAGGAGCACTTACTGCAGAATTCCTGGAACTCTGAGGGGAGCACAAAGAACTGGGGGACGATGTGGAAGTTTTTAAAGCCGTGCACCTGCTGCATCCTCTGGATGTTTTTGTACAGTCGGTCTTTGCGGGTCAGTTCGTATGACCTGCAACAAAGGGGAGCGGATGCGGCAACAGTAAGATCAAATGCTCCGATGCAGAAATAGAAGCAACGTTGTTAAAACAAGATTAGAGTCAGCCTCCGTTTCATGTTCTACAATACAAGTTTACAAAGACAAAGCACAGTCCCGATGAAGCAACACTCAGAAGACAACAATTCAATCCAAGGGTGCGGGCCTGACTTGTATATATAAACTAACTTATAGATAATAAACATACACAGAACTTACGTTACCTTTACTCTCCGTGTTAATTTGCTTAGCAAACACCCCTATCAATTCACACAGCTAGATACTTACTAAAGCAAGTCATTTTGGTTAAAAGCATCTGTTGTTCAGACAGTTGAGTCCTCAACAAAGCCCTGTCTGAGATTTGAACCTGCAACCTTATGGTTACAAGCCCAGCTCCTTAATTCCTACTGCTGCCTCTGATGGAATTTGACAAAGTTCACACTACTATGCAATGATCATTTCAAACCCATCTCTGCGGTCAGGAGGAGGTGGCTCGACTCAGAGTAGAGTTGGACATGGAGGTTGGACACACTGACACACCTGGGGAAGTGGTTGACCTTCTGGAAGTCCTGGAGGCTCCGTAGGAGGTACGGCTTGAGGTGGGACCCCGTCCACATTAGGTTAAAATCGTTGCTGTTTGGGTGGACCTGAACACAAGACACATTCCTGTTGGTACCTCATGCAGAGCGGGTAACCACGTTCACACGCACAGCACAAAAAAGCCCTCCTGTCCTGAGGGGAGAGGTCATCGGATAACGGTTCGCAGCAGCAAACAAAGAATCCTTACATCACGCCTGCACAATGCAGCCAAGCTAGTCACATCTCGCCGGTGTGGTTAACGGACTCCCAATGAGCTCTCAACTACGCATGCTGATATCCATCATCTTTAACAGCTTGGCTTGAAGATGTGAAGCTGCAGCTCAAATCAGATACCCTGCTGTTTATTTGGAGAAATATAGGCACTTTCATACTGTTTCGACAGGCAGGCCAGCTCGCCAGCTATTTTTAACGCAATCATATTACTTTAATCTGTTTTGTTTTATTCCCGCCCTGCTGTGCCCTTTTCGTGAAGAGGCAGATTTGGCAACCACCCATTCCTAACTATGAGAAAGCCAGATGTTTGCAATAGAGGGTTATTAAACTTTGGCTTTGGAGATGCTGTGGCAGACACTAGCCTCCCCCTTTGATGATGATTTTAGAAGGAGTCAAGAAGCATTGAAATGAAATAAAAGGGAATTAATATTAAGTGCTTGTTTGGTGTCGCCCACCCCCCTCTCAATAACAAAATGGAATCAACTCTTTCGGAGGCATAATCTTTCCCAGGGTGTACACATCCCCCTGGCTTTAATACAGACAGTACCTATCCCCATCCCACAAGGCAGAGGGAAAGGAAAGAGTCACAGTCTGAACTGGTGTCAATCAAATTTAACAAAGAAGTATTGATTCTCAAAATTCACAAGCATTATCCCTGAGGAACAGCATCTCTTTGGCGGAGCATTTGTCAATCTGAACGCTGGTGTGGTAGGTGTAGGTGTTCAGCCCTCTACCTCATGGAATCCGTGATTGGTGAGCATTCCACGCACCAGCCTGCTCTCTGTCCGGACAATCTTGAAGGCCAGGTTATACCGTTCTACAAAAAAAGGATGCAATTAACTTTCAATTATCACAATCACCAGTGAGTCTATATTCTGAAATGTATGCAAATAAAAATTGCTCGCTTTTTTTACAAGATATCAAGCGGTTCCCATTACCACCAATGGAGCGTATATTCCCATCTTTGGTGACTATGGCTTCAGCATGGAAAACCAGGACCGGAATCTTCCTGCTGACACCACACCAGACAATGCAAGGGTGGTCCCTGTGTAGAGAGAGAGAGAGAGAACTGGATCTTACAACCAAACCAAATTGGAGTTCCTCATTCACTTCAAATCCCAGAACATCAGACTGTCAAACACCAAAGACTGCAAGTTGCAGGCCGCTCAAGCCTGCAATGTACTGGAAAGGAACTCTACAGGTGAAGCAGCATTCTATTCAAACAACGGCTTCTGGTAATGAACAAAGTAGAATCAAACTCAGCTACCATTGGCACTCTAGAACAGCAGTCACCAACTGTGCAGAGAAACCATACCCTCAGCCATCTCCAAAGTCCTGAAAGAAATCAGTTTACACAAGTTGTTTTTCAACTCAGGAACAAGTCATGGATGCCCTACGAACAGCTTACCTCATGGTTCCCAAACGCCCAGAATCTCCCAAAAATGTTAACTCCAGAATTACAGATAGAGTGCCTGTTCCAAGTTTGGTTCCTATGGTACTGGTCTAGAAACAAACTCGTATATCTGATAGGCCCTCGCAGCCGACACAGCTGATAAATCAAGACTAAGTGGATAGAGATAAGGTGACACAATGAGAGGCCAGAGCGCAATCAGCATTGACCATTATTGATAAGATGAGGAAATAACTGAGGCATGAAGGCATATGTCAACGATACCGTTTGTAAACAGAGACCTCATGCAAACTCAAGTGTTACCAAAGAGCCAAGAGATACAAAAGCCTGAGTTCCTTTTGCAATGGTCAGATTCTAAAAAAGGAGACGATCCGTTGAAATGAATGAATGAAAACCGTCAAGTGCAAGTCTATTCAAATATAGTCCATGTGCAGAATAAAATGAATTTGATATTTTTTTATATATGCACAAAAGCATAAACTAGTTTCCAATTTTTCCGTGTGTTAATAGGTAGTAAGCTTTAATAATATCCCGCTCCTACATCCACACAAACCTAATATGGTCTGCTGATGCTTGATATAGGCTCACGGGTTACGTGGGGGTCACTTTCATCCATTTGGTTTTACACTGCAAAGCTAATTCAGGAAATCCAAATCGAGTGGCAGATTGAGGAAATTGTCTATTAACGGGCTGGAGTAGTCAGCAGAAAAATGGGAACCGAAAAAATCATTATGCAGCAAAGCGCCAGATATGTCAGATGTGCTGGGTTTAATTTGGTAAGGGCATATCTCAGTGCAGTAATTCTCCTATAGGAAACTTGGTCACAGACTCACAAGTGTATAAACCAAACATCAACATAATTATTTCTCATTTGAAAATAAGTGAGACAAGAAATGGAAGTACACAGTATTGTGGACAGGAATTGCGTGCATAGTACAATTTTGTCACTCCTGGAATAAATGTACACCATGATATATTACTTGTTTAAATTATGTGACTTTTTGACTTCAAATGCAATGGTTTAAAATATTTATCTGGGGGGGCCAGGATTCCTTGTCAGCCTCTGACATCAATAATTCACAATTCTCTCTGATAACTGAGACCACACATTATAAGCAAGCTGATATGTTTGCATCACGATGGGGAAATTACTGAAGCTTTAGTCTCTGTACTACAAACTGAGGTCATGATTGTCAATACTGACAAAAAATGAAAGCTAGATTTGACAAAAACATTCTTTTGACAGAATAACTGCCACAGTAATACTTATGCAGTAACTCCACCTTTGGTGCCAAGCATGTTAGAGAGTTTGCAAAGTGATAGGTGTAAAGTATTCATCTATATGTAAGGAAAAAGTCAACACTAGTAAACCCTTTGTTGTGCATGGACACGTCATCATGGCAGCACTGCCACTCACTCTTGCTCGTCTTCGGAGGCCGATTCAGCATCCTCTTTACCCCGGACCACCGTTGGCATTTTCACCTCCTGATTAAATCTGCTTTATGTCAGCTCTTTGCGGTTAGGGCGGCAGACATCTGGAGCCGATAGTGGCAAGTCCCATTCCACTACAAAATAATAGATGCGTGTTCAGAAAACAACAAACAATCCCACATTTGTCAATAACCCTTTAATAAACTTGCTATCAAACAACGGTAAAACGAATGGTTCAGCTGGCATGGTAGATTGTGATACCCAATAAGCGTACCCATCACACTAGTGAAAAGCAATTTAACATAGTGGGCTATCTTATTTTCTGGATAACGTTACCCCGCTCCATGGCTTTATTTACATTTGTAAAAACGCAGTGACAAGCAGTTAGCTTCTCTTGATTCTTTAAATGACTTTCATTAATACTAATATGCCTGGTTAGCTAGCATTAGCTCGTTTTAAAATATTACCTGGCCTGCCAGCTAAAGTTGGATAGCTAGTTATCGTCTTTTTCCAACAATAGCTACCTAACAATATAGCAAACGTTAGCTTACAAACGTAAACTTAATTCAAGCATTTTACGAAAAAGTGTGCAGTAATGACATAAAAGTTTACATGCAAACGAACTTAACGTTAACCTAACTATCTGCTAGTTATGAACTTCATTCGAGACATCTATTGCTAGACCATGTTTCCTTTCTGTTTCATTTCTGATATTAATTTAGCAAGCGAGTAAATATGGCTATCTAGCTAGCTATATTATTAACTTTATTATTAATTAAATCACTGCACAAACCTATTTACATAAACTACATGATCGATCGTGAGTGTAGCTAGCTAAGTGTTAACGTTAGATAGCTAGCCAGTACTAGCTACGTCTCTCCTTGCAAATGCACAGTCGTAGTTTCTGCTTATAGGTAGCTAATAATTCATTTGCTAAGTATGCACAACTAAATTAGCTACATACCTGTTTTACGTCATTATTTATTATTTTATTCTGCGGAGTCGCCCATACAGAATGTACTGTAGCTAATGATTTAATCTGGTCAGTTTATCTTCCAGTTGTAACTACAACAACCAACCGGCAACGAACGAAAAGAGCATGCGCCCTTTACAAATCCTTGAAGCGGCGTGACGTCATTCAGAACGTTTGAATCAATTGGAGCATGCGCAGTTATGTATGTAATTCTGTTGCATAGCAACGCCACTCACAGATCGGTGGAGTTGGGGCCAATAATAAGAACTCAGTATTAAGATGTTGTTTATCTTAATTAAGGGCTCTGGATCTGCAATCTGGTAAAACAACAAAAAACGGCATCATTTATTTTCTCTATATAGAAGCCAAAACGAATATAAAACATTTCAAACATTTGTGCAAAATTGTAAAAGTTTGAAAAATTGAGGTTTTTGTTTGTGTGTCATTTTTAAAACAAGGAAGACATGGAAATCTTCCTTTGAGGAGTCAGGGAATACTATTTAAATGTATTCGTTCATTTAAGTCCTGTGTGTGTGTGTGTGTGTGTGTGTGTGTGTGTGTGTGTGTGTGTGTGTGTGTGTGTGTGTGTGTGTGTGTGTGTGTGTGTGTGTGTGTGTGTGTGTGTGCATGTGAAATTCTCTATAATAATGAGTCAGCACAGTACTTTGACAATATTGTAGCGTAGAGAGCATAATTGGTGGATTTAGAAGGGTGTATGTTGCCATACTCCAAAATTCACACTTCCATAACTATATTCAAGAACACATAGGAGTATGTAAGTTCATGACTGACGTAGTATAGTATTCAATGTAATGTAAGTAACAACTGGAGACAAGCATTTTAACTGCAGGGCTGAAGTCCATTGAATTGGACCCCAGAACATGGTGAACATTTTTATTTTCTGAATAGATAAGATAAGATAAGATAAGATCAACTTTATTTATCCCCATTGGGGAAATTCTGTGTCACACACAAAGCTCCAGTATACACATAGACAATACAGACTATTCAGTAGGTTCACACAAACGCTTTTATATCCATTGGATGTAGTACTCTAGTTTTGTGGGTGTGTGGAGGCAGTTACTATGGAGATGGCCGAAACACCCGCCCAAAAAGCTTCGGCATGTTGACACCGTCCAAAACGTCGTGAATGATCCGATGTTTTCATATTTAAACTGGTGAACGAAAGTGGCCTGGTCTGTATGTGATTGGTGGAATTAGGAAAATAAGGCGGGCATTAAATCACGCTAGCGACAGAACGACTCGATGGGGCCAGGTTATGTGCTTTGTGATTGGATAAGTTAAATGTCTATCAAATGTATCGCTATTGAATGACAGAAGCTTTGCCTAAATGATTGGACCTTTTTGACAGTTTGTAGCAACTATCCAATTAACTTAGAGGACTGATTCAATGCTGTATTATGCTTCGCAGTTCAGGTAAGTTAACACGCCAAGGTATACACTTTAAATTAAATGTTATGCTTGATGTAGCTCACTCGCAAACGTTAACTGGTTACACTTTGAGACTGTGGTTGTCCAGAACAAGCAAGCTAGCTCACTGTCAATATTAACCTGCGGTATCAAAGACCGAGCTACGGTGATTTCGCTTGTGTAGCTGTGGGTAGCTAACGTTAGCGCGAGGTAGCTAGTTAAAATGAATGGGACCTAGCCAGCCAGCCATGCACACTTATCTTGCTGGCGTATTCAATAGCTTTGGATATTCAATGTCCAAATGTTAGCCCACCAACCTTCGAATTATGGAACAAGTACAATTAAAAACATGTAGGTAAGGTAGCTATCTTGCTTGCTTGCTATAATGTTGTCTCAAACAAATAAATTGTGCAAGATTGCATGAAAGCAGCTAGCACTTGCTAGCTAGCAGCTGGAATACAGAATGTTGTTAGCGAACGTTAGCTTACTGCTAGCTAGATATGTACACTGGTGATGTTACTTAACGTGTAATAGGGCTTTTTTTTGTTTTTGTTTTTATGACATGCTCTAGTTTTGCTCGCCACCGCAAAATGTAATGACAATCAATAGTCATACATAATCTCGATCAAAATGACACAAAATGGGTTTTTCCTACCAGTTTGAAATATGGCAACAAAATGCACATGTATTTTTGTGTTATTTCAGGCTAACCATTTTACAATTCCAAAGTGAACAAGGATGAGCCGTTTTCTGAATGTGCTGCGAAGCTGGTTGGTGATGGTGGCAGTTATCGCCATGGGAAACACGGTACAGAGTTTCCGGGATCACAGTTTCCTCTCCGAGAAACTTTATACTGGAACCCCAGAGTTTGGTGAGTTTCTGTCTTTATCCCAAACGACCCCGTGTACCCCTCAATGTGAGTGGCCTTCTGCGTGGGGAGTTTGGTGGCAAGGGACTTTTTTTTTTAAAGCATTCCACTTGCAGAGATGCAGTCGTAAGTGCCCACACACTGGCAGGAGTTCTTCCATCACGTTAAGACTGCAAAGCCTTTGCTGGTCGTAGGAGTCGAGGTAGTGTGAACACTAAAAACCTATTTTAATATTTGACGAAATTCACTGATGATAGTGGCACTCCATTACAGCAGGGTGCAGTGAAGCGGTTTTACATAGCTACTATCTGTAAATCCGAGTAGTCAACTACGGAGTGGTGAAAGAGAATGACTCCCGATTATCCAAAAAGGATCAATAATGGGCTATACGATGGATTAACTAACTAGCTCACTACGATTATCATTTATTATAATTTATTTTCCTTGCCACTGTTGATAAATAATCTAGGCTATTCCCCCTCTGTTAAGCGTTTTTGTGACACGATGGATTTGATTTGATTTGATAATAATAATAACCCTCATTTATATAGCACTTTTCCTCAAAGCTCACTAAAACAAAGCAAAACTAAAATGTCTTCAAATTAATATAATGTAAAAAAACTGTATGTGTGTGCGTGAATATAAACTCAGCCATAAAATTTAGTTAATAAGTCATATTGAATATACATGGTCATGTTGCTTTGTTTGGAGTTGACTATATTGTAACAGCAATCTGTTTATTTAGGGGCATCAGTTTAGTACATCAGATCTACTAATTGCTTTTATTACATTGATCCATCAATATAACTGTCTGTGTGGAGTATCAACTCATCCACATACTGAAAATATTAGTGCAATCTCACCCTGGGTGTGAATTACTCTCTGTGATTTTAGCATCTTTGATTTTATGATGGATATTTATTTTCCCGATTTTAAACAAATTTGTGACATCACCATCTAATCCAAGTGTAGACTTTGGTCTATTCATATAAAACATAATAAAACATTTTTTTAATTTTTTTATTTGGAACTGAGATTTATACTCATTTACTCTTCATTCCGTAATTTTGAATGCCAATTCACCAATCCCGTCCTATTGCTGCCGGGATTGGTGGACAGTGGGACGGTGGGACAGTCGGCACTGGCACAGCAGGGATTTGATTCCAGAACGTGCTGCAGTAATTCAATCGAGAACCATTCCTAATCTGGACACGTCACTCAATAGCTCTGCATGAAACCCAGTTTTTGGTACCGGTTGGAGTGATATTCAACATTCATTTAAAATTATGCTCAAGTTAAACTTGTTTCCTCGTCAGATGGAACTGAGATTTAAATGGAGTTCCTGAGCTTCTTGGGAAAACATGACAAGCACGGTTCAGAAGCTTCTGAGACTAGAAACCTAGAAGATGAAAATTGTATTTGTAAAGATGTACAAATGTATATGAGTGTAGGTAGCCATTGACATCTTTAGGAGCAATAGGCCACAAATGATCAAACTATTAGTTATTTTTTTCACAGAAGCTTGAAACAAGGAATAGCCTATTATTTATTATGCCATTCAGAAACATTGTAACTCGTATATGGCATGTTGAAGGACAACGTATTGGTCTATTATGTTACCTGTTTGGTGACATATTAAGTCTATGTATTTAATATTTGCTTTGCGGGGGTTTTGTATAGAATATTATCTTAAAATGAACGACAAAAGAACCGTCCACACACCACTTTCTTTCTTTGCAATAAATAAACAGGTTTGTTTGATTCATTTATTCAGCCACAAGGAAATATTCCTACATATAGTCTGAAACATGCATGAAAGTAGGATTATTTTTTCAATTACATAACATACATAAAAATGATCCTCTGCACAGCTTGGCATCCAATTTGTGCCTACGCTTGTTTGATGAACAAGGCTCTGCTCTGTAAAAGGCCAGGATTGGCCGGCTCTATAATTGGGGCCAAATTTGAGAGCGCTGCTCAGTAAAATGGGTAATGCTCAGGAGCTGGCCTAGCCGGCAGGGAACGTGCGTGAGCGTAGTACAGCCAGTGACTAACAGCAGCAGCAGCAAAAGGAAATGAGCAGACAATAATCTGAGGTAGCACCTTCCGCACATCGCCTCAAGTTTCCTGCACTCTTGACATTCCCGACTGATGTAAATCACTCTTTGAACCAGATCCAAGATTGTAAAGGACAGCAGGGGAGCAGAGAGTGAAGAGGGGCTGGGTGGCTCCCTGAGTCTCGGGCGCTAGGAGCAGAGATGAAGCAATGCAGACACACCCTGCTTGGACCACAGCGTTGGTTATAATCAAGACCAGATTCAGAGGAGCAAGACGGGAGCACCCCTCACCCCCCCTCACCCCATTCCAGCTGAGAAAGGGACAGGAGTTAAATGCTTATGGGAAACAAAACCAAAATGAATGGAATAAATAAAATAATATGTTCTTCTGGGAAATCCTGATTGGGAGCAAATTGGTTGTATGCCGCCCTGTCTTTGACTGCTTCGGAGTTATGTTGAGCGGTTTGACACAAGCCCTTTGGAGAAGAAGCGTCATATTCTCCACGTAACTGTTTGCCAGAGCTGCCACGGTGTCAGTTAGACGTTAGTTAAGAGACGTGGGGACATCATCCAAGACCTCACCCACGAGAGATTCAACAACATTTGGGAGTGCTTGTCTTTTAAGCAAGATTCCCCAGACAACCAACTATTCATATAGCATCCCCCCTGCTTTACTGCACTGCTTTTCATACAATTTAAGAGATTGTATCAGGAAAATAAATCATGTGATCATACAATGGTAAAACACCACTCCAAAATATTTATACCAAAGATTGTCACCGAGCTTATCGTATTGCTTCAGGCCAGCTTTCCCCCCCTGGGATCCGTTATTCCAGTCCTGGTTTTTGTAGACATTCAGTCTTGGAACACTGCTATTTAAACTGAGTGCTTCCAAAGCCAATTTGGCCTTAAGCAAATGTATTATTTGAAAGTTGAAAGCAATGTAAAAAATAATTATAATATTATATATATATGTATATATATACACACACAGTGATCACAAAAGGTACATTGATTAAATATCTGTTCAGAATGGTGGCACTTGGAAGGCTTACAAAGGGACCAGGTTATCACTGGCCACACAGGATCATGGTTGCCTAGATCATGTCATCAGTTGCTTTGAGGTTTGCTTGTTTGTTTATTGTATTTTGCAGTAAATGGCCTTCAAGCACGAACCTTTGGAATCTGGACCCTGTTGTCGTCCATAATTCGCTGCGCCTGTGCCATTGACATCCAGAACAAGACGTAAGACGCCAGCCCATTCCGCGCTGCCATTGTAGTGATTCATGTTTTCTTGCTGGATTCCGGTAAGTGTGCTGGCCGAGGGATTGTTTACTCAGTGACTGTTCTTCTTGTGTGTCTTTGCAGGCTCTACCATATCACATTATGGACGTTTGTTCTGGCCCTGGGACACTTCCTCTCCGAGGCTTTCGTTTACAAAACGGCACCCCTGACAATCGGCGTTATGGCACCCCTTATTGTTGCTAGTGAGTATTACACGTTGCCACCGTGAAAGCATGAAATAATTCAGCATGAGCATTTGAAGCTGAATTTGGTGTGCTTCTTTTAGTGATTGTATTTGACAGGCCAAAATGACCTCCCCATCTCGGCAGGTGTCTCTGTCGTGGGCATGCTGATTGGTTTCCAGTGCACTGGCGAGCCCCAGGAAGTCCTGGGGACACGGCAGAAGAAACGGAACTGAACTGAACTGAACTTGCTGTCACGCATCATGCCTCATAACTCCACCCCCACCCCGACCCTAGTTGCACTTCCTGAGCCTCAAGTGCAAAAGTTTTTATGGATTTTTTAAAAAGCGCTTTCAACTTTTTCTTTTTTTTGGGGAGAGAGGGGCGGGGGGCTGAAATCAGAACCATGGCTTCCTTTTACAGGGTTCCCACGCATCATGGAAATAGATGAAAAAGCTCTATGTTATGGACATTTCTGATTCCATATAACGTTTTTTTTTTTTTTTCTTCTTTTCCGATAACGTTACAGCGAAATGTCTGTTCCCCTGCCACCGTTGTTTCCACCTGCCACGGCTGTTTTCATTCGCAGACACACACAAGATGTGTATTTGCACTGGCAACAAAACGTGTCAAGTTATGAAAGTAAAGTAGATTTTTGCGTCAGTCGCAAAAAGAAGTAATTGAAAACCTTAAATTTGTCATTGAAATGTCATGGAAAATGGAAATTTCATTAGAGTGGGAACCCTGCTTTTAAAATATGAATGTTTAACCCTTGCACTGCATTCATTGTTGCAAAGTGGACATGTTCTGTCAGTCCCTCCGTTTTTCAAACTACTGAGAACATTACTAGTTCAACAATATGATTGACATGGGGTTGTATTGCAGGGACCAATGGATTATCTTCCCTCAGCTTGGAATATGATTCATCTTGAGAGATATTGTTTCTATCAGCAGGCCACATAGGGACGTGCAGCAGAGATGTCATATTCTTTACTGTCGATCGACCCGAGAATGCAGACAAGTGGTAGAACCTACCAGCCGATGTGTTGATCTGAACGCAATGTCAAAACGATCAACCAAAGTTAAGAGGCTGGTGATGATAGTACTGTGAAAACATGTTCCCTAAGCAAGGTGTGCTGTGTCATACTCTGATCTTGTGTGTCATTTAATAAGTCATGCCAGGACCAAATCATGTACATTTTTGTAAAGGCGAAGGAAAGCGGTGTCAAATAAAACATACCTTCATTCATTTTGGCTCTCATTTTAAGCCTAGAATGAGTACAGGATCATCTTGGGGATTGGTTTTCTATTAGAGCATGTAAGGCAAACAAAATTAATTGGAAAAAAGGTCTTTATTTCAGCAAAATAGCAGTTACATAGTTCACACGTGCAAAGCATGTATGAATGTTATCCGGGAACAATTTGTTTTACAAAACTATAATAATTCTTTTGTACTATTAAATAAAATCACTTTTCATTTGAGGTATAGAAAATGATTCTATAAAAACAATGTTCCAACTTCACCAATATAGTAAGACAGGATTACACAATTATAAAAATCACTGCTGCTTTAAAACACAACATCCATAAATATTAGCAGAAAAAACACTAATCAAGAATGAACGGTCACAAATATTTTTGAAGTATACCATATGTGTCATACACCATACGATCATTATTATATATATTTTTTGATCGGTAATGAGTAAAGAATCATACATTTAAATGCTAAAATACAATTTGCCTAACCATGGCTTCACTTTAAACCAGAAACTTCAGTAGAACTCATTGAAATTAAACCAAATCCACCACCCCCGCTGTACAGTACACCATATACTTCAAAAGTATTTCACAAAACTGATCGTTTAACTGATTAATTGGTCTTTAGTCTACAGTAGCCCAGTTTTAGTGACAAAGGTACGGAAGAGTGAATCAGTTACACGCCAGTATATTTGTGCTTAGATTCAGTCGCTATAGTGTTCTTTAAGAGCGCAGTCCAATCAACACGAAGAGCTACCATTGAGTAATATACTACAGTCCTATAGCATCGTCCATTCTCTCTCTGCAAACACAGTGAAAGCAAGGTTAACGTATACTGTACAGATCAGAAATTGACCTTTCCGAGACATGCCCAGATGCACAGCATCAATTGTATCAATGGTATTGGTGTTCTCAGGCATCTCCCAGCTCATCCTATATGGCAGATGGTAATCACAGTCCATTTAGAACTACACTCCAGACCCTTCCACCAATTGCTTTGGACAGGATATTTCTGTGTTCAGACTACCATAGTGGGAAAGTACCGTACCACTGGCTGAATCTGTATTCTAGTTTTTAACTCATTCTAAAAAGAAGAACACTTAGGTGAAAATCTTCAGCAATGTAAAGATTTGTTTGTATTGGTCTAAGTAAACGGCAAGCGCAATTTGAATATTGCTCATCTGAAAATGCAGAGATAATTCGTTACCTTCATGGGGTTTGGTATCGATTTAATACTGGGAGGGTTGTGTTTAAAAAGAGAAATGTAGCCAATGAGAGTAAGAATTCCTGACATGTGCATACACTTTCATGGTGGTGAGGTCCAATATAAGGTAGAATAAATGCATTAAAATCTCCTCAATGACAGCAGTAATTAGCATCATTCCAACGGTCAGCCTTTTTTACTGGGGAGAGAAATGTTAATTGCTGCAATCCAGTGGTCAGCCTTCTCTGTGTACATGTGCTTGAGATGAGGTTAGGTGACTGACAAGTTGCAGCTGGCTGGACTTTAGTGCTTGCCTACATATCACTGGGAGCCAATCTTCTCCCTGACAACAGTGTAGCACTGTCTGTAAAAATAAATCGTAATAAAAACTGTTGCTCCCAATCCCCCAATCCTCACATTGTTAAAGGAAAGCAGCTTTTCTTTAATAGAGAAGGTTTATTTGTGCGTGCGTGTGTGTGTGTGTGTGTGCGTGTGCGTGTGCACATGCGTCAGTGTCCACTTGCTGAGGTTACTGAGTGTATGCGTTGTGGATATCTGTGCGCGTCTGTCTGGGTTGTGTGCATATGGCCGTGTTTTCACTGACCCATATTAGCTGCAAGATAACCTGGGGTCATTAACATTGCAACCTGACCTCAGCTGACAGTTGGCCAACCGGATATACAGTAGGAGGATGGGGACAAGCCAAGTCAAGCTGAAGTAGGTTTTTTTTTATTGTGTAAAACACCATTGCCAGGAAGCGTTTTTAACAATGCTTCCTACTCGCTAGGTAGCAGGGTCTTATTCACAGATCAAAGTTAGTTCACATTCAAAAACAATCATTTGCCTTTATGTTGTATGCTGAATGTGCATATAATCAGCATCATTCACCACAATTTTTAAAAGCATTAGGATTTATTCGTCCACCATAATCTAGTGAGCATAAATTTGGCAAGCGACCTAGCTTATTTATTAACATGCGATACAGGCATGTGTAGGTTGTATAAAAAAGTTTAACCCTAAAGATGTTCACGGGTGAGCCGCACCAGACGGCGTAAATACATACTGCCGCACTGGGTCGCCTTAGCAACATTCCCACATACAGCCAAGCTGGATGTGTGAAAACACGGCTCAAGTGTGTGCGCGAGTATACGAGGGGAGTGGTGAATAGGCGTCTGCGTGTCCGTCCTGCAGACCGCCTGTCCCTACAGCTTAGCCTCGTTTATGATCACAGGCGAGGTGAGGCCTTCCTCCAGGTGAGCCTTCGAATTCTGCCAATCAGAGCACAGCAAAATTCAAAATCACTATGTGGCTCCTTCCCAAAGTCACACAATACAGTTACAGAACTATTCAATGTGGTTAGTACAGAACTTGAGCTAATGACAAAACGTTCCAACATGCTACGAATAATCCCTCAACATCCAAATAGAGGACCTAATAGAGGAAGGGTCTGTAGGGTTTTTAACATTGACATTTAACATCTGTTCATCTAAACCGTCACAAAATTCCTGTTATCTTTCCTAAATTGATTGTGAAAATGTTTAAAATGTATTTCAATTTCATAAACTGAAACCCCTTGGATACATTTGGAATAGAGTTACACCAGTGGACAAGATATGTTACAAGTAAAGGGAACCGTAAATCTGTCATACACCCACTGTTATTCACGATGCATGCATTTTAGAGCTTAGCCCAACAATGACTCACCACATTTGCATTTTTTGCATTTTTTGATTTACAGTACAGTGATCATGAACCCACAAAACAACACCCCCCCACACACACACACACACACATACACACACACACACACACACACACACACACACACAGTATGCAACACAGCGCTCATCACGGCAAGCAAAACAATGAATACGCTAAACATTTAAAGACATCCTTTCACAAACTCCACTTTGTTTAGCAAAAGCATCCACTACAAAACAGATTAATGTTTATTACTTTAGTGTAAGATTTGTACACTTTACAAAGAAACAGTCCTGCAGCGTGGGACTGGTTTATAAAGCTCAAGTCCCGCCCTTGGCAGTTAAAAGGTCCACTGCAGAGTTCAAAGCTCTCATCTCCAAAGATCTTTTATTTAAAAGATTTTCTCTTCCAATCTCCCATTATCAGGTTAATTTCAAATAGCTTTCCATTTGTGATTCAATCAAAGCAATTGTTTAAGTTCGTTGATATTGGTCTCGACTAGTGCTAAACCATCTGCAGAATGGGGATGTCTCAATAACAAATAACTGAATAAATTAAAGTCAGTATCACAATGTAATTAACCAATTAATGTATTCAAATGTATTAATTAGTTCAATCGAGTTAAACAACAAGTCCTAAATGGGGAAGAATTGAATTTCTCGTGAATCATGCTGCACTGGATTTGGAGATGCTAGTTCTCTTCTCCTCATGCGAGTCCTGACTGTTTCTCAGAAGCCACCTCTTAAGGCCTTCTCCCAGCCTAGTCCTAGGCAATCCCTGTAATCCACTTCGGGCCAAGCCCCACAGGGGGGGGATTGGGGTCATCCACATGGATCCATTCTTGGTAAGCACGGTGGTGCAAGACCAGTATTCCAGGAATAGTTATGGACAGGGCAGTACTGGGAGGGTCAGTGCAAAACCGCAGAAAGGGCTGCACAAAGAATGTTGTTGGAGATTGTCACAGTGCACTTAGAAGGGAGAACTGGTGAACACACTACGGCTACATTTAGGCATTTGGTTACGCTATTAGTTTAATCAAGCACGTCCCAACCGACAAATGCACTGATACGATTATTTTCATCCTGACCGATTTCTATCCGATTGGTCTGTGTCATGGTAGCAAAACCAAAAAACGCCCCACAGATGTAGACCGTCGGGTTTTCTGATCCAAAAAAAACCCACCCCATCAAACCCACGATCACTTGTGTCTCAGTGGGTTGCGGCTGCGCCACACACTTACCTCGCTGCGTGAACGACCTGGCGCTCCGCGTTTCTGTAACAATCACATTGCTCCAACGTTAGCGCCAATATCCAAAGAAAGGGACGGGCTCCTCCATCGGGTTACTTTCGAATAACCCCGGCTGTGATACAGAGGCGTGCTGCGGCTGTGTGCTGACAGATATAGCCCCACACAGAAGTGAGTGTGGATGGCATGGGTAGCCCTACCTTGGCGCGTCTGTGTTTGGGGTATAGTGGGGTTGGGAGTTAGTAGTCGGGACTGCTGCTGCAGAGAGGTGATGGGGCTGTGGCCCCGTAGTTCTGAACTGGAGACTGTGAGCCCTCAGCCTGAAACAACAGCTTGGGGTCACACACAAGAGGCTCACACCTCCTTAATACCCACACCAACCGCCTCCCCACCCAGACATCCAGAAACACTGCCCGCCAGCACCCCCAACACTCCACCTGCGTCCATCAACTCGACTGGACGTTGACTCATTGGTTGAGTCACTTGCTAGAACACTAGAATGTGTCAAAATTCTGGAGCGCATTTACTGTGGGAAGGAGGCCAAATTTGGCAGTAATGCACATTTCTTTTTGGCAATTTTGCTGGGCAAAATTCCCAAAATCTTTTGAATTTGTGGACTGCCATATGACTGAATAAATCATGTCGCCGTTTAAAAAAAGAAAAGAAAAAAGCTTTTCTGCGAGTTAAGTGGAAACTGGAGTTTCTCGTGCTTCGCCCGCGCTCCGATGGCATATCTTGGCACCGATGCTCGAGACGCATGCAGGAAAATCACAGATCAGTGTTTGGACTAGAGAGGGCCGCGTGCCAGCCACCCGCATTAGTGTCAAAGTTGTTGCGAGTGCACCCCAGACCATTGCATTGAGCCAAGAGAAGTGAATCGGAGAGAGAAGTAGGGAAAATTGATTGACAAGAAGGATGCAAGCATCAGCCATTTTAGATTTTGGTCTGTAAACAATTTAGAGTCGATTGCAGTCGTTTAAAGTAATCACTGTTCACTGCTAATTTAAACGTATTGTTGATGACAGATTTCCCCGCTACAACACAGCTTCCAAACCAAAGGTCACCAGAAACAATGAATTTACGAGTCAGGATTATCGTATTACAATTCCATGACAGAATCACGTAGCCAAGGGTACTTCAGGGCGCGTCCATGGAATGGCCCATGAGTACTGAATATCTCTCTACCAGTGTACGGTAGGAAATTGGCCCTGGACATGATATAAACAAACCAAGCTGTCACGTGACGACAGTGGTGGGGGTGGAAGGCACGTGACAGCTTGGTTTGTTTATATCATGTCCAGGGCCAATTTCCTGAACGCACGATTTACGTTTATCATTTTAAATCCAGTGAAAATGGTATGAAAGGCCTCTTTTTCTCAATTTTCTCCCTAATGGCCTTTTAGCAAAGATTAAGCACATTTTAAATTCCTTGCCACTTAAATTGATTATCACAGATTATAATTTTATTACAATTATTTTCAGATTTTGTTTGATAGCAAATATGTTATTGTAATTATTTTCATGTATTGTACGTCTACTTTAAGAGACATTCTAAATTGCATGATGACAATTAATATGTTTTGACATTTGGTGAGAGAATGCAAGAGCTGATAAAAATGTAAAAAGACATTGCGTGCCCTAAACCCTACCCTGTAATGTAATATTTCCAATGTGGGAACAGTGCTGATCAGACAGGGCAGTTTTATCTTAAAGCTTTGACAGCTAAAGATCACCATGCCTGGGTTACCCATCACAACCACCATAAGAGGCAACAACACAGCCACAACCTGTACGCTGGAGGGCTTCCTGGTATGGAACGAAATGTAAAGTTTCTCACTGGAAGGTTAGAACCCCGCTTGCTCTCCATGCTACAGCACTTTCTAAGCTGCAACCGTGTGTGTCCAGCGCTAGCCCTGCACTCGTGACCGAATCCTTTAAATGCTTGAGCCATGCACCGTGCAGCAGACGTGACAGACATTGAGACGAAAGCGTGGCGGTGACAATGTGCCAGCACTCACAGGCAGGCATGCCATCGGCTGGGACGCTTTCAGTACATCGTGGGACCGCCGGTTAGCGCAAGAGGCGCAAGAGGCGCACCAGGGTGTCGCCGGTCACCCGTCCCTCAGATAGGTAAGCCCGTGCGTTCCGAGCATGCCTGAAGGTAAGGGCAAGAGGACACCTGGAAAGCATGTAGCCAGCAACACACCCAGTAAATCCACCCCCCCTTTCCCAGCCCCACTGCTTCCCAACATGGGTCGCCCCACAACAGCCCCCCCCCTTGTGCTCCGCCCCGCCCCGCCGCGCCCCTCCGACACTTACTCCTTCCTCTGCCAACTGATTCGCCTTCTGCCTCCGGAGATCCGACTTAATAAAACCTGTGAACCGAGGATGCAGAGAGGTGTCCGGATTAGCTGGTGAGAAGAACTCAAGAGACCGTAATCTGAATCATTATGATGATCTTGAGCCACAAAACCCACTGAAATGTGCAGTTAATATACTTTTTTGCTGTAATACAAAAATTAAAATGGGAAAACATGCAGGTCTTTTGAAAACAAAACGGTGTACTAACACATTGCCACTAGGGGGCAGCATCATGCTTTACTGAAATTCAAGTTAGCTAGATGCACAGTGACTGGGAAGAGGACTGTCCAACTGTATTGCAGGAACAACACACCATAAAGAGTGAATGAACCTTGCAAATGAGGCTCATTATGTAACAGATGTAGCTGCATGAGTTTTGGTGTTCACTGTTCTGTGAACGACATCTCTGCTCGCTTGTAAGTCGCTCTGGATAAGAGCGTCTGCTAAATGCTTAAAATGTAAAATGTAAAAATGCTTGTATAGAGGGTTATGCTCACGGGAGGAGAGCTCTACCTGTCATTATGACTCCTATGAAGAGAAAGACGCAGAGGAAGATGTTCCCAGCCAATGTGCCAAATTTGTCCATGATCTTCCCCTGCCCGATGGTAAATATGATTCCAAACACCTAGGAAGAGGGGGGGGGGGAGGGGCAGACACAGGTAGTGAGCGCAACACGTACATCATCGAGTGGCAGTGATTCCCCCGACGTCAGAGCTCTATAGACCCCCGTAATCCGCATTTGAGCTGTAGTCAAGCGTGTGTCCTACCTCAGATGTGTCAGAGCACAAGAGATCAAGTCCGCACAGACCCACTTCTCTGGGTCATGTGGACCAGCGCTTTGACCCAATCTGTCTGCTGTTTCGAGGCCTACCTGTGCCGAGCAGTTGAGCAGCCCTGAAGAGGTGCCCTCCGACTCGGGGTACGTCAGCTCCACGGCAAACTCGAATCCCAGGGGCAGATAGCCCGTCATGAAGAAGCTGTGTCAACCACCAGGGGGAGGATTCAAGAACAAGAGAGAGAGGAGAAAGAAGTCATTCGCTGTGTTTTTCCACTCATTTAACAAGGGGGATAGAATTCCCAATAGAAATTGTAGACATGCCCATATCTGCAACCTCCTAGGTCAATTCAGTTTGCACGGTCAGGATTTTAATTGGACCATGGGGCACATCACTACGCTGAAAGCTAGTGCTTAATCTGGATATGCTACACAGGAGCCCCATGCATATCATCTTTTGTAAAGAGTTTAATGATTTAACCAAGTTACTAATTCTACACAATGTAAACTGAACTCGGGGGAACGTGATACACAGATCGAATGTTTTGACGTTTTGAACTATGTCCCATTTGGTGGAAGTAAAAGTCCATCTTTTTTTTAACATTTTATGTATCCTAAGGATAACGAATGGTCAAATATTCATAAACACACCAAAAACTTGCTTCGGGAAAGCGTATTTTGTTCTGAAGGCGTTCTCAAATCCTCTTAAACATTCATCGCTTAATAAACATCTTCACAATCCGATAAAAGGGGGAAAATCACAAGAAGGAAAGCAGGCGGGTTTATGAAGGGGGCTGGAAAAAGACAAAAGGGAATAAAACGGATGAATTTCAAGTTGGAACTTGGCACAGAAAATGCTTTCTGCAAATCATAACAGAAAATGTCCTATTTTTTCTCCCTCTGTCAAAGAGAACAATAACACCAGTGTTCACTCATGAGTAAAGAACACAGTTCCTCTGGGTCGGTCAGGATGGGGATCCCAGAGGGCTGGAGACTTGCCTTCTGTCGCTCCATTTTTAATGCTAATGACCTGCTTGAGGTGGGACCAGGTGCAGGCCCAGATACGCACGCTGATTTCGCTCTTCCATGTGTGCGGTGACCGTGAGGGTTTGGATTACGAATATATCACAAGCCTGCAAAAATGTTGGCTGTCTTACGGTCTAAAGCAGGGGTGTCCAATCTTATCCGAGAAGGGCCAGTGTGGATGGGTGCAGGCTTTTGTTCTAGCCCAGCACTAAAACACCCGATTCAACTAATTCACCAATCATGGTCTACAATCAAGACCTTGATTAGTTTAATCAGTTGTTTAGTGCTGGGCTAGAACAAAAGCCTGCACCCACACTGGCCCTTCTCGGATAAGATTGGACACCCCTGGTCTAATGTAATATCTACCATCGACCACAACGAGAAACAACTTTCTCACAATGAGTCTGTAGTGTCGCGGCAGCGCAGAGACGGTAGGCCAAGTGTCTTACCCAAGTGCCCCGGCGGTGATGAAGACCACCCACAAGTGACCCAGGTTGAGGGTGAAGGAGTACACCAGCATCCCCACGAAGGACAGGAGGTAGATGGCCAGCGTGGTCTGCCTGAGGAGAAGGAGACATATCGGTCATCGCGGTTTCAGTCAAAACGCACGCAAGCGGACTGTCACTGACTACCACTTGATCCTGAGAGGAGCCAACCTCTGCAGGAAGAGAGAGGGAGAGAGGTACTGTAGGAAAGAAGAAGAGTAGAGACTGGATCCGAGACTCTGGGCTGTCAGGCTATGCATTTTTTTAAATGGTCCTCATGCAGTGCACTCTACATTTTACATTTTATATTTTAAGCATTTAAAATTATCCAGAGCGACTTACAAGATGTGCATTAATACATGGTAGGAACAATCATAGTTAGCTAGATTCTCAAGCTTAAGAAACACTTATTTGACTAATTGCATGGACTGCAATTGCCTTCAGGCTGACGTCCCCAGTGCCTGTATACAAAACGGCTGTGACTCCATTCAGGTTTATCACAGAGAATGATGCATGCAAATGCAAGGCAGCCGCCAGGCAACCACAAATACAAGTCTGGCCTGTGTTAGATTAGACTCCGAAAGGATTAAGGCAGAAGTATTCAAAAAACAGATTACATGAAAAATCATTCCCTTTTAATGTGGGTTGAATACGGAAGCAAACGGCACAACAGTTTCTGACTCAATCTCTGTAGTGTGGGATGAGAACTGGAATACAAATTGAAACCAAATGTCTTTTTTTTGTTGTTTGTTTTTTTACACGGAGGTCTACAGAGACAAGATTTAAAGCTTCTCAAATGAAAGACAATCCAAGCTACAGAGAGAAGGTCAATGTGAGCTGGAGCCAGAATGGTACCCAAAGACGTGCCCAAAGAATGGTACACTGGCAGACAGTGGGGAGTGAGGATACCAGAAAGTGACAGTGGTTGTAAACCCTGAGATAACAAACCCGCCCATCCCTGGTGAAGGGTGCGCTGCCCCTCCCAAACCCAGAGACGAAAACAAGATTCCAGGAGCCCCCTTTCATAACCTTGGCACATTTTAAACAAACTGGTTTCAGCTGCCGTGCTTTCTAGGTTAACCATGCGTTAAGAATGCTTTGCTCTACCGCTGTTGTTATTGAAGGAGATTTGACTATTGTATCACAGCGAACCATGAACCAGCAGTCATGGTTGCCCACAATGCACATTTCCACGAAGAGGCCACTCTGTTATAAATAGAATCCTGTTCACGCGGATGCATTCCACAGCATTATCATCCGCTTCCTTGTGCTGTTCCGGGATGATTATTCTGACATATTTATTCAGACAGTTCGCTGGAATAGGTGTGGGGGGACACACGCGTCAACAAAACTTTCATCGCCCTCTAGTGGTACAGCTATGTTACTGCCGTTAACTGTTGAGGGAGCCGCTTGGTGCGTGAGGGACGCCACTGTTTCTAGGGCCGCTCTCTCCAGTCCAAACCAATTCCATTCTAATTCCCGGGAAAGCTGCTGTGATTTGCAGAGACATCGTCCAAATGCTGCCCACGGCTCCCAGCCAAATAAAGCACTCTAATCCGGCGCCCTGTCCAGGCCCACTTCTCAGGGAGCGCACCACGCTCCACTTCTGGAGGGTTTAGCCCCGAGGATGAGCGGACGAGTGGACGAAGCCTGCCACCTCCGATCTGGCGGGAGAGGCATCGTTGAACCTGGCACTCTTCTCCCCCCGGAGGTGCCCACTCCTGACGAAAGCCCTGATCCATCCGGACGCCTCGCTTTGCATTGGAGGACGACACTCAAAGCTGAGGGTGCCCTTGTTGGTGCAGGCCAGAGTGTAGGTATGGAGACGGAGGGTCAAACACAGGCCGGCCTTAAAGAGGACATCACACAGCCCATCAACTGCCCTCTCTGCACGTCTCCATTCCAATTAGCAGCAGAGGAACATATGGTCTCAAAACACACCTCAGACCGAGAGCATATGGCGCTGCCGAGACAGACTGTTCGTTTACTGTGCGAATACGCCGTGACACCTCAATTTGTGAAACACACGAATGCCTAGTACCAGAACACCGAGTCCCAGGTACACTTGCCAAGCATTCTGTTTTTTCCCCAGGAGAGGCCCGTTATTCATGGCAATCTCCCGGGGTTCCCCCGGATACTAATTTCTCCCGTACAACAATAACGAGAGCGGTAAAACGAATGTCCCGTTTTCTCCTCACCGTTAATAAAAAAAACATGAGATGCCCTTCTCGTTTCTACAGCTCTTATACGTGCCCCTCGCGTTTCACCGAAAATAATGTCGTCAATGTTACGGACGTTGTACTTCATATCACAGTTAATTAAGCGCTGTGGATATGACCATAACGGGCAGGTTCTTATCATAAGCGATTGAGCGACTGGCCTGCGGGTGGGTAACAACCTCTCAGTTATTTTAGTATAAATGCAGGTTTACTACTGACACAATTTCAGTTAAAGTTTGTAGCCGGACCTGCGGTGATGGAGGCTTGCTGAGAAGACACGTTTTTTAATCTCGCTCCGCTACTCTGTTTAAATCCTGTTCTAAACTTGAGCTTTGGTTCTAGATTACCATTTGAAGTGTAAAATATAGTTACACTGTATATAATATGTGATGTAGACCTCACAAGGAACATCCAGCAAAACCCGAAGTAAAACACTTCAGTGTCCACTGCATGTGGCAATGTGAAAAAATTAAATAATTTTGTGAAGAGGCGAAACAGGCCGTCGAGGAGATGTTATCTATACAACTACCTTCAGACCCAAAGCTTTTCCTTTTAGGCTTCTACCCAACTATTCATAACATAAGAAGGAAAAAGCAGGTTTTTCCAGATGCGGGAGTGCATTTTGTGCAGTTGTCTGTCTTTATTGTTATCCTCAACTGATTTTGTGTAATACTGGATGATTGTTGTTATTGCTAAAAACAATAAATATATTGTATGAAAAAATTTGTAGCAACATTGGATACAATATTTATGCTCAATTTCAGTGTAAACATGGCTATTTAATGTTTTTCATAGAAAAGGAGAGACCAACTCAACGGTCAATGTGGTTGTCATGACTTTTGGCAAGCTGCATTGGATTTATTTCCACTATCCTATAATCACCTAAGCATATGGACTGTAAGTATTCAAGTGCTAATGAGTGGTCAGAGGTGAATTACAGGCCAGGGCAACTACACCTGTAAAAACAGTCTACACCAGTATGAGATACAAGTATGAGAAACAAACTGATTGTGCGTCATTGTCTGCACACTGGTTTTGCAAACACACCCATGCAAAACACCCATTTGTTTTGCATTTTCGCAATCTTATCAAGCCCTCCTCAAACATTCTGTGGTTATGAGGCAATACTTAATTTCCCCATAGAGGGCGCCAATTAACCCATAATACACCGAACACCGTGCCTGTCAGACAAAACAGTTTTCTTGTGGTTTGATGAGCGTCAGTAAGTTTCACATCCTGCAAAGTCTGGTGACCTTGGACTGGTCAGTGAGTGTCTGTCAGAAGACCCACCCTAGTCATGTGTGGTGCTGTGTGTGAGAACGCCGCGCTCGTTGTGAATGTCTGGAGCCGTCTTACTTGTAGGTTTTGGTCTTGTCCAGCCAGATGCCACAGATGAGGGAACCCACCATGCCAGCGATTACAATGGTGAGGCCGATCCTCCCGGCATTCAGCTCCTCACCCTGGAGATTAGAGACAGGTGGGCTTAGGGACATGGGACATGCATGTAATCATATGAAGAGGCCGGATCATGTGCATGGGACTAGGTCTCAGTGTTTAGCTGCCGGGAGAAGCGAGCCAGGAGGAGCAAGCAAGGTAGGAAAGGAAACCCCACTCCATTTACACTAGAGTGCAAAACCTTCTCCTCGCTGAGGAACAGACGCTAATTGATAAGGCGATGCGGTTTCTTTGCTGCAACCAGGAACCATGGGAAGATAAATATTTATCAGTCCTAAGAACAAACACACCCTACCCATATCCTTCTCAGCCAGAGAAGCTCCTCAGCTCAGTGATAAAGAGCACACAGCTGGCAAGAACAAGGATGTGCTTCCAGCGCAACACAGGCCAGCCAACGCTCCAAAGTCCATCCAGAGGAGAAAAACAGACACACAAAACCAGCTACAGACTGCCCGCCCACCCACAACCGGTCCCTCTCAGACGTTTAGTCAAGTGGGTGCTGGTGCAAGACCCGACAGCCACAATGGAACAGAACAGGTTCCGACAGGAGAAAACCGCTGCAAAGCCCTGTGCCAAGCACAGGCAGAGGGCACACCCATACAGAAAACTTTCCAGGCCGCCAGGCAGATTTTGAGGAGGGTGCCGTTTTGGGCCCGGCTGGGGAAGAGAGCAGACTTACAGGGTAATTCTCTATGATCATCCGGTTCAGCAGTGTGGAGACGGCGTAGAAGCAGCCCACATTCAGTCCTGCAAGGGAGACAAGGCGACATGTTAGCTGTGCATTGAGCGTGGCTCTGGGTCACGCAGCAGCTGATTCTGATCTAGTCTGCCATGATGGGCCACAGGGAAGCCAGATGGGACCCTGGGTCTGAATTTGGCAGCAATTCTCCTGAACCTAGGCCGGCAGTGAAAAGCACACACAGTGATGCTTTAAAGTTTGTGAACCCCTTGTGCAATCACATAAACCTAAAGCTTTTACCACAAAATCCTTATTTAATCCTTATTTAATTGTGCATATAATAGTAGAGTAAAAATATGGAAAAAATAATTCGTGAAGGTGCAAAAATAAGTGAACCTCCTGTTGCCTAAAGGCCTAAATATACTTCACTTTAAATGCGCCTACGCGTAACTAACACGGGCGCCACGAGTATCCTGCGGTCCTTTGGTGCGGAGCTTGGGCATGCCCTCAAGAATTAACATTACGCTTATAATAAATATTCTATTTTCCAGCTCCACAGTGATCATAGAACTGGCGATGATGTATCGATAAAAATGTCATGGTAGGTACACTTGCTACGATACAATGGTCATGCAAGGCTAGCCAGGAAGAAGCCTTTGCTGTCTAAAAAGAACTACATTGTCTGTCTTCATTTTGCCAGAGACCACCTGGACAAACCTGAAGGTTTCTGGAAGTCTGTTCTCTGGACGAATGAGTCCAAAATCAAGCTTTTTGGTCAAAAATGCCATGTCTGGCGAAAACCCAACACCTGCCCACCACCAAAATAACCCTATCCCTACGGTCAAGCATGGTGTTGTGTTGTGATCTGGGGCTGCTTATCTTCCTCTGGGCCTGGACGACTCGACATCATTAAGAGAACCATGAATTCCGACGGATATCTGAGAATTCTTGAACAGAACATCAGGCCATCAGTCCAAGAGCGAAAAGTTGCCCGAAAGTGGGTGTTCCAACAAGACAATGATCTGAAGCATGCAAGCAAATCTACCAAAGAATGGCTCAGGAGAAAGATGTTTTGTGTTTTGGATTGGCCAAGTCAAAGCCCTACCCTGAATCCAATCAAGATAACTGTGGCAGAACCTGAAGTGGTCTGTTCATGCCAGACGGCCCTCAAACCTCACTGGCTGGGTTCTGTAATGATAAGTGGGCGAGAATCCCTCAAAGAAGATGCCAGAGTCTTATCAGTGGCAATAGGAGACATTTGCTTCAAGTCATCGCTGCTAAAGGAGGTGCCACAAGTTATTGATTAAAGGGGTTCACATATATTTTTGCATACAATGATATCTCAGTTTTTGCTAAATAAATCAGTTTTGTTAAATCAATTAAATATATAAATTAAATATATTTGTTTGTGTGTGTTCTTTATTTGGGGGTATCGTGAAGAATTGAGGTTTAGATCAAATATTTTATTGGCTTATTTTTCTATAATACATGAAAATAGCGACCACCCCCTGGGCAGGGTTCACAAACGTTCAAGCATCACTGTATATCCCTTGTATGCCACGGAGTGTTTTTCATTCGGGTCTTTTCACTCTGTTCTTTAAAAGAGTGTAGAGGGACACTCAACCTTGGGATGAACACAAGGGCAAAGAGCATTGTGTTTTTTGTGGCTCAGACAACTCTCACATCTTTACTTCAGAACTAGGATTTCTCCTGGTTGCCATGTCAACAGCAACAATTTTTTGGAGATGAAAATAAGTGGCGTGACGAAAAACACAGATGAGGAGCATGATAACGACATAGCAAAAAAATAAAAATAAAACACATCTTCAAGCATAAACTGAATGACTCCATCTCGGCTACTAACCGTAACTTATAGCGATAGGCCAACTACGCAACAGCCAAAAAATGGTTTTGAGTTAATGATCAACCCGGAGAACTAGTGACCCTCCAACTGTACCCACAAGCGTGAAATACCAAAAACACCACCGTGAGAGACCTTTAGATCTCCACAGGTGTACATGAATCACAGACCGACTCACATGGATCTTTACACAGGCTGATAAGGTAATCATTGCTTTCCTAATCCAAAAAAAACCACCTCATCTTCGTGGCGCGGTGTACATGTTTTCGTTTTTTGAGACAAGGGAGCGATTCACATGACCCCTCTTGTGAGACTGCTCACACAGAACAGGAGGGGTTTAAACGTCTCAGATGTTGTGGAAAAACAGAGACGTCTTAAAGAGTTGCCAACCGCCAAATTCTACAAACTACAGCAGCCCTTGATAATGGCACATTTTGGTCATGGAAAATCATTTTGTTTTATGTTACAATTAAGAATGAAATGTATTTTCTAGAGTGATCAGAGCTGTGACCACAGATATTCTATGGTAACTAGATGGTCAGCTCCTGCGCTCCTTCGTTCCTCTCCACTTCCAGGTTCTCGTCGGTAACAGGAGTTTCTGGTGCTATGACAGTTTGTTAATATTCAAGAAGAGATTTGCCCAAGAACACGGCACCCATTGCCTCCTACATTACCCTTGGGTCACTTTCTTTTGTGAATATTCGTAAGGTGTGTCAAATCGGAATGTTTTTTCGGCTTCAGAGAACGTTCAATGAATTTTAGAATATGGAGCTGACCATCTGGTTAGTCCAATAGTCAGCTGGAACCTTTCTCTCCTGAGGTCTGCAGCCCCGGCTCCCGGAGTAACAGAGCCCGCTCAGCTTGGCACACGGTGGGAATGGCTTTCTGATAAACCTCTGGGGCGAGAGCTCGCATCTCCCGCAGCTGGGCAGGCCAGTGGACCGTGTCCCGTTCCTCCAGGCTTAAAGAAAAGCAATCATGCCAAAGCAACGATTTCTCATCCACTGACAGTGCAGTTTAAGAATGCCACTGACCTTTCAGTACAGAATATCACTGGAAGAGGCCACGGGAATAGTGTTATTCATCCTCCCTTATTTCACTCTGTATTCCCTTTCCTGCCGACTATAAACTAGCAGCGACTGAGCTAAACGGGTCAGTGGAAGATTACAGCAGGGCTATTCAGCCAACTCCATATCTCCCACCTCCTCTCAAAATACATGCTGGGCTTTGTAAAGGCCACAGTTTCATGAGGTGGGGGAAGGGGGGGGGGGTTATGTCACAGCTGTTTTGATAAGACCCTTGGTGAAAACCTGGCAACGTGTCAGTTATGGGATTGAGTCAGAAGATCCAGGGAACATGCTGGGGCTTCTGACAGCAAAGTATTTGCAATGGTATCATCTGCAACTCTGGTACTCTGGCAATCTACTGCCACTTTGCTCAGAAACTTAAAACAGTCAAACATTTGTGCATGAGTAAGCGTGAATGAAGACTACAGTCCGAAAACAAACAAAGCTGGTCCAGGGGAGATCAGGTTTTTCCGCTATGGGCGAAACCAATATTCTGGAACTGTATCCTTGTCAATTATCCCACTTCAATTACTGTTGGCCGCTTCAGTCATCATTATTACCAGTGATTATTCAAGTACCCCTCCCCCACTTTCTTTCGACCAAATTTGGTCTAATATGATTCCCCTGCCTTTCTACATGTCACAACAAATTATTTCAATTATAAAAAAGATCAGGTCACATTAAATAATTGAATTACAATAAAGAGATTGTATTATTTTTTAAGCATTTAGCTCTTTCAAGTGCATATATTTACAGTGTTTGAACTCACTGTAAAACAAGTCACATCTCTCAGGATATCTGCTGAGCCCTGCTCAGCGGCTGCGACAGCAACGTACCGTAGCTGATGATGAGGAGGATGAAGGGTAGGTTGCGCAGCAGTCGGACGATAGAGGCCATGTAGGAGTACTGCTCTGGCGGAATGTTCCGCGCAACAACCTGGGCCTGAGTGGGCGGGATGTCCGGCTTCTCCTGGAAAACTGGCATACGCACGCGCACACGCACACGCACACGCACACGCACACACACACGCACACGCACACACACACAGACACACACACACGTGCACACACACAGACACACACACACAAAGACACAAACACGTGCACACACAAGAACACACACACACACACACACACACACACAAACACACAAACACGTGCACACACAAGAACAAACACACACAGACACAAAATGTTATCAGAGGCAGACCTGATGACCAAATCGCCAATTCTTTTCATTGACTATGTAACACTAAATTGATTGTTTGTTGCAATAAAGAGAGACACTAAATACAGAAAAAGCATTAAAAAGCTCAAATGAAACAAAGCCTGTAAAGAATTTGATGCTCCTGTTTTTTTCTATTTTTCCACTTTATAAACAGGATGCCTACCTCTTGGAAAGAAGAATTCCAAGAAAACAACGCTGGAGACTGCAGTCACGTGCTTATCAAAAACAGAAAAGAGTCAGAGGATATTTTTGTTTGTTGTTTAAAGGGGAAGTGCTTCAGGGAGGGGCAACCATAGCAAAACGCCTCTGCTGCATTTCCCTCTCCACCACACTCCAAGCGCTCCCATTCAAAGTAACAACTTCCCATATACCGCTTTTCAGTGCATGCGTGTCGTCCACTCGTGTCGCTAAACCGGTGAAAGGATAATGCCGGTAATGAAACTCTTTTTCAGACTGGGAACCCAGGCGAAACAAGAGAATACTGTACCAGCGTTGCCCTGGTACCGGTGTGTGCGAGAGTGGTTTTAGATTAGGACACAATGCGTCGGTGTCATGAAGCGTTCTGCGACTGACAGTTGTTGACTAGCCAACTATAGATTTAATTGCACTCATCACTCCATTTATTACTTTCCAGACATTAAACTGCCTTGGTTTACGTCTACGTGTTAGGGACAGTGGTCTTCTTTATACGCAAAAGAGTGTAAAAAATGTATTACCGTAAAGAAAACCTCACCCAGCTATCAAAACCAAACCAAAACTCAACATAAATGGTATAATAAAGAATTTCTTGTGTATTTAAAAGACTATTTAAATGATTTGGCACCTGCCTCACTGCCCCCTGCTGTACTGTAGGGAACATTATTAGATGCGAAGCTGCGTTGGAACCTATGGCGTTTGTTCCAATTATTATTATTTTATTTGTTTAATGTTCTGCCCTATAAATGTCGAGCTCAGAAACTGTAAGGCCTACAGCAACCAAACTTGGCAGATAGGTTCTAAATCTAAACCGATTGGCCAGTTGGTGACACTAATACTTGCCTGCGGCTATACATATCATCTGTGGCTTTAGTCATTGTGACGCACAGGCATGAAAGGTGTGATGTACTCACTTTGTTTTGTGGGCCTCATACCAAGACCTTGATACAAACAGCTTACTTGCACAGCAATGCTACCATTCACATTCACATAGGACAGGCACATACACACACATACGCATACATGTGCTAACACACACACACCATGCCGTCCGATTCGAAGTGTCTGGAATCAATCCAGTAGCATGTTGCCAAATAACGCATCTTTTCTCCCAGTGACCATGAACTTTAACTAGGTCTGCAGACACTGGGCCTTTGTTACAGATGATGAAACAACTCTATTTATGCCATGGAGAAATGTTGGAGGTTCACAACCGAGTGAATGACGAGCCCAGTATACGTCGGGCTGAAATGTTCTGAATGCACCGGAGCACAGTGTGTCCTCTATGCACCTCGCCCCCGGCCCCCACCAGAGAGTAAACACACTGCCTGCCATTCTCCTCCCCTGTTGTGCTCCAGGAGAGGTTAATCTCAAAAGTAAACTCCCCAGGCAGTGTGCAGTGCTGCTGATGCTGCACGATGGCGGTGGATCCTAATCAATTGTGTGTCAGGAGGCCGAGGAAGGTTGACGAGTGTGCTTCACTGGTGTCACCATAAAGCTTGATGGGACGCCGTCCAGAGGACGGGGAGATAAGATAAACAAGGATGTTTATCTTAGCGGGGGGGCCAGGGAGGGGCCTCCTGCTCTATCAGGCCCCGAAGGTGAGTCACTGTCCACCCCCTCCTCCGCACGCACGCTCGGCCTCCCGCATCAGCAGGTGACCGGCCCCACGTGGCCTCCCGCGCCTCCCAACACCACGCAGGAGGAGGAGAAGGAGACAGTCCAGCGCGGCCGAGTGCCAGGGGCGAGGCGGCTCAAAGACCAACGCCGCCCCTGCTGCTCCGGTATGTGTCAGAATTCACATTGCCGCTAGCGAGGAGTCACAACCGCAGATGGCCCCCTGCCGCTTGACACGTCTGGGGTCCACGTCTAACAAGGAGCTGGCGCTGACCGACAGACATTTACGTCCTTCAGCGTTCGCCCCTCACCCGGAGTGATTTATGAACTCGCACTTTACCATCTCACGCATTCTATCATTCATTTACACAGCTGGATTTTTATTGCAGCCGTTGAGGCAGTGATGTACCCTGCCCCGGGGCACAGGAACTGTGTGCCACTTGGTATTCAGCTGACTGATGAGAACATCTCGTTTAAAGTCTGAATTTAATGGGTCAAGTGATTGCCATAAAGTGCTGTCTGATGGCTACCAAGAATGCTGGAAAAACAACAGAAAGACAATGGATAGTCTCTCCAGTGTGGGTCAGCCCCGCAGCCTGACCCAGTTTCAGGGCTGCTTGCGCTGAAGTGGTTGGAGCATGGCGCAAAACAGGACTCCAGAAGTCAAGCAGGTACTACACATTGGTGGTGGTTCCAATCCAACGGTTACAGCCACTCTTCCCATGATGCATCAGGCCGCGGTTAAAGCGTGCCGTTTTACCTCTGTCGGCAACGTGCACTGTACTATCAATTTTACTAAGGTGACACGGCACACAAGGGCACAGTGCACACTGTCCAAAAGGCAGCACACAGACATGGCCTCAAGAGTAAATCCCAAACAAAAAAAAACCTTCCCATAATGCATCAGGTTATACCCTGGAGGGGCCAAGGATTCCTTCGATGTTTCCTCAGACAGAGGGGGAACAACAGCCCTAGCGCATTTGCAGCACCTGCCTTGGCTCATCATCCATCAGCGCTCCTGCTCAACCACTCGATTTACTCATTCCGTGACTTCTCTCAGGTCTAATTTCATAGGGTTGAAAGAAGATATTCTTACCCTGTCCCTATCCACACCCTGGGCCCGGGCAGGAGAAAGTATACGTGATGTGTCGCTTGCCAATCAAACTGACAGGTAGAGCCAAGGGGTGTTCACGGTCTTTCTAGCTAAAGCCTGGCAGATTACCCCCTTTTCCACACCTGATATCTGAGCACTGGCTGCTGTAAATACATCGAGGGCCGCTTGGAAAGGGGGCGTGTGGATAGGAAAGTTACAACTCTGCTTGTGTCAAGCCCTGTTGCGTGTTCATTTCCGGGGTGGGCCGCTCAGCAAACTGGCTCACTTCCAGACAATAGCGGAAAAAAGGAGAAAGGGTGGTTGAAATGCACACCACAGTACCACCGTCATCATCATCATCATCATCCCCTCCACCAAGGTCGAGCAGTCAGCAGTAAAGCTTCTCTTTCTCAACATGGGCACCGCACCTCCCTCAGCAGACACAGGAAACCCACAAAAGAGATCATGGTGTTTTCCTTTAGAGACAGACATCGGCATAAAATTGAGCTTCACAGTTACAAACCGGCAGAAGACCCCACGCCTAGCAAGCTTGAGCGTCCAGGCACCAGAATTTCTTGGGCTGTTCACACCTCCATAGACAAGAAAGAGTGACACTGTCTGAAAAGAAACAGAAAGGTACTGGTACTCTTTGAGAAAGAGAAGAGCCCAGGAAGGGGGCTGTTCCAGCTTCAAAAGTCATGTTATGCTTGTAGATACACGTTTATACCTCCTCAAATCACTGTCATCTGCAGCAGCTGTGCCGACGCCTCACTGGCTGCCAAGTGTGCCAGGGTGCTTTGCATGCGCTACTTCCATTTTTAACACACAAATGGCCGTCGGACTCACTGGCTGTTGTGACACACAGGAAGCAGAACCAAGCGATAGGAACAGGGACCGCAGAAGAGGAAGATATGCAGATACGCAGAACCGAGAAGCATTGCAGTAAGAATTTAATTGCCAGAGTGAGGGTCAAGATTGTAATTACCTACTCTGCAGTTTCTGAACTTTTAGGCACTGATTTTCATGGCTTTGATGCAACCAGTAAAGTAGACGCACCTCACTGGGGTGGTGGGGGTACATATTTCATGATATGAGGGGTGGAGGAAGTGTAATAGTTACAGTGATGCGCTGGTCTAACGTAAAAACCACAAACGGTCCCATTGCCCAATGGAGCAGGCGGGCCATTCCCTCGGTCAAACCAGGGGCATCCTGGGGAGGCTAGTGGTAATATGCACTTAAAAACTATGCGATAAACAATGGGGCATTCTCCTAGAAAAATATTTTATACCTTGGATAGTGGTTATGGAATAGAAAATGTTAAAGAACAACCAGCAGTATTAGCAGTACGACAAGACGTGGTATAGCAACTACAACTACAACAACAGTAAGCAGGAAAAGAGAACAAGATAAATAGCACTAGACGATAATAGCATGCAGAATTAGGCTGCTGTAGACTACTTTTGCCCCTTTATGTAACATAGATATCATTTTCAATGTTTGAAGTTTCACTTTGCATACTTGTGCAATGAGAGTACAACATAGTAGTTGTCCTGTTGATAACTTGAAACACCGACAAACCACTCTGCTAGTGTTAAAATAAGCTAGGAGAAACGTAGAGAAAAAGGCAACATATACCACTCGAGTTATTCATGCAGCAAGCGTACCAGGAATTCCAGCAGTCTTGCTGGGTGTTATGTGTGAGCAAGCTCATTAGAAAGAGCTCACTGATAAGGGATAACCAACTAGAAAGGGGGTGGAGCAAATATTAGTAATTTGTAAGGGCTCTGTATCTTCTGTGTGACAAACAATTACATGTTCCTCAGATTGCGCAGCCCTCACCTTATTGGTCACCATGTTTATTTTGCGTACCTTGTCCAGTCATATCAGTACCAAGGGTAATATAGTTGTTATTTCTAATGCATTGTGACACCACACCTCTCAAATGTTAGTCAACCTCCATTTCCACATCCACATGGTAATATGCTACAAGACAGGTTTCAAAAAGCCAACACAGAGTTTGTGCCATTTTTCATGTATTATTCCTAACTTTGATATTTTATATTCAGTGAAGTCTGTTTGCCCCTGTCCCACATTTACTTCAGGGAGAGTGAGGGTGCACTCGCACATATTCCAAAACGACAGAAGTGAGGGGTTTGCTTTAGAGCACAGGTGTCAAACTCATTCCATCGTGGGCCGAGTGTATGCAGGTTTTTGTTGCAACCAGTGCACTACACCAGGTGATTTCACTAATTAGCTTCCTTCTTCAACCAAGGAGGGGAACTAATTGAAATCACCTGGTGTTGTGCACTGGTTGCAACAAAAACCTGCACACACTCGGCCCTCGATGGAATGAGTTTGACACCCCTGCTTTAGAGCAGTGGTTCTCAAACCTCTCCTCGGGCCCCCCAGCCAGTCCATGTATTTGTTAAATTCCACCACCGGCACACCTGATTCAACTAATCAATGCTCGTTAAGTAATAATTAGTTGAATCAGGTGTGCTGGTAGTGGAATTTCACAAATACATGGACTGGCTGGGGGGCCCGAGGAGAGGTTTGAGAACCACTGCTTTAGAGGACATTTTTCAGTTAACGTTACTCAAAACGTCCTGACTGGCAATACAGTCCGTGTCAGAGGCCTTCCTCTATCCCCACAGTGGCCATTGTTGTTACAGAACATTCAGAGAATGGTGGGAGGGTTTCAAAATAGACCCAATGACTTCAAGATGTTGGATGCCCTCAAGCTACAACGCAGAGCTCCCTCTGCAGCTCTGCGGGCTTCATGGAGCCTCAAGGGTCTCATCATTCATTTACACACTGCCAAAGTGAAAAAAGATTAACATATCGTTTCTGAAACATATCCTTGTATAAGGGGAGCATGTTCAATTATGGGGTAAACACAGGCAATTATGCTCCTGGGCAAGGGCTTACCAACAACCACCAGAACAAAGATCAGGGTGGCCACTCCAGCCGTCATATAGAACATGTTGCCAATGTGATGTGCCAGCTCGTCCATGTCGTCCACATTGGGCACCATGATGGGTGGCACCAGGAACCCAATGGCAATGCCCAGCTGTGGGGAAATTAAAACAGACATCATTACACAGTGACTTCACACTCAATTTCGCCTGCAGGACTGAGGGAGCCTTTGTCATTCGCGAGTCTACAGGCAGCGAACGGAGGGAGACGAAGGAAGACCAAGCTAATGAAAGGTTTGCAAGCTAAAATTACCGGTGTGAAACTTTGCCGAGCCCCTAGAAATACTTCTGGTTACTGGCATGGCTCCCAAAAAAGTAACATATAATATAGATTCTAGAACGCAAGTGAGACCTTAAAGTGTTCTTCCCTTCAAAAAAATATTCACCGTGTGTCAACTTATGGAACAGGTCCACAGCGGATGAGGATTGATGTGGTGCCAACATGTATATGCAAAACCTACAGTCAAACAGGTTGGTAAGGTCATGAAAGTAATGTCAGTGGATGCATTTCAGGGAGGTCGTTCAGAAATGTGCTTGAGCACACGGTCTGCATAGGCAGACATATCTGACAGCCCCTGTTCATTGGCCACCTTCAGTTCATACGTCGCCATTTTAAAGTACATTAACATATATATAGACACGCCAAACATGTTACCCAGAACGACCAAAAATAACATTACATTTAATCTGTCTTAACCGGATTTCTTAACCAATTTCCTTTCCAGTTTCCGTTTAGTGCATTTGCCCAGGCCTGGTTGCATGTTGTCCTGAAAATAAACATCTACAACAAAATGAATGTTGATTTTTTTGGTGCAACACTTGCTGTGATTGTAATAAGTTGGCACACGTTTGAATGAGAACTGCCCTTATCCTCCGTTTCCTCAATGCCTGCATAACAATCTAAACAGCTGTTGCTGAAGTAGCTTTAGAAAGTAGAGAGAGAGAGAGAGAGAGGGGGGGGTGGGGGGAAAGGGTCAAGAGGAGACCTTACGCATCCCATCTGCACAGGCAGGCAGGCAGTGCGTGGCGTACAGCTGCTTTCATCACTGTGACGTCCTCCATTAAAGTGCCAGCAGGCAGTTTCTTGTCTGCTCGGTGTCAGATGGGGTCGCATAACTGGAGAAACCCACTACAGAGCATTCCACGGCGCATCCAGGGCCGCGTGCCTCAGTGAAGCTGGATCCACTTTGTCCTACAGTAAACTCAATGTTCTTGTGAGTTGCTTAACGCATAGCTGAGGAACAGATTCACACGTATAAATGGAAGATCGGCGCCGGTGCACAGTGATAAGGAGCCGATGGACCGGCCTTGGATTACAACAAACTCACATCTAAGCCGTTTAGCTTCTTACTTCTTACTTCAATTTAAAATTCTTGAAGAGATTACGGGAGAATTGAATAAAGACTGCCTTATTAACAAAGGAAGGAGCGTATTAACCCTTCTTTAATTACATTGTTTCGCTCACAGAACGGAAACCTGCTGGGTGTTTCAATTAAGTCGTCGATAAACGTTTTATTCTAAAGAGCACAGTTGCCTGAAAGAGAAGGATCAAAGCGGCTTCGCCCACAGGTTATTACCATCAAATGCGCTCAAACAAAACTGATGTACAAAGTTACTCAAAACAACATATAGAAAAAAATCTTTTTTTCTTGGAAGAGAAATTAGGAACCAGATATCACACTGGTAAAACAACACAGCTTTTAGAGAGGGCTCGAGCAACAATGAGAAACGCAGGCTTGTTCTCCTGTGAGAAATTGTATATACGACTGGAATGGAATGGCTGTGTGCAGGGGGTCCAGAGCCATTGTTGCCACTTGTGGCACAGTGCCACTGCCTTAACTAAGATTTACAGATTTACAGGGTAGTCCAAAGTTTGGATTAAATTATGCAAAAAAAAAAAAAAAAAAAGAACAAAAAATAATGTCAGCATTGTTGGTATTTTCTTCTCAACTTTGCACAGATTAGTGCTGGAGCTAGTGCAAAAGGAACACAATAATAGCCTATAGGACTACAAAGCAACCCTCAGTCTTCAAGTTTATACAGTCCTTTCCATTGGAGATCAAAGGGAAGGAGGTGGGCGCAAAATAAACAAGGATCACAATGAGCGGAGTGCAGTATCCATCAACATCAGCCGTGACGGGTGAGGAGATCAAGACTCACAAAATAAACAAATGGAACTTACATTTGGCTACAGCGGCTTGAGGACACTACCGTCACAATCTACGAGATCAGATGTTTTATTCGCTGGACAGATACGCGGATCGCCACGCTCAACATTCTGTCTCTTCCACTGTCGAAGCTGAAGGCTCCGATTTACTCCGTCGCAAATTTTCAGGACGCGGCCTGGCCACACAGAACATCCGCAGCTACGCTTGCAACGTTAGCGAGGACACCGCCACTGGCAGCAAGATGCTCCGGCATGCTTTCGAAAGAGCTTGATCTGCACACCCCACCACAATGGAACACGAGTGACATTTGAAACACTGACACCTAGGGCTTTCCCTCACAGCTTTCACTGTGCAACAGGCCAAAAGGTTGGGCACCCGCCAGCCACAATGCATGCTCAGACAATTTCAATGACTTGCTAGGTGGGGAATGAGCAGGCATGAGTCACGTAATCACACCTTTTTTTCTTTTCTTTTTTTCTCCCCTCATAGCGGTGCGATTGTTTCACCTCACCGTATAGGCCCAATACATTTTGTCTCGATTTTATGACCGAGTATCGGAGACTGCACACTCCTTTCCATCCCCGAGGCTTAAAGTGCCTGGCTGGAGGAAACGCAAAACAAAGGCCCCCAAATCTTGTGCACATCCTGCACCTGTTGTTGAAAGTGGCAGGTTTCCTGACTTGCAAGGATTTGATATCTATAAGCCATTTTAGCGTAGTGACATATAAAAAAGGATACAAAACAATTTATCCGGCCTTTCAGGATACAGCATTTTCTGGAACGGCCCCACACCTGTTCCCCCACCAGCGGTTGTAAATTGGCCATCAAGATAACGTTATCCCTTTATAAAGCTAATTTATTCAAGACGCGAGAGCTTGAAAAGGACCACACTGAGCCCACTTCCCCACCACCACTTTCTCAGTCTGAGAGGAACAAACTAAACAGTAAAAATAGCCCCCGCTTAACAGCCCCCGAGTGTTGGTTAAATTGTTGTAGTTAAATTGTTGTGGAATCTTATGCATCTCCATACTTTTCCCAGACCCACCTGTTGCATGTGCACATTGCCATTATAACTCTGCAGTGTGTTGTGAAGATTCAAAAATAAACAATAATTTACAACTTGGCCCTGGGGACGTATGTATTTATAGCTTTTGGGTGACTGACATGAACGATGTCCAAGATCATTTCTTTCCATTTTTAGCTTGCTGCCAACATCATTCCAGAAATCCTTTCGGACCTTAATTCCAAGAATAAAAAAATTAGGAGCGTTATCATGTTTACGTAACAATTCCTTAGCATGAAATAAGTGGAACCTCAAAATCACTTCATTATTTAGTACTACAGTGCATTACCTTCCACTTATTTTTGTACTTCCAACAAAGACAATTAAATCAGAACAGCCATAGCTATATGAATACACTCATTTACATTTATTTGATGATATTATCTCCAACAAGTCATTTTGATTCCCAGTGGGACCACACATACTGAAAAATGTATGCATTCACTAATGTAAGTCGCTTTGGATAAAAGTGTCTTCTAAATGGCATACATTATTATTATGATTATTATTATTATTATTTTATATTGATTGTATGAAAGCGTTTTATGCCTTACCCCGATTTGCAGTACTGCAATCATCAAGACAATACCACCTTTTAAAATGGGTAAAAAAATCACCTGATTTCCAAAGTCAATTTGACATTATCTGGTTTAAGTGGATCCAGATGGTAACAGTGAGCAGCAGACGATTTTTGGCAGTCTCTCCAAACTTCAACAGTGCACTGATTTTCCATCACACACACATATGAGAAAATACATTTGCCCTATTCACATCGGAAGTCAAACACACAGAAGCGGTGCGGTGTACAGTGAAAAGCAGACAGCACACAGAACACTCCGCAAAGTGCTGCAGCAGCACGGTCGTTGCTCCTATATTCCAGCCCTGAGGGGGGCAGGACGATCCCGTTACCTGCTTCAGGGACCCTCAAACGAAAGGTCCCTGTAAGAGGAGAGGGGAGTCGCCTCCTAAAACTCACCAGTCCAAAAAGGAAAAGGCTTACAAATTCAAGGCTTACACAACTTACACACCTGGTTCCCTAGGACACCGATGGAGCAGGCTGTGGAAACCTCTTGCTGCCCAAACCATAGGGAGGCCAGACGGGACGGGATCCCCAGGACGAAGACGGTGGCTACCGAGCACACAAACTGGCCAAAGAAGGTGACGGCGAAGAGGTTGGGGTCGGCGGTGCTCGTCTTGATCCAGGCCCCGATGCAGTTGAAGGCAGAGCCCACCACCACCACGTCACGGATTCCGCGGTTGTCCAGGAACCACATGACGGGGATGATTAACGGGATGTACGTGAGCATATAGATCATCGAGAGCCAGTCGAGGGTGAACGCGTCAGTGTTGTAGAAGCGGATGAAGATGTTGCTGATGATGCCGTACTGGAGCCACATGAAGGCGTTGCTCATGGAATAGGCGCTGAAGAGGAAGAGCATGACCCAGCGCCTCTTGTACAGCTTGGTCTCCGAATGGGAGACGAGCGCTGCGGTGTCAGTGCCGTGCAGGTCCAGGTCCACTCGAGAGTCAAGAGACGGGGACAGCTCTCCCGGGACAGACAGTTCATCGATACCTCTCTCGTGCTTCGAGGGGTTGTCCCCCTGGCTCTGCTGCAAATCCTTCTCTGCGTTCATGTTCCCGCCGACGCTCTTGCCGTTCACTTCGGTCTTTTGCAGCATTTAGCAACTGGAAGAAGAACAGAGAGTCCCCTTGGGTGGGCAATGTGCGGTCTACCTGAACAGGTGAACTTCTTAATTTTCCAGTTCTTCTGTTTTCTTGCCCTCTAGCCAACACACTCTATGTTCTATTCTGTTAAAAGTAAAACTGTAAAAGTTCTGGAAATTCTGTCACTAAAGGTAATGACTAATGCCAGTTTGTCTGTTGGCTTGAGTAAAGGTTTGTCACTGGGAAGAGCTTGTGCTGCCTTCTTGCAGAATGTGTAATCAGGTTGTGGTTTAAATATAGAGAGCGGTGTGGGGCAGCTAGAACATTGCGCGACCCATTCATGCCTGGTTAACTCTGCCAGTTCTGAAGGTTGCTGGCGTGTTCCGCTATTTATCACATTCAGACCTCCTGTCATGTGACCTTAATCTTTTGGTAATTTTCCTCTTCCATTGAAACCCCTCCTTCGAAACCCCAGAGTATGCGGTTCATGCGGGTGCTCAGCAGCCATAAAAAAAATACTGCTGCCCTATGCTGTATTGCGACTCCTATAGAAACCCTTATGCAATTGGATTTTTGTTTGAAAATATGGTTTGCTTTGCTTTTAAAAAAGTACGTTTAATTATGTTATGGCTTCCTCTCCGTGGGGATGTCACGGGGTTATACAGTGCACGCACAGAGAGAAGCTTGTGCAAGGGATGGGTGCGTCTCTGGTCTGTTGACAAGAGCCGTTGTTTCTTTTCCTAATGAATTTGCATTCTAATGCTGGTGACTGAATGACAACACTTCAGAAGCACATCCCGAAATACTGTAAAAGTTAGAAAATAAAAGATTCAGGGTGTCAGATTACTTGAACTATACTCTTCTATGGATATCCCCGTAGTGATCAGTTTGTATTAAATATCTGATCATAATGCAGTGCCTGTGTCTCCTCCTTTGATCCTCCTATTACATCACCATATGTCCTATTGTTTGTCTCTCAGGCAGATGGCAAATCATTCAGATATTTTATCGCAGAAAAGTGCAGTCCGATGCAGTTTAAATGCAGATCTGAGGATTTGATTAATCGATTAATTTCAAAGTCCAAAAGCTGTTCCAACTCCTTGTCTGACCTACAGTAAGCGTACCTTGTACTCCCTTCGCACAGATTATATAAGACCTAGTCATTGTGCCAAAGCTTTATATGTAAACAATCCTGTTGTATAAATGAGTGGGCGCCATAGAGGCTGGCAATTGGTCAATTCTGTGTAATTTGACAAATCAATATGAAAAAGCGGAACCCCTTACCAAGCATTGCGTATATTCCAAATCATACCTAAAAATCCTAGAAACATTAGGCTATAGCCTTAACTTGATGCTTAACGATTGTTAAGTCGTGCATTTGGCAAAAACTGGTATTAAAGATAATTGGTGTTCGACACAGGGATTGTGATAGCATATCGCTGAGTAAAGTAACACGTGGAACCAAATCACAGATAAGGCAAATCACAGATAAGGTCATTTACCCCACCCCAGTTTAATGGGCCCCATATTTCCCATAAGCAGAATCCCTTTCAAATAAAGTCTTCAAAAATGTGTGCATGCAGTCAAAAAATACATAACCTATTTGCCATCTGAAATAAATATCCTAACTTCCTGGAACAGTGCAGCACATGGGTTAAAAGGCAAACAGTTACCCATGTTCTCCTTTGTGAAGTAATAGACTTGGTTTCCCCTGGGGTCACCTTATTCACCCAACTGTTTTGAGAGGTTTAGTTACATGTGCACCAGGTCCCTGTGTGTGGAGTATAAATAGAGGTTACCAACCCCCGATCACATTACATCATCTGTCTTGACTATCATTGGACCACCAGCTGAGTGGAAGGCATACATCAGCCATTTTATTGAAGAAAAAAACGGGGGGGATCAGCCAAAGCTGACCATAAAGACCCTCAGTTACCTATCCAATCTGACCAACCCCATCCCAGAATCTTTTGAGATGCCAAAACTGAACACCAGGATCTGATGAGTAAGGCTTACAACAAAACTAGCCTAGAAAATGAAAATGTAGGTTACAGCCACATTATGCTGAGTGCACGTAATGCCAATAATTGGCAAAAGAGGCACTATAGTAAACGGTCTCCTTAATTCAAACCGATAACAGCAAAACGAAGTCAAACAAAAATATGTTTAGTCGCACATTTATAAGCTTTCTGCAAACGCATGTACAAGTAACCAGCTTTCCTGTTATCCACTTTATACTGATCAAAAATAGCGGTATTATATGTTCCATTAATTCTCTCACATAAAAGCTGTGTATGTAATGGGGAGAAGACCGATACAGTGGCGAGCTGATATGGTCAGTCAAGTGCAAACTAAGATTACAAGACTGTAATCACACAGTTAATTTCTCATGCAATACATGCGTTTTGTGTGTCAGCAGCAACTGCACCGGATCAAAACCTTGACTCGTTTTTCAGGTTATTGCATTCACAGATCCCAGCATCTCGAGGGATTCACGGTTCTTAAGACACTGCTTCACTGTTTGAGCATTAACAGAGGCAAAAGCCAGCTGGGATGCATTGAAGACACTAAACAGTTCCATAAAGATTTTTAACACGGAAACTGTGCCGAATTGACTATCGTTTAGAAAACGGTGTCAGTGTGAACGAGTTCATGTAATTGTTGACACTCGTAGAGAACAAAGAGTGTTGCAAAATATGGTTGAAATCATTTGAACTGAACTGCACATTCAAAGTCCACAGGGTTCTGAGGTGGTGTGGCAACTGAATGCATTATAGTTTGGTTTTCTTTTAAAGGAGAGTTAAATCAAACACGGCTTTCCACATGCCGTAGCTCAGTTACCTGTGCAGCATTACCGGCCTGCAAGTACTGTTTCAGATGTTGATGTGAAGCATCATAAATGATTTATTCTGTCCTTCAGATGAGACATTAAACCAAGATCCTGACTCAATGTGGCCATTAAACCTTCCATGTCACTTTTATTGTAGTAGGGGTGTCCTATCTCGGGGGGCCCTGGTGTCCTGGACAAGCTCCCACAAAAACTGGTTCTATATTTGGCCACCTAATCACCCCTTGCATCTGTTCGGCTACACAATATCTTGCATTCCCTACCCACACTGGCTCCCCAGGTCTTCACTGCAAATGAGAGATGAGTTGTCAGTTGACCTCAGGGGTCAACTTTGATTTCAAATGGGGGGCGGGGGGCCCTTTTTTTTTTTTTTGCTAGCCTAGCTAAGATACTGATTAGTTAAAAATCGTTCAAGAATATGTTTACAAGCTGGCGGATGGCCCAGCGGTCTAGTGCACCGCGCTTTGGAGCGGTGTGCGCTGCCCGTCAGAGACGCGGATCGAAACCCGCGTTTCTACCAGACCGGCCCTGGTCGTCAGCCCGATCGGAGGCGGCATTTGGCTGTCCGCCTCTGGGGGAGGGGGGAGGGAGAGCCGGCACGAGTCTGCCGAGGAGAAGGTTAATGGAGTCCGTGGAAGATCTCCGTCTCGAAAGAAGGTGGGGAAATAGGTCCAGGAATACGAATCTCGTTCCCGGAGGACGGGCGGCGGACTCGTGAGGGTGGGGAATTGAAAATAAAATAGAGGGTATAATTGGCTACTAAATTGGGAGAAAAACAGGGGAAAAATCTGAAATAAATTTATAAAAATAAAATAAAATAAAAAAAATTAAAAAAAATATGTTTACAAAACTTTATAGTCCATCGTTAGCTACAACCCCCCGCCTCCAACCCCCCCGCCCTGTATGGAAGCAGTACCTTCAGAGATTCTTTCAAATTATTTTGCAATAGTAAAATCAGCCTAATCAAATGCTTCAAAGTATATAATTCAAAACAATTGTTACACAAATACAGCTCTCCTCGCCTTTCAGTTGCCTAGCAGATATACTGCCAGTCATATACAACACTGGAATGATGCCCCAAACTGTCTAGATTTGCTCGTACCGTAGTGTGTCTGTGAGTGTTGAAAGAACACAGCTAGAGACGTGCCCAAACTAAGCTCATCTCGGGTCCAAAGCCCCACCCGCACTTGACGTTAAACATATTTGAAGGAGTGGCATCTTTTTCCACATGGTCCTAGTGCCGTTGCCTCCAAGGTTTCTTGGCGCAAGTTCAATTACAGGATATTTTTAATGTTGGTTTAATTAAGAAAAGTGTTGGGGACAAAATCTGTCTTTTCAAATAGTGCTGGGGACATGTCCTCCAGTCTCCGGTCAAAAGTACACCTCTGGTTGACCTATCCGATTAAATAAAGGTTAAATATATATATATTTTTAAATAGAAAATGATTTCAGAAGGATATAACCTGCCTTCCGTTTGGCATGTCTCCAAAGCAAACAATACGTTTTTACATTCGTTTAACATTTGAATACTTGGGGAGTAGCTATTGTGCCACAAGATATCACTCATTCACACACTAAACCAATGATTCCAGACTGAAGAAATTGGAATTTTGGTAGCCCACCTTTCAGGGCAGATATATTTAGGCGACACCCAACAACAGCTCCATGGGGTCCTCTCACTGAGAAGTGTGAGAACAAAGTTATCACTCAGGAACAGAATGATTGGTTTTTAAATATGCTTTTAAGGGTATCCTTTTCCTCTTTTTTTTTAAGTAGACAAAGACCCATTTAATTACATCTATCTATAACCCAGCATAGGAAATTGATAATTCTGTTTGAGTAACTTATGTCTAGGCGATACAATAATAGTCATATATAATACATAAATATAAAAAATATAAATGATTACATATAATACATACAGTAATAATAAAATGTATATATATATATATGGCACTGTATAAAGTAGTACTACACAAAACAAGAAAATCGGAATATATTCAATAAGATGGTCATGACTAAGTACCCAACAACAAATACCAAAGTCAATGATAAAGCTGACTCTAAATCTAAAATAGATTCTAATGGGGTTTAAAATGGTGGGGTTTACAAGAATGGAATCTTAAATAAGATCTTAAAATATATCTGGTCAAATAAAACGGGCAGTTTAACCTTAGAAACGTAAGGGTAAACCAGGGTTAAATACCATCATGGCATTTTACCCTCATTGGGTAACGTTAGGGAAATGTATTGTATTAAAGTAATGATATTGCATTCGTTAAGCGTTAAATGTCTCAAAGTTTCATTTCATGCCACAAAAAAAAAATTCATGGCTGTTTCACTTTTAATTTGTCGCTTTAACCACTTCGTATAATACGTTATTAGCACTCCTGCCCAGGCTCGATTCCACGTATCCAGGCGGATACCGTTAGCCCTTTAAAAACTTACAGTATAAAATACATTGCAGTGTACCCCGCCCCCCTTTATTTTACGATTCGTACTCATAGTTAACGTTTTACAGGCATGAATGGGTTACGGGAAACTAATACGACAGGCAAACAAGTCGAACACCACAGCGAATAAATCCGTGTTAAGGATAGCCAATTTTCTTTCCCTCTGTAAAAAAAATAATCAGTCAGGATAAAGTATTCAATATATTAATTAGGCAACCAATTTGGCGGGAATGGTTGAGCATAGTGATTAGGACAGTTGGTGATTTCGCTAGTGATTAATCTGCTCTATTCCGATTTGCTCCTAAACAAATCTGGACATATACCTAACACCAATAAATGTAGGCCTAACTTACTATAACGTTAGCTAATAACGTTAACATAATTTCGTTTTGATTTGTGCCCAAAGTCAAGCAACATTATACAGCTGTACACTAAAACAGTTCCGCGTACACGTTACATCTAGTGAAACAATACATTTCCAGCTACCAAAGTACAATTTTGGAAAACAATATTTACAAATTTAAAGTTTACAGCTATTCTACATACCTGTGGATTGAAAGCAGCACGGACACAACGTACGTCATGGCACCCGCAGAAGATGGCGACTTTTTTAGCACATCAGGAACGTCATTTCCCTTTGGTTTCGTCTATGTTTTTGCGCTTCTCGTTTTTTCGTTAGTTTTGCTCAACTTAAATTCTTCGCCCGTCCATACTGTGCTGTAACAAAGTTTTAGATGTGTGCCCTATTCCATGAGACCGTGTTGACAATGCATGTAACAGAATCATCTAAAAGATGGGTACCACATTAAGTCTGCTAGTTAGTGTAAAGTTGCAGCTAGCTTCTACCTAGCACTGAAACCACATGTCAGCTGTGTTGGCTAATTTATCTGACTTACTTACGGCACCTGCCTTACACTGTTTACGGACTGTGTGTTAGCCGTAGCTATGCAACAGTTGCCAACATTTCAATTAACGTTAGCGCTAACAATGAACTGATGTGACATACCGGTTCGCAGTTTGTACCATCTTCCTTAAATGGATGACAGTAGATGTTAAAATCCCAAACCAATGTAACGTAATCTATATATCAAAGAAGCCAAAACCATGAAGTGACACGGGCAAAATATGAATCCATTGACAGCAACAGCCCCACCCCCCAAAAAAAATAAAAAATCTTGGCTCTGTTACAAGCTGTTGTTACAACTATTGCTTTTACAACTCAACAACTATGTTTTTATTCCTTTTGGGGGGGGAAGCTAACATGCCACTTAGCTTTTCAATCGCACATGTCAGTTCGAAAACAATGACAACTACCAAAGAGGAAAGTAGGCAACGCTGATCTATATTTGATATGAGGCAACTGCATACGGTGAGAAAAAAGAAATCCACTGGTAGTGAGGGCAGCACCCCCTGCCGGTTGTAGGGGGTGCACACAACTGTGCAGTCTTGCAGACGCGCAACTTTGGAAAAGGACAATTTGGGCTGTATTCTAACGACAAAGCGCCGCATAATTCCACAAAAGCGAAGCCCCTTGGCAAAACCTGTAGTTTTTGTCTTTTGAATGCAATCGTAGTTTTTTTTCACAGCTCAACAACAAAAAGGGTTTGCCTTGTTCAAAAGCTTTCATGCTTTAGCTGGCCCAAATTAACGAGTTTTACGATGAGAATTGGTGAGATCGATTTTGGGCCAGGCATTGAGTGTGATAAGAGCAAGAATTGTCCGAGCACCATTTTCATGTCACCTTCTGTGGTCAGCTATTTATTGCTGAAAAACACAATACAGGATAATCAATGAATGCATGTATTTTACTTCATAATGACTGTCATCATATAAAGACATCACATATATCAAAATGAACACAAATATAATACATTTGAAATAAACATAACATCATAATACCTGCTTAAACAAACAAAACATTAACTTTATATTGTAGCGCCCTGCAAAGAGAAATATTATTGCTTTATGATGGGCTTATATTATCCTTATATTATCCTTATGTAGGCTGTATGAAGGCAGTCAAATACTTAGAAGTTTGTGAAAGTTAGGTTTGTTAGCTGAGTCTCATGCGATCTGATGCATCAGAGTTGACAGGTATGTCGTTCTTTGGTACCAGTTATCATTCAATTTCGCCTAGTTATTTTGTAGCTGACTACTGTTTGCTACCTAAAAACATATAATTTGTTCATTTCTGTAATTCATTTAACAGGAACAGTGCACATTATTCAACACTTCAGTTTTCAAATCAATGTAAATGTGCCAGAGTTAGCTTGTGAGAAATATAAGACAACTGGTAACAGTTGCACAGCACATTTGGACAGGATGCTCCTGGTGAATAGGCGATACACAGCACACATAAGTGATCGCCTTTTTCTTACTTCATAATCAGACTGAGGAAGGTTTTCAAAAACATATATTAAATGTGACCCACGTAAAAACAGACATGAAAAGCTGATGACTCCAGAGCAGACAAATTGCTCACTCCTCTGGAGAAAAATTAACTTTTTATTGTCAATTCCAGACATTTTCCAACAACAATTACAACATGTCCTCTCACAAAGTCTGCGTGAGAAGAAAAGTAGGCCTAACACTCAGGAACAGAATGATTGTGTTTAAAAATTAATCCTCTTCCGCATAATAAATAAACATGTTTGCCTTTTTTCACAAAATACATGCAGTCAGGCTATTAGCTTGACAAAGTAAACGCATAACTACAGCACTGTTGTGCGCTCTACTTCTTTTTCTGCATAAGCTATTTATACTTTCCAGTGCAGAAGTTGAAATGGTACCTTACACCCGTTATACACACCATTAGTACCCCATGTGTATCTCTATCTTCAGGAATCTACATATAGAATGTTGGCAGAGGAGTCCGCTAATCTCATGTTCACTCCCAAAAAGACATTGACAGATTAGCTAGTTCCCGATAACTGTCCCGGCTGGGGTCGTAGGCTTAGTGTACAAGTGGCTTAAACAGTTACTTTTGTCATTGCTGTTGTGTCATGTGGGAGGCTCGTCAATTACATAATTGATTTGCAATATTAATATCTGAGACTTGGCAACCTGGGGCAGGGAGATGCATTGCTTCCTCAAAGTGGGGCGGATGGGTGGAGAAAGGGGGTGGAATTGTCTGAGTGAAGGAACAATACGTTTGCGTTGCCTGCTATCTAGTGTCCTTGTGTCCTCATATCCTCACAATAACTGTAAAGAACTCCTTGGTTGCCAACTGCACCAAACTATGCAATTCCGGTGGGCCGGTCTAGTTTTGGGGCCGGTAGGGCCGGTAGGGCCGGTAGAATTATTTTATATATAGCCTATATATATATTATACCACGGACCGGGTATTCCAAGGGGCGCAATAATTTTTCGCGTAGCACTTCCCCAAATATATATATTGCAAATTAATTATGTAATTGACGAGCCTCCCACATGACACAACAGCAATGACAAAAGTAACTGTTTAAGCCACTTGTACACTAAGCCTAGGACCCAGGCCGGGACAGTTATCGGGAACTAGCTTTTTTCGCGTAGCACCCCCCCCCCCCGTCGACAGAAAATGGGGCGCCACTGGATGGGCCGGTCTGAGCCAAATGGCAGGGCCTATTTTTTGTCCCAGTCCAGCCCTGAATACCACCAAGAGCAAGGATTGACCATGGATGTGAGGATGGAGAATGCCTATAGGTCTGAGAATGTAGGCTAGTTTAAAGTTGAAGCAAATTTGCGTGCAAACACCTGAACCCAAGGCAATGATCGAAGACAGGCTGGAGTACACAGGAAACAAAATAATGTGGCAATAGGATGACAGTGTGCTCTCTCCTATAAACTTTCTTTATTGTTATATATGCAAACCTTTGGGCTCTAGCTAAAATTCAAGGCTGGTTATTTATATTCTAGTGAGCTGAATAGAACTCAAATAGAATACAGTCATGGTATAAGATGGTATACCTGAAAATGTCAGATGTGTGTGGATGAATCGCCGGTTGCATTAAATTTGGACAACATATTTGCAAAGTATTTGTTTGACTGTTATGTGTAGTTTATTCATTTAACACTTAGCTAACTGTGGCTTGTGAAGGGTGGTTTCATGTTTAATTGCCTGAACTGTTACCAATCCGTCGTTATTTAAACGACTTTTCCAGCTCAATTATCATTTTCGCACAGTGCAACCCAATATACAGCACTGTCATGTATAAAAGCCATACAGTGCTTGACTGTGCAAACTCTGATTTACAGAAGCAACTACAGCTGTTTCTAAATGTAGCGCTACTATCAAGCTGGTTGAAATGTAATTAACGAAGTTAGCCAGTTTGTAGGAGACAAAAATTCTAATAAGCAGCTAATCAGATAATAAGGTACACCACAATCAAGCATATCTAATAATACGTTTCAAATAAACACTGACCAAACAAACATTTTATCTCAAGTAACCCACAGCGGGTCTTTTTGAAATCACAGTGAATGTTGCGTTTTGTGGGTTTTGTGTGCGTCAGGCTGTGTTCATCAGCCGCATGTAGGCACGTGCACGCAACCACAGAATAAATCGCATTTGTATCCATAAACCAGAATGATCCATTCCTCTTTCTCAGACAACTAAGATTCGCAGTGGTAGGCGGACGAAAGCAATAGTTTGCGCATGTATTTTATTTTGACAACATACCTGGTTTCCAAATACTCCAATTGAACAGGCTGTGGAGACCTCGTCCGATCCGAACCACACTGAAGCGAGCCGGGATGGAATTCCAAGGATGAAGACCTGGGCGAACGAGCAGGTGAACTGTCCGAACATCGTCACTGCGAACAGTTCGGGTCTGCTGCTGCCCACTTTGATCCAAGCCCCCAAGCAATTCATAGAGGCTGCCACAAGAGCCACGACCCGTAGACCCTTCTTGTCCAGAAGCCAGGTAACGGGGAATATTAAGGGGATGTATGTCAGCATATAGATCATCGACATCCAGTCTATGGCGAAAGAGTCCACATTGTAAAACTTCATGAAAATATTGTTGATAATTCCGTACTGGATCCACTGGAATGCATTGCACAGCGAATATGAGCTGAACAGGAATACTATTGCCCATCTCCTTTTATACAAGTATGTTGTGGGTTCGGCGTCCTTGTCCTTTATCGGAACTGTCTTTCGTTCAGTCTGCGCAGTGGCATTATCAGAGTTTGTCACATTGACTTTTTCAAGATCCGAAATATTTGTATCGTTAATTTGACCACCGAGAACACTGGGGTGTTCACTCATTGTTAAGAATTTGTTCTTGGAAATATAGCCTTGAAATATAGTGAAATAAAATAAATACGTTACAGGTTCAATACAAACGTGACGGTATACTTGGAATACTAACTGAATTTAGACCGAAGATTTAATAGGCTACCTATATAATTCAAACAATTATAAAGCTAATTCAGTCTCTTGTCACAAAGCTGGCTACATATAGCTAGCTAGCCAATGCCACTTGTCTGGAAAGCTCTTTATCTCACAAATATGAACTTAGTTAATTGGTAAATTAATAAAGTTTTTCCTCCTGGCAACTTATAGCAAGCAAGTTATTGCCTATCACTTCCTTACATTCTTGACCTCTTAAGTTATCAACTAGCTCCCAACAAAAAAATGTGGCTGGCTGACTGACTGGCGAAATTTGAAATTATCAAGTATATCAATGAATAAATACCTTTATGCACATAATACACAGAAACGACACATGTATTAGGCTACTGAAACATGCCATAATTAGCAAACTAACAACTTTAAGAAATTAACTACACTTACTAAACATAAACCCTCGGTCGTCCATATAAACTACCTTTTCATACCAGAACTATTGCAACTGCTGTAATGTATATTTTGTAGACTTCCTTCTATCTCAAAAATTCCGTTATGACTCTTCAATTGCCTCCTAGATGCCAATCCCCCATTTAAAAGTCGGTTTCCCGCAACCACGTGGTGTCCAAACTCTAACTCCACCCTGTGAACTTTAGCCAATCAATAAACGTCTAAGGCTTGCAGAATATACATAGGAGGAGTTTCACCACCGAAGATAGTTCAACTAATGTATTGTATGCTTTGACTTCTGATCATAAAAGCCGACTTTTCGAACAAAATTCCCATCTCATAGTGTTCACCAGCTATATGGATATATATATATATATATATATATATATATATATATATATATATTTTAAATGAACTGGAAGATCACATGATGCCAAGAAATTATTATTATCGCAATGGACGATTCATTCTACAAACCTACTGTATGGAGTGAGAAAAGTTATGAAAGGTTCAGTGTGGTATAGGAACATGAAAGCACTGCTTGCGATCGTAAAAATTTTTTAAACGTATGTATAGTTCTTTCTTTCTCGTGTAAGTGTGCATTTTATTGGCTTTCATTGTTGTGTTCTTGAGTGCTTCAAAAGGTGTTGGCTGAAACCATCATGAATGTAGCACGAATTGGAAACCAAAGTCAGTCTACCTGGTGTGGTTCAATCTAAAAAGTACTTAGAAAGTAATTCCTAAAAACAGGGCCAACATTAATTTGAGCTCTCCAGCAATTCCAATCTCAGAGATGAAATCCTTTTCATACTCAGCAGTTGAGCCATTTGTAATTCTCACTGAAGACATAGGCTACTTGTGACTGACTGTTTACTCTTAATCATCTGATCAGGATTATGAGTAGGTCAGGGGTTTATATAAAAACATGTGCCAAACACCTTATTGTGGAAGGGAAGCATTTGTTGGACTCCACGGGGCATAGAAAACTATATTGCTTTAACTCGTATAAGTCTCGTGAGCTGTTCAAATCAATAAATGAGACCCTGCCAGTTTTCTTAAAAATCCATAGCCTATTTACTCATGTAGTAACCGCATACAAGAAAACCAGACCTTGAACCGATTGGATCCATGCAGATTCTGTACAAATATCAACCACCAGGTGGCACAGTAAAAACAGAGAATTAGCTTTCTTTGTACTTTATTACAAAATTACAGTAGAAATTGCCAAACAAAAGTTTGACACATCACACACAAAACATAAATGTGACGAATGGAAATGTTTATAGTTGATAATTAAGGTCAAACGCTCTTAGTTTTTTATGAACAGCAACTGACATACATTCATTTTCCTTTGAAACAAACACGTTTACTGGTGAGTAAATAGCGCCCCCCATTGTACTTTGCATTACTGTTGTGTGCACCTTTGAGATGACTGAATTAAACATTGTTCACTTAGATCAGGGGTGTCCAATCTTATCCAAGAAGGTCGGGTGTGGGTGCAGGCTTTTGTTCTAGCCCTGCACTAAAACACCTGATTCAATTCACCAATCATGGTCTACAATCTTGATTAGTTTAATCAGTTGTTTAGTGCTGGGCTAGAACAAAAGCCTGCACCCACACTGGCCCTTCTCGGATAAGATTGGACATCCCTGACTTAGATTATTAAAAGCAGCAGTCTTCAAAACATTCATATTAACAGGAACAGTCGACAGAGTGCATATCTCCACTATTCTAAACAGTTGTAATATCAGCCCTGAAATCAAATATTTTCTTCATTGTCCTACCGGCAATAATTTCACCAAATGCCATCCAAATCCAACCTAACTTTCTAACTTGTCTTGTTCACAGACAGACAGACATAGAAAATCACACTTTTGCACATTTTTAAGAAATCACATTTTTAAGAAATCAACTGTAGATGATGAAATGGAAGGAAATGAGAGGCGTTGTTTGTTCCTGGTTTCGACTTTATATATCAATATTTCAGTTTTGATTGAAAGATTTTCGATTATGGTTTTAGAAACAGCAGTAAGATGTTTACAATTACTCATTGTTGTCCTGAGATGCAATAGGACAGGGGTAGCCTATATATCATTAGCAGAATAAAAAAACCTTGTATCTCCAAAAATACACATATTCAAGAAATTAGAAAAACTGTTACATTATATTTAGACAAGTTTAAGTCACATGGTGTTTTGAATCAAATGTATTAGTCACAGAGCCATGAAACATTGACACTACACAACTGATGATGCAAGATTTCTATTCATGTATCAAGCTCAAAAATGAGAAAAATAGAGATGCAACGTTTTTTTATAATGTCAATTTTAAATATATATATATATATATATATAAACAAACAGAAAGTTCAATTAAAAAAATAAAACAAAAGCCAAAACACATCATTCAACAGTTAATGTTCCATCTGATTTGTCTCGTTGACATGATAACACGGCAATGAATACTGCTTTTTGAAAAGGACATTCCAGTCGTTCCAGGCTGTGGAAAAAGACACTGAATAGCAAGTCACAACATAGGTTCTCACATAAAGAGACCTTGACCGAGTCATAGCAGTTATTGTTTTTCAAACTAAATCCTTAAGCAGAAGACTGGACGTGATACAAAAACACAATTTTGCCTGTAAGACTTGGCAACCCTGTTACTGCAGAGAGAGTTGTTTTGTGAATGTGTTAACTTTAATCAAGTATTGGTCATAGGCATGTCCAATGACTATATGTGCTCAAGATAATCAGTAGGTCTTCCCTGCTCTTGGAATGCTGAGAAATTGATAGCACAAAATTGCCATACCCATATTTAGGATACAACAATATATTTATGGATTCTGATGGAACAAAAGCCAGAAGCAGAGAACTACAGGCCTCTGAGGTAGATCTGTTAAAGACCAAGACAAATGTTCAGGAAACAGAGCTGCAGTTGTTTGGGTTGAATGTGGCTGTGGAGGGCGTCGGTCTTGGCAACATGGGAGTGGCACGGTTGCCTTTGTTTTTTCATGTTGTGGAGGCCTTTGGAGCAGTGAGACTTTCCGGGGGCAGGTTTGGCACTCTCACAGGGTGTGAGAGTGAACTGTTGCCCGGAAGGTTGTTCCAAAGACCATAATTGATTTAACTATTATTTAATTGGTGTTAATTGGTAAGTAATTATTCACTTACCTGGTTTTGTGTGAGAATGTGAATTGTTTGATGTTGAGTGATTGTGATTGGGTGAGTGAATGATAGACGGGTGATTGCCTCATGAGTCCCACCTGAGCCAGGCAGAAAGTAAGCCTATTTAAGAGCAGGTGGGACGAGTGGGGAATCAATTAGTCTTGTCATTTCATCATGTGTGTGAATCAAGAGAGTTAGTCTTGTCATTTATTTATTTATTTATTTATTTATTCAGTCAGTTAGGTAGGTAGTTTGGCTTGTCATTCATGTGTGTGTATCAAAAGAGTTAGTTTTTGTCTTTGTCTTGATGTGTGCGGGCATCATGGAGGTGCGTGCGTTGTGGAGTGTGGGTGTTTGATGTCACTCTGTAGGACATGGTGGCGCGTGTCTGTAATCCAACCTTCTGGCGGAGTCTCTGGAATCTGAGTTTTGTGTGCGTTTGTCGAAAGTAACTGAGTAGAGCGCTTCCTGTCTGTGTGGTAAAGCGAGAGAGGGCACACTAAGAGTGTCCGCCTCTTGCCCTCGGTGTGATTGGAAGAGAACTCTCACTCGAGCAGTGGAGTGTTTCTGGACAACGGCCCAAGAACTCTCACTGAAAGAGTGGAGAGTGTCTCAGGGCTGGTTGCCAGAGAACTCTCACTGTGAGGAGTGGTGAGGGTCTCGGTGTGTTTGGGGTAAAAGAGAACTCGGACTGGAAAGTTCAAGTGTCTCTGTGTGCATGGGTTTGGGAAGCACTTGAAAAGTCACTGGATATGTGTGTGCCTGGGGTCTGAGGAGGCATGGTGTCTTGAGATGTGTGTGGAGTTCTACCCTGTCCCGGTGAGTGTTGATGTGTGTTTAATGTGAATGTATGAAGGCGGTGTGGAAAGCCGCTGACTGTTGTGTGTTCCCGGAAAGGGAATTCCCCCCTCGGAAGAGGCGGGCTTCCGTTGAGTTTTGATTCATTTAGTTTGTTATTTTAATTGTTTTTGCCTGAAAGCTTTGCAGCAAGTAGGGTGAAGACCTTCTGTTTTATTTTAACCTGCTCTCCCACTCTCTCTCCCGTGTCTGGGGGAGAGACAGAAAAAATAAAGGTCTGGTCCGTAGACCAGCACACCCCTCTCCTCTGCCACTTCTTACCATCAGCTGCTCTGCTCCAGTCCAGGGATTGTCACGTGGCATGTGACTGGCCTACTGCACACTTTTATCCAAAGCGACTTACACTAGTGAATGCATATATTTTTCAGTATATGTGGCCCCAATGGGACAGGTGACACAGAGATTATATTATACCAATGAATCCTGTTAATTTTCCCATTGCTGTTCAGACCAAATTGTGTACATTAAAGAGGCTGTGATTAATCTAGTTCTGCCAACACAGAGACCTATGCAAGGTGATTAAAACAATAAATGTATCCTGTTTGGAAATTAAATAATGGTTTATATTATGGCATATTTTATCTGTTTATTTGTATATGAGTACCCATCATCATTTTCTAATAAATAACACGAACTACATTCTCAATCTGCAGTAGAATTGTAAAACATTCAGAGCATTTTCAATTGATTTGTGCTAACATCTTGAGGTATTTAGGACATAACACTATAAAACATTCTTTTATGATGAATGCAATCTTTGTTCAAACTGCACCAAACAGTATTAATTTCAACATTCATAGTCACATGAACACTTTTAAACCATTAACATTGTAAATGTTATAAGTTTGCCATGTAATATCCCCACTGAATAAGAAAACTAAACTTGACAATTCAAATGGAGATATAACGGAAATGTAAGACAAGTCGGGATATTTAGAAAATATTCATGTTTGATAAAATATCACTCTTGAAATAAATAAGACATTTTAAAAAACTACACACATGTCAAAAAGGACCCAGATCTACAATAGCAATTCTAGGAAATCTACCATTTGTATGAACTCAGTTCAAAATGACATATTTTGTTGCCACATATTTATGATCATTATTTCAGTTTCTTATATAAGAAACCAGTTTACAGTAAAGCAATTGCTGTCCTGTGCCACCAATAGGTGCTTTTGCCACAAACTGAAATACATACATGTCATGTAAGAAACATTCAAAAAAAGCACACTTTTACCCGTTTTAACCCATGAGTCCCCTGTGCTGAGTAAACGTGTATCATTTTTACCAATGATAGGACATTGAGAATGATTGTTTTTGTAGATTTGTCTAACAGTCAAGCCGTGGATTGTCGTGCATCATTAAAACTCTATACCTGTCCGTATGTCAACTCCGGGACTTGGACTTATGAAATCAGAGTAAACAACAATGGCTGTTTGCTTCGGTCAAACATGCACACATGTGAGACCATCTCCCCCAGTAATGAAAACCTGCATGCCCATGAGAAGATTGTCCACCTTCACAGCATTCTTTGATGGCAGCAGCACCCTTGAAGATCAGTGCTGGTAGCGTGAAGTCATGTGTGGCTGGTGAAAGGCCCCATGATGTGGAGAGTAGACGATGTCAGAGGTCTGTGGGCCCATCATAGAACACAGGGGCTCGTGACTGCTCAGCACGGTTGACAGGTATTTAGCCTCCTCTGTCAGCAGCTTCACCTCTTTCCTCAAGGCGGCATTTTCCTTTTCAAGGTTCTCGCTCTCCTGAAACGACAGAACAGGGACTGTCAGCCACTGATGGGGAAGGATGCTACATTACTGCCAAACTATTGCAATGTACGTTAATGGGAGAGGTCTGGCATTCACACCCCTGGAATTCTACCCTTCGGACATTTGGTCTCCTGCAAATAACTGTCCAGCAACTCTTCTATGCCAAGCTCATTCTGTGTGGTTCATTTGTTTCAATAGCACATGAAGAGGCCTTCAGCAATGGGATACCTCTATGCTAGTGTGTAAAAGGGTTTTACGACAATACAACTTCTTCGTACCACAAGTGAAAAAAACATGCAGTTTCCCTACTCTTTTTATAGTCATGTGGTGTTTCCTGGGCAGAGTACGTCTAACTGGGCCACTGTCTGTCGTCGTAGATAAACCAAACGCAAGTTTCAGAGAATGACGGTAGAGGTTGTTGTCCCAGAAGTGTGGGATAAACAGATAAAGGTTCCATTAGGCTCCGCTGATGGGACTGATACATGATGGAGAGGCGGTACCACACCGTGAACTTACTGTAAACAAGGCCCAGGGTAAGCCCCAGCGACCGCTGGCACCTACGTCACTCGCCCCGACCAGCATGTCGGCGCGCACACCTTACCAGAAATGACAGCGTCACACTCGTATCTGCCCACAACTAGATTGAACTCATTTTCATTGAAGAAAAAATAATCTCTTTAACAGGAAACATGTCACAGGGAAAATTGGGCTTCCTGTTGATCATGTATGGCGGTGAAACCGAAACCACAGAAAACACTGAGCACTTGAGCCCCCCACTCAAGCTCTCATGAAAGACAGAACAGCAGTGTTCAGTGTTTCCTTTTGTTTTATATTTTCTCTTGTGTTCTCTCTCGTTCTTTCAACCTCTCATTATCTTTGTCTTTATAAAAGTTAAACAACTTTTGTTGCAACTCAATAGAAATGTTAACTGAAAAATACTTTCACAAGTTCTGCTTAAGTAGGTCCTGAAGTGAGTGGGAGAAACAGAAAAATCGGAACCCCCTTTCTCCCCGGGGGGCTGACACATAGTGAGGTCATTGTCAGTCACTGACAGGTATTTTCCACCATGGTGCTACCAGTTTTTGGCATGATTAACACTGATGAGAGGCAGCACAAGAGACCACAAAATAATCTAAATGTCAACATGAAAACCTCTCCTAACACTCAAGGACTCACATAAGACTGCATGGAACTTTCCCATTATGATGAAGGCTGAGCATATTTGTCCAGAAACCACAAATGTATCACTCATGTTTCATGCTTCACAATAATTCACGTCCAAAAATCGAAAATGAGAAAATCTGTATCGTCCCACCAAGCAAAGGGGAAATGAAACGTATCTCATCTCACATTATCTGTGCAGCCAGTAGATCCAGTGAGAACTGATGAACACACTTCTGTAGAAACTCAGTGGTGCAGCGGTATTTCCCCAGTTATTTCTGGACAGCACAATTCAGAAAGCTAAGCCACGAGCCTGATAAGATTATCTCAGCCCTGTTCTCCTCTGCAAGACTACAGTTTCTATTTGTTTCTGAATACTTTCAGCAGCCTGACATTCCACGTGTATCGGCCAGATTTCCTGTCTGGGTTTTAGGTTATGAGCAGGGAAGACAGAGCATGACTAATTAAGCTCTTGAGAGTGCTAGAGGTTACTCTGGGTCTCTCTTTGGTCAGTTTACATCTTACAACAGGCTGGGAGAGGATAAAGGGGGAGCACATGGATGTGACCCCAGCACCAAGTGCATCAGCCCCAGACCTAGTCATCATCTTCATGGATCTGCCTCATGAACAACATGCTGAGAAAATCTGGCATTAACGAAAACGTATTGACAGTAATGAGCTTAAAGGGACTAGTCATTTTATGCTTAGGGAGGGGCCCTCGCCCAGTTTGGCTGCCATATACAGTATATCTCTCTTCAGCTCCTGCTTAGGGCGTGTGCATTCGGATGTCCCCATTCTCTTTGACTAAGCACCGAGAAGTGAAAGTGATTCATCGGAGGCCCATTTTCTCAATAGCCCTGATAGGTGTATGCTCGCCAGAGCCATGGGCGGAAATGGTTTATCTGTGTGAATAAGTGAGTGAAAGCTCATGACTAAAAACCTAGTCAATGAGCAGACCCTGCGGCTCGAAGAGTGCGTCTCTGCGTTCACCTAACCAAGATACGACAGCTGACAAATCGGACAGTTAAAACCAATATGGTGACACTCCTGCACAAAACCTCTGAAAGGCAGAATAAGGTATTCTTCCAGCGGCCCGCTCCATGCTACTGACAATATCGCTGTAACATTAGGGCGACATAGTGAGAATGCTGGGCCCCAACTTGGGGCATACTGCAGCCTTTGCAAGCGTCATTTGTCGGCAGTGTAGTATAATGGTTAGGGAGCTGGGCTTGTAATGCAAAGGTTACAGGTTTGATTCCCAGGTGGGGCACTGCCGTTGTACCCTCGAGCAAGGTACTTAACCTGAATTGCTTCAGTAAATAGCCTGCTGTATAACTGGATTCTATGTAAAAGAAATACTATATACTGTGTAAGTCGCTCTGGATAAGAGCGTCTGCTAAATGCCTGTAACCAAAAAAAACTAAAAACTAAAAATTTGAGATGCACTGATTCAGTCTGCAGTGCCCATCAGTGCACGGCTCCAGCTCTCAGAAGGGACTGCCGCCCACGCTTTGTTAATTGATGCAAAAGTCTGCTGTAAACACCGAGAAGGCGTGCTCCGTGTGTGCATCACAACAGAAGCCACCAGCATGACACAGCACCATATGGCACCTTCAATTCCCAGTATAACACAGATCTGCTCACTCGCCATCTATAAAATGTAGCCACCATTGGTTCATCATTCTGCAGAATACGGGCACCTTTGAGGTAAGAGGTATTACTTTAGCTGACTGTTGGACACAAGCCGAAACAAAAGCCCTCTCTCCGGCTTCTCACACGCAAGGATCTTACAAACCTCACAGCTCCAGTCCCCAGTCAGCTTTGACCTGCTGTGTATTGATCTTTGAACCTATGTCAGTCTGAGCACTGAAGTGATACCCTCATGCTGCTTGGAAGTGACCATTCTGTGACAACTTAAAAATGTCTTGTTGGCTATTTCTAAACCCCTCTTTTCTGTCATTGTTTTGCCTGCAAATGGGTGGATCAAGTTTTTTAAATGTATTTAAAGTTGCAGCTACTTCCACATATTTATTTACTTCAATTCTTGAAAAGTATAAATGACATTGTCTAGCATCCAACAAATGATGTTTTTCCAAAACTCCAAAACTCACTCAAGTCCCTTGACGACAAGTGGACTGAGTGATTATTTGGAAAACCGCTCTTCAGTTAGTGAAGCCTGTATTCTCTGCCACCCAGTGGGACAGTGAGTGGACAGGGCACACTCCTCACCAAGTGCAAGCTGTCTGCCTTTTGCGTCTGCCTCATCCTGCTCTTCTGAGCGGCGATACGGTTCTTCTCTCTCCTCATCACCTTCTTCACATCATCCGAGGAGTCCTTGGGAAAAGGGGGGGGGGGGGTGTTCTTTCGGTTAGAACACAGTAACAACACAGTGATCATAGCAATACCTCATATGCATGTATTATAGACACATATAAAACTGTTATATACTTAATACATTAGGTGGCTGAAACTATTGAAACGCTACAAAAGGACTGTTGAATCCTTCGACCAACATTGCAGCCACATTGAAAACTGCCGCACACACTGCACATTCAAAAGGGCTAACTCAATTGCCCTCACGGTGGACTTTGGAGGAAGCAAACAAGGATCTGGAGGAGTTGGTTCTTAGAAAGAGCACACCGCAAATTTTTGCTTACACCCATGCTGACAAACATCTCTAATGCTGAATGACACAGAAGGAACCTAGTTTATCAGATAAGTGGAGGATTCCTGTGCAATTTCATGAGAATAGATGTTAAGATCAGGCCTGGGAGTTAAAGGAAGGAGACCTCCCACAGGCTGTTATATCAAATGTCATATCAAAGGGCTGATATCCACGAGAAATATTACTCACCTCACAAGGTTGCTGCTCTCGACTTAGTTTTTCAAGGTACAAGCTTAACTAGCATCACTGTATAGGTGGGATGTAACCAAGCGTTCCACCACTGTAGGCCTAGGTGAGCCTCAGCAACAATGTGCCCGCAGATTCCACCTGCCTTCAGGTTCTTGAAAGTCAATGCCCTGAAACTAGTGCTGCATAGAGGTGATCCATAAAGCCAGAGTGGGAGAGGTGTGCTATTTTACACAGCAGTTGTTTTACTGGTGAGCACTTTGTGAGCACTGAGCACTGACTAAGCACCGGTATAGAGGCTGGCTGAGGCTTTCATCAGTGAATGAAACATCATGCCTGAGGCCAACACTGGTCTCCAGTTTAGTCAGTTTGGGCACTCCCTCAGAACACACCCAGTTTCACCTTCAGGGTGTGATGGTTTCAACGGTATCAAAATGATTCTGCAGTGTCATTTCATTTTTTGAGTGAGGTTGAGCATCAACGTGCCTATATTATCCATTTACTTGAAAAATGGCCATATCTACCAGAAATGTATGTGACCAGAAAATTAAGCAACAGTGACAAGGACCAAGCACAAAGACCTATCTGCTATGGATGTTTTAAGAAGAGCATAAATATAATTTCCCCTATATCTACAATAATTCATAAATAAACTTTAGTTGTACAATGTTCAACTCCATCTTAAACTGTCCAGTCCTACAAATTCAAAAATGCACTCTATTCCAACTTTCAGGATTGAAAGTGAGCACTGCACAGGCACAGTGAGCACTGCACAGAAAGTAGCCAAGCAGTCCATATTTCTGTGCATATCACTCTACACGTTGCCTTATAAACCCAGGATCAGTTGTGCCTTTGCTGGTGTCCTTGTGTTTTAGAAAAACCAAAGGCACAAATGCATGCTCCCTCCAACCTGCGATCTAGTTCCCTGCACAGAAATTGGAAGCTCACCACAGGACCTGACCTGAACTGTACGCGATCCAAGATCTTCACTCATGCCCTTCAGAGAGAACACTACGAAGGAGCGCTGTGAATTGCGCCACGCGAGCCTGAGAACACTCCTCCTGTACAGATGTCGCCTTGTGGCTTAGCTCGCGACCGTGCGTGTGGACCATCTACGTACAATGTGCCAGCATTCTCTCAGAAAACCTCAATAAGCCCCTTTCCAAGCCTTCTTACTGAACTGTGTTGTGAACGCGAATCTGCAAACAGCGAGCTGAAAGAGCAGAGAGGGTCTCTTACCTGCCTGCTGCTTGGGGATGGGGACCTGGTGAACGTTGTGTCGTTACTGTCTGAGCCGTGAGCCATAGCCAAGCGCGTCACCTAGACCCGTCACCGCTCTCCACTTCTTCTTTCTGCGTGCGTGTGCGTGCCGTGCGCAGCTTGATTTTCCGCTTAATGAGTAAGGCTCTTCTCTCACACACTATCCTCTCTCTCGCTCTCTCTCTCGCTCGCCTGCTCTCTCTCTGTTGTATATGTGGTGTCTGATGTGGTTTCTGGTAAAAACAGAGTAAGTGACACTGGACTGGAAGTCACATGTGTGGAAACTTTTCTCACAAACATACAGGAATGCAGAGTCGCCTGAAACCCCACAAAAAGCCCACTTTTTCTGTAAGGTGAGAGTGTGAAGACAATATTTACAATCTCGCAGGCTGTTCACACAATAAGGTGGCAATTTTATTTTCATCAGATATTAGCCACTACTCTGTAGTATGTGTAACATGATCGCATTAAATGTTTCCCTAAAACTTAGCATGCTGCCTTCCATAAGTACTGTTCTATTCCAGACAGCAAGTGTAAATCAGTCTGTCAGATTAAATCATTTTGCTAATCCATACATACACAATAAAAAACTATCTCTTATGGCAATGGTTAATCACTAAATAGTTCAAAATAATACTTGGTGTGCATATGCTCTTGATGGGCCATCTTTAGCCATAACTGATGCAATGGAAAAGAGCTACATAAAAAACAACAAAGTTTGTTTCTGCCAGTGTGCCGATAGCACTTCCTCAGGCCTTGGTGGGTGCTGTGAGATCACGCATGGCGCCACCTGCTCGAGACTGGGGGTCACCCAGATGTGCGGGGAAGGGGGGACCCAAGGGGCTCTCCGCGATCCACAAACTTTCCGAACACCTTCCACACAGTCCCATCAGACTGAACAGTTCACCAAGCCACAACCCATAGCAACGTCGAGAGAGACGAGACATATTCCTTGTCCCTCCCACAGGATATCAAGGATTGCGGCTCATGGTTGCTTATCAGACAAAGTATTCTGCACAGTGTATCACAGCCTGTGAAAATCAAGAGAAAATGTCTTAGGATTAATCACTGGTACAACGAATACTAGAAATCCATATCTAGGTCATGTAAAAGGCATTATACTGTGCTTGAAAATGTATATCCACCAAAATGCCTTTTTAGATGCATAGTTTAGATGCTGCAGATGCCTAGTTTTAATGTTGCGAACTGGACAATTGGTGAGCTTTTGCACCGTGATATATTGATATGCTGTTACCTATGCATTTATTTGCATATGCTACAATCAATTAAATGCTCAGGCAATGAATATGTGTCTACCCCAACATAAAAATAGTATTAATATTCATGCTGTTGAAAATTGTTGTGGTTGTCTAGATTATTTTGCAAGGTGCAGTTTATTTGCGTCTTATCAAGGTCTCCTTGTGTGCCCAAAAAAAAAGGGAGCAAAACAAATTCTGCCTGGCAGTACAGTCCTCCCACACACAAAAACATGTTCTGCTAGAGACTTACCAGGGAGGAATTTTAAAGAGCTTTGAATTCTCCAGAAGGAGGGCACATTTTTCATTTAAGCTGCATTAGACTTTCCACAACAGCATGGAAAAATTCAAAAGCTGATTAAAAAGCCAGATTTTATTTCAGTGTACTCAGACTTATTGCTCTGGGGAACAATGGCCAGGGATGTAACATACTCTATGCAAAGGCTAGCCTGCCTACTGTGGCCTGAACCAGCATCTCTCACAGACCTCCATCAAGAAAGTCCCTTCAACCTTCACTCCTAAGAAACTCTTGTGGGAGGCTTTTGATCAACATATTTTTGAACAACATATTTGTGGAAAGGTGCCCTAGGGTTCTAGCATCAACAATGCTGCTTGACGTTTGTCATTTCAAAAGAAACATTCTATAGGGTGTTTAAAAAGCAAAAAGGCTTAGATGAAATCTTACGCAAGACAAGACTAGTTTAAGGCTGAGTTTGTTCACTCAAGGTGAATTACTATGAAATATTGGCTTTGAGAGGAAACGGCCAGCTGGAGCTCTGTATTTACGCTGATTACTGTCAGTACACCTACCTTATACAGTTTCAAATATTCTAACAGCTCATCACATAGCTCATTTGGCCACTACACCTCCCTCTGGTTTGGATTTTGACCTTTTCAGCACAGCAGGAAGTTCCAAATTCTCTTGACCTCATCTTCTATCAAACACCTCGCACTGACAAGAAAAGGTGGAGCATTGTAAAATTCCCAAGTGGCCATCAGATAAATGTAGCCAAATGCAATGTATTGATAAAGAAAAATCAATCCAGGTGTCCGCAGCACTAATTTTAGCCCAAACTTGTGAAATCTGGATGAAATTGTTGTTTTGAACTCAATTTATTTATGTGAGACACTTCACAATGGATCTTTTGGAGAAAAAAAAAGTCTTAATTTAACACCAGTTTGTAGTTTTAAATAAAAGCAACAGTCCTGTTGAGCACATTTGTTTTTAAAAACAATTTCAATTTTACCAAAGAACATACACAATCATTCAATCATCAAGATTTTGCGCAGAATCTCAGATCAATTACATTCACTTTAAGTGTTGTGTATTTCAGCCTTGTATTCTCTCTTTCCTCAGCTTTTCTCACTTGGCGGTTGGAGAGTGGCGTACGCTTCAACCGTATCATCGGTCATAGATGGAGAATCTCTGCCACAGGTATCGCAAGTGATGCGGATATCGTGAATGCGACATGCGCTTCAACAGCGCACCTCGACGCATACAGGAAAGATGCTGCAGTTTCATCCCAGATGCATGTTTATACTCCCACGCATACCCACGCCCTGCCTCCTCAATCAAGAAGAATGCTACAGCTGAGGAGCACGAAACAACCGCTGCATGTGATTGTTGTGCCTGCGGAAATCAACATTGCCCAGTAGCAGTAAGTCTTCCCCATGTATCTCATTAAGGTAATAGGTTACACATGTCTGTTTGGGCGAGACATGTCATTATTAATTATTAATTTCCCTTTCCGAGTCTGCATGGAAGTATGGTCCCTTAAAGCCAACAGCCTCCCTCCTCTTATCACCTTTTGAGAGAGCCCTCATTTGTTGTGGGCCAATGCAAAAAGATAAATCATTCTACATTCCCATACTTCTCATGAACACTGAATAAGATATCGAATGACTAATGAACCCCCCCAGACACTTGTGCATCTGATTTGCGATCTGGAAAGCGATGTGTCACCCAAAATTCTGGGTAGGTTGGCTGTTTACCCATTCAAGCGTTGAGGTTTTTGCGTTAAGGGCCCTGTGACACGGCTGTGTCTGGTTGTGGAGAAGTCAGTTGGATGCCGTGAGCGAAGGAGGTTGACTGTAAGTGTGAGAAGTGGCAGTTATTTGACCTGGACACATTTGTGACCAGTATCAGAGCTGGAGAACACAGAGGGACAGACAGCACAACAGTTCAAGGCTAGACAGCACGACAGCCAATGTGCTCAACCTTTATTCTGAAGAAGAATACATGTCGACGTAACAAATGCAGAATTACATCGCACATCGCTGAATATGAGCTAAATTATGTTTATCTTCTGTTGATTACATACATTAAATCTGCTAATTGAGAGTTTAGTTTTGATCTAGTGCAATGGCTGGACACTACTCAGATACTCAGATACTCAGCTACTACTTTAATCAGATAAAACATCCAAGGGTTGACCAGAGAGAGGGCCATGTTAAAAAGAATTTCTATGAAAAAAGAAATCACAATAAAACAATCCAACTGTGAGAATTCATTATTTATGTTAACAAACAGACCTCACCATGACAGGACTCTTAACTCAAAAGAGACACAAGTAGCTGTGGAACTGTGAGAACTATATATTGTATGTGCTGTCTACTGCTACAACCTAACATCCCAGGGTCAGACTCATAAAGTCTTTCAAACCAAGACAATTACATTTACTTGCATCCTTTTACTGTTTTTGAGGATCTCTGCTTTCTAGAGAGGGATATCACAGATAGACTTCATAATCCAGTGTGTCAGTTGATTAAGAAAATGACACAGCTGTCTGTTTAGCCTACACATAAAGTTATCGTAAGATTTCTGTGACTTCATTGTAACAGTGCAATATTACATTTCATTACATTTTATGCATTTAGCAGATGCTCTTATCCACAGCAACTTACAAGATGTACATTTATACATGATAGGATCAATCATTGTTTGCGCAAGAGATCAGTGTAGTAATACAGCAATGGACATCATTGTTGGCAGCTGCATACCATGCCTGTAACACAGGGAAATAAAAGGTTAGTAGAAGTTAGTTAGTAGTTTGTTTTTTTACAGTATCAAACATAAACACAAAATACAAAATACTGTATTAAACATTAAGGAGAGCAGCAGAGACCCATGTATCTGAGGCAGAGCAACTCCGGAGCCGAGTCGTGTTATGTTCTGAGTGTCTGTTCTGTTGTTTTTTGTACTTTGGTTATTTGTTATCAGTCATTGTTTATTATTCTTCATTCAGTATTCATTATTGTTTATTCAGTATTTTATTTTCTTCGTTCTGTCACGTTCTGGTCCCTGTCTGTCTTTGTTCCGTTTATTTCGAGATCCACTCCTTGTCTTGTCATGCACTTCGGGAAGTTATACATTTCGGGTTTTTTCCGTCTTCGCTTATTATCTCGTTTTCTTCCTTCTTACTTTCTAGATTGCACTTTGTATATGTTAGTTAGATGTATATAGTACTAACCAACTAATCTACTAACGTTAGGGATTTAGATTAAGTTACTAACACTACTAATCACTAATTATCTCACGCTTCTGACTATCGCTGTCATTCTCTCTCATTATCCTATCCCTGTTAGCTTTTCACTTTCCCTTTCATTCGCACGCAGCTTCTCTCTTTGCGTTCCTCCCCTTCTAACTATGCACGTGTCTGCCTGATCTCCCAGGTCGTTTATTGTCTATATGTTTGTACGATTCCCAGTCCGTGTCTTTCCTTTCCCCTCGTTATTCTATTAGCGAATCCCCTCGTTATTAGATTAACGATTCCCATTGTTTATACCTGTGTTCCTTCCCCTCTCTCCTCCCAGTCACACCTGAGTCCTATTGTGTTCCCTTCCCTGCTTGTATATAGTTCCGTGTCTGTTATTTCCTGTTCTGTACGTTGATCTTTATTCCCTGAGCCTATTTTTCTTGAAGCCAGAGTTTATTGAATTTTCCGAGACACCCCTTCTGTTGACTACCCCGAGCCTGCCTAGCGATTCTGTTTGTTTGCCTATCTGCCTACCTGTTTTGACTTTTTGGACTGCCTTTTTGTGACTACTCTCTGCCTCGTGTTTTTGTACCTTCGATTATCTGATTCCTGGTTTTGACCCCTGCTTCCCATTAAACAACTCTTTTGCCTTATCCCGATCTGCGTCTGGGTCCTTATCCGGTTTGTCACAAGTCGAGCAGGAGAGCGAGGGAAGGCGGGAGCTGGAGGCTCAGCTGGAAGAGGTGAAGTTTCATCTAAAAGAACAAGCAGGGCAGCTTATAGAGCTAGAGGGAGTGCAAGAGGACTTTTTAAAACTGAAGAACTTGTCTATCAAACAAGAAGAGAACATTCTGACTTTGCAGGAACTTCAACAAACCACCTCTGCAGCACTCCTGATAGAACAAAAGGAAAATGAAGCGCTCCCTGTTCTGAAAGAGCAACTGCGTGACTTAAAGCAGAGGCTGGACCAAAAAGAAGCCCAGCAGCGGGCCACGGAGAACTCTTTTTGCGAGGTCTTAAAAATCCAGACCGAAACTCTGCTTCAACTACAAAGTCAACTGGAAGAGGTGAGCAAAGAACTGGAATGTGAAAGACGTATGCCCCTTGTGCAAGATTCTGCCACACAGGTGGAGCTCTCACAGCCAGTGGAGCCGGCAGGGGGCGATGACCAGATGTCGGAGTGGGGTCGATGGTCCTCGATCCCTCTCAGCCTGCGGAAGGGGACTGGAGGAGCCGCATGCTGAGGATGAACTATGGTGGGACCACAGTGCTGAGGAGGGTCTCTTAACTATGGCTGAGGAGGCCTGGTTGAATGCCCAACCATCTCCTGATGTGGTGAGTCCATCTCCGTCAATTAAGCTTTTGCACGCGCGCCGGACGGAATGGCTGCGCTGCCGGGAGCTCCTCAGAAACTTCGCAGCTTTTTGCTAAATCTAGCATTTATTTTTATTATTTATGTAAATAGTGTAGACAGTTATTTTAAGTATGACAGAGACTCACTGCTGCAACTGAGAGAATCGCCGCACACCAGCGGAAAACCGGAGTTTCTACACTGGGACCCGGAGTTCGCTAGGCTACATCGCAGCACCAGCTTCGTCGCAATCGCAAACGCCGCCGGAAAAGAGGATCCAGAGCCGGCGTGCTGGTAAGAGTGAAAGCGGAGGGCTAACAAAGCCCGCTACCCGCGATCCTGCTAGCTAACGTGCAGAGTTTGGACAACAAACTTTGCGAACTTAGAGCAAGAATCGCGTTTCAACGAGAAACAAGAGACTGCAATATCATCTGTTTGACTGAGACATGGCTGTCCCCGGAGATTCCTGATGACGCAATATTTACACCTGGATTCTGTGTATTCCGCGCAGACAGAACAAAGGAACTCACCGGTAAGAACAGAGGGGAGGGGTGGCTATAATGGTCTCCATGGACTGGTGTGCTTCTAATAGCATATCCCCATATCATTCTGCTCATCCGACCTAGAATACCTCACAGTGACTTGTCGGCCCTTCTGGCTACCACGGGAATTTACCGTTATTGTTATGGTAGCCGTGTACATACCACCGCAAGCTAGTAAGGAGCTGGCGCTGAAAGAACTGTGTGGTATGATCAGTCAGACTGAGAACAAACACCCAGACGGGGCGCCATTGTAATCGCGGGGACTTCAACCAGACGCCCCTGCGGACAGTATTGCCTAAATACTACCAGCACATCAATATGAACACTCGGGGTAATAACATTTTAGACCACTGCTATTCCCCTTCCGGGACGCCTACAAACCACTCCTGCGCGCCCCATTTGGCAAATCTGATCACTCTTCCGTCTTGCTCCTGCCTGCCTATAGGCAGAAGCTGAAACGGTCACCCCCCACCACAAGGACAGTACACTGCTGGTCGGACGAGTCGGACGCCGCCCTACAGGACAGAACGAGCGGCCTGGACTGGCGGATGTTTCGTGAAGCGTCAAACAATGACGTAAACGAATACACATCAGCCGTGTCTGGGTACGCTTCTGAACTGCCTCGAACTCGACGTCCCGACAAAAACTGTCCGCACGTTCCCAAACAAAAAACCCTGGCTCAACAGCGCCGTGCAAGCCGATCTGAGAGAGAGGGACACGGCATTCGCCTCCGGAGACCAGGCAGTAGTGAAAACAGCCCGCTACGAGCTCCGGAGGACGATCAGAGACGCCAAGCGTGAATACAGGGCGAAGTTGGAGGGCCAGCTCAGCAACAACGACCCACGCAGCCTGTGGCAGGGCCTGCACACCATCACAGACTTTAAAAGGAAACCCTGCACAGCTGTCGACTTCCACGCCCCCCTCCCGGACAAGCTGAACAACTTCTTCAGCCGCTTCGAGGTGAACGACAGTACGCCGGCGAGAGCACCAACCTCCGCAGACACGAGCTCCGCCCTCGTCCTCACTGAGGATGAGGTACGGAAGGAATTTATGCGCGTCAACCCCCGCAAAGCGGCCGGACCTGACGAGATCCCGGGTCGAGTGATCAAGGTGTGTGCGTCGCAGCTGGCAGGCCCATTCACAGACATATTCAACCTATCCCTCTCCACTGGGATAGTCCCTGCCTGCTTCAAGTCAGCCACCATTGTCCCGGTGCCAAAGAAGACCAAGGTAACAGGCTTAAATGACTGGCGCCCTGTCGCACTCACACCCATCGTGAGCAAATGCTTCGAGAGGCTAGTCAAAAAGCACATCTGTAGCCTGTTACCGCCCACCCTGGACCCCTACCAATTCGCATACAGACGGAACAGATGCACGGACGACGCCATCTCCACCGCACTCCTCACCGTCCTCACCCACCTGGAGAAGAGGAACACCTATGTGAGAATGCTGTTCGTGGACTACAGCTCAGCGTTCAACACCATAATACCCTCCAGGCTCAACACCAAGCTCTGGGACCTGAGGCTGAACCCCAGCCTCTGCGGCTGGATCCTGAACTTCCTGTCGGACCGGCGCCAGGTGGTGAGGATGGGCCCCATCACCTCCGCCCCTCTGACCCTCAACACCGGGGCCCCCCAGGGTTGCGTCCTGAGCCCTCTCCTCTACTCCCTGTACACCCACGACTGCGTGGCCACGCACAGCTCCACCAGGGTGATCAAGTTCGCCGATGACACAACGGTGATAGGCCTGATCACGGACAATGATGAGACAGCCTACAGGAGAGAGGTCAGCAACCTGGCACAATGGTGTCAGGAGAACAACCTCTCTCTCAACGTTGATAAGACCAAGGAGCTCATCGTGGACTACAGGAAGGAGAGAGAGAGGCAGGAGCCCCTCACCATCGGCGGGTCCACTGTGGAGCGGGTCAGTGACTTCAGGTTCCTCGGTGTCCACATCACTGAGGACCTGTCCTGGTCCGCCCACACTGGCCACGTAGTCAAGAAGGCACAACAACGCCTCTTCTACCTCAGGCGGCTGAAAAAGTTCGGAATGGGGCCCAAGATCCTGCGGGCCTTCTACAGAGGCACTACTGAGAGTATCCTGACCGGCAACATCACCGCGTGGTACGGAAACTGCTCAGGCCTCAACCGCAAGGCACTGCAGAGGGTGGTGCAGTCCGCTCAACACATCAGCGGAGGCACGCCCCCCTCCATCCAGGAACTGTACAGCAGCCGATGTGCCAGCAGAGCCCACAGCATCATCAAAGACCCCAGCCACCCCAACCACAGCGTATTCCAGCTGCTACCGTCAGGCAAACGGTACCGCAGTCTCCAGGCCAGGACCAGTAGGCTCAGAGACAGCTTCTTCCACCAAGCTGTCAGGCTACTGAACTCTGGCCACTAGCCTAGCTAGCCAACTGCCATTTTGCACATCCAGGTGGACTGAGCACAGACACACCTGCACAGACTCAGCACGCGCAGGCGACACCGCACACGCCCGCGCGCACACACACACACACTCACACTACTCACTCCCGCACTGTGCCTTGTGACCCTAGTCCACTTGCTGCTACTTAAAATTATTTTGTTACCTTATATTTTATTTATTTATCTATTCTATTTCTATTTTGTTTACAAAGTGTGATATTCTGTGTGTATTCTGATGCTGCGATGTTGAGGGGCCTGGCCCAAGATTTTTACTCTGGTGTACGTAGTATCACAGATGTAACAATAAAGAAATCTGAATCTGAATCTGAAAGTTGAGAAGACTGAGAAGAGAGATTAGAGGTTCTCCCCTGAAGACAGACAGGAGGCAGAACAAGCTGACATTTAAATGGAATGACAGTAAGAAATGTTTATCGAGAGGAGATGTAAATATAACAAAGAAATCCATGGATAAAGCTAGCTCTGTTTTGAAGAGAATGCATTCCCCGGTTTCAGAACCTGACCACATGGTAACAGAGTGGAAATGGACGAAAAGAATGGACCAAGAAGTGCAAGGCCTAGGCCTCCCGCGTGGTCCAGTGGTTACAACGTCCGACGCTGGCCACGGAGACCGGGGTTCACTTCCCCGTCTCGCCAAGTGTCGGCTCGGGCCGGGAGTGCCACCAGGGGGCGGCGATTGGCTGTCCGCCCCAGGGAGGGGGGAGGGGAGCCGACGTGACGTTCGCTGCGTAGAGTGGCCCTGTAGTACCGGGTTACGGTCGACGGCTTGCGGGTGCCGTCTCGTAAGAGGCGTCACTTCGCTTCGTCACTACCGGTCACAGGACTACGGCAGCGAACTCACATTACTAGGGGGGGATTGACGTTAAAATAGCGGGTCTAATTGGCTACCAAATTGGGAGAAAATGGGATAAAAATCAGAAACAAATTTTAAAAGAAGAAGAAGTGCGAGGCCGCACATGGTTCGCTGGAGGAGCCATGGAGAGCTGGTGAGGACCAGAGCAGGAGCGGTGACCATTCCGTCCTTGGAGCCCAGAGCCAGTACACACGTATGGCCAATTGGTGGCGGTCAAGGTGAGCAACTTGCGTCACTCACTAATGTCTGCCAGATGCTTTTTCAGGCGATGAATGGAAATTGAATCCGGACGTTTGATCCTGGCGGAAAACTTCCTAAGTGGACCTGGAGAGGGGGGCTCTCCTCGTGGCCATTGGACATAGGCCGCTCAGCCCTCCCTAGGTCAGAGCTGAGGAGGAGGGTGTGTGGCAGCCCAAGGGGCTGCCCAAGGAAATGGCTGCCTGGCCTTCAACACATTGGAGCCACTGGAGCCAAGGAAACACTACATTTCCCAGCAGGCCGCAGTCCAGCACCTGAATGGAGTGAAGTGATTGGGACTAACGAACAGCTGAAGGCCATTTGGAGGCCTATTTAAGGGACCAGCTCCTATCACACACAGTAGGAAAGTGTTTGGAATGTAGAGAGAGAACCGTGAAGTCTGTTGACCAGCCGGGATTTAGAAAGAGAGAGTTGGAAAAGTGAGTTGGATTGTTTATTGTGTTTGACCTGGATTGTGTGAGGACCCTCCTTTGTGTACCGACTACTGGACTGGATTACGGAACTGGATTTTGGATAACGACGACGAGTAGGATTTGGACTTTATGTGTGTTGGATTCCCCCGAATACCCCGCCCTTTGTTTTGTGTGTTTTTGTCAAGAGTATTTGTTTAACAAATTATTGTTTTATTTATAATACTGCCTCCTCCGGGTTATTTACCCTGACTACGCCCTCTGCAAAGGTCTGTGAGTGTCACCCAACCCCTAGGGACAACACAATGTAAACAGTAAACAGACAATTAGTTAATATACAGAATCAATGGTAGTGGAGACTGAAGAGGTAGGTTTTTAGTCTCTTGTGGAAGGTGATCCAATGATGATTCCAGCCAGTGATTCCGTGGTCCTGACAGAGTACGGAAGATCATTCCACCACCGAGGGGTCCGGACAGAGAAGAGTCGAGAGGCTGCCTGGGGGCCAGAGGGATGGGACAGTCAGCTTGCCAGATGAGGCACAGTGGAGGGGTCTGGTGTGGTGAGTGTCTGGAGGTAGGAGGGAGCATTTTCCTTAGCAGCTTGATAAGCCAGCACCAGTGATTTAAGCTGCAATAGGGAGCCAGTGCAGAGAGGTGAGTAGTGGGGTGACGTGTGAATTTGGGATGGTTGAAGACTAAATGTGTGGCGGCATTCTGCACTAGTTGCAGTAGCTTGATGGCACAGGTCGGTAAGCCTGCCAGCAGGGAATTGCAGTAGTCCAGACGTGACATCATCAAGGCCTGGACCAGGAGTTGTGTGGCCTCTTGGGTGAGGAACGGGCAAATTCTCCGGATGTTGTGGAGGGAGAATCAGTAGGTCTGGGAGATCACTGTGATATTAAGAGACACTCATGGGGCCTCCCGCGTGGTCCAGTGGTTAATGGCCACTGTTCAATGTTCGACGCTGGCCACAGAAACTGGGGTTCAATTCCCCATCGCGCCAGAGTCGGCTCTGGCCGAGAGGTCCACCGGGGGTGGTGATTAGCTTTCTGCCCCGCGGAGGGGGGAGGGAAGCCAACAGGATGTTCTCTGCACACAGGAGTGGCTCTGGAGTACCAAGTTACGGTTGATGGCTGGTAACTGTGGCATTTGTAACTGTGTCACTGTGCTGTGCATCAGCAAATCCACACTGAGCAGCTCAGTAAAAATTGCTTTGTAAGCTTCCAGCTAAAGCTGCCTCTTTAAAATAGCCTTTGATGTCTGCCCAACATATGTGGCTTTGTAAGACTTTCCTTTTCATGCTTCAATCACTAACTGGTCAAGATGGGTTCTCCCACATTTAAATGAGATGCATACCAATTAATACACACCATAGTCAAGTTTATTAAATGCATTCATATGAACACATAGATGGCATGGTGACCCAAATTCTAGCGCTTATAACCCCTCTCCGTTGCAATGGCGATAACACCCACCTCCATCTGTGATGTCATCAGCTGAACCGTGGAAAATGCAGCCCAATCTCTGTCAGTCTCCTTCTGAAAAATCCCTCTCAGACCACTGACATTTGCAAAGCAGGGGAACGGTACAAACCTCAAACCTAAGCTGCTGAGCACACACCTTTAAACTGACGCCCTTGCTAATCAAGCTGTTCGTACATACGTTTATATATATTTTTTAGAAGAATGGAAGAAACGTCAACTGGATGTCACATACTCAAATAACCAGTATTAGCAAAGCCAAATAGAATTTAGCCAAATAGAACGTTACACGCAAGCAAATACATAAACACCGAACAATTACAAAATTGTATTTTCATTTCCCACCGCTAAACTATCTGTAGAAAACGTTGAGCCCATGTATAGTATCAATGTTATCTACACGATGCAAAAGAGAGAGCATAATATTTAACCTATTAGATAATATTACATCATTGTAATTACAAATTACATCTCATACATTTGCATAAGATATCTAATTTACCATCAATACATGTAAAAATTATTCGCCTATCATTGCTTACTAAAGTGAACCATGAAAATCTTTATCAAAATATAGCCAGTAAATTTACAACAGTCTATATTTACCATTCAACCACAAAGATTTAGTCACCGCCGCTGCACGTTTGCTGTTCCAAGTAAACAGCGACCATTACTGTTGGAGCGAAGAAGTGCATGTGGAAATAATTGCGCTAAAACATGCTTCCGGTAGGTGGCGTAACTAACATCTCAATAAAACGTGAGTTTACTCGTTTCGGACTTTTCAATTTCAAAACGAACGAACTGTTCTGAGAGTAAGGAGCGGATAAATGAATCGGGATAAATAATGATTGCATTGCATTGTCAGTGTAGTTATATTTGTCAGATGAACATAAAGAGCTATGTGGATGGGACATTTAAATGTAGGTATTCCGATCTCAGGGTGTCAAGTATATTTAATATGTTTGTAAAGCTGTTGTGATATGTTATCGTTTTTAAAATAAAATTCCAAAAGACTGAGTCCCACTGTATTGCTCAGGCTGCACTACAGCGTCTATTCACAGGCGCGATCCCACTACTGAGCGGCACGGGGGCTTTGGCCTGCTCCGTTTCCGACCTGGGCCGGTTCGCCCCTCCTTAGACGACCTGGTAGTCCCGGGCTCCCCCAGGAGCACCATATCGATACCGAACTTAGCGTGGACACCCGATCGACATAGTCCGCAGCAGCTCAGAACTCCTGAGCTCAAGCAATCCGCCAGCCTCAGCCTCCCAGTAGCTTGGATTACAGGCGCACGCCACTGCGCCCGGCGAGAACAGAGAGAGATTTTCAAGCATTTGAGTTGAACACAGTAGTGACGTCACGAACTGTTCCTTATTGTGGAGTGCCCTCTAGTGGCCAAACAATGAATCGAATTTGTGCATGTTTTGCTGTTGGAAGACATGCATTTGTGTTGTTAAAAGTGAATTATTCTTTAACATGTCAAAACGGGTAAACATAATTTATGAATATTAATAGACCGTACGCTAAACGCTTTTTGTTTTGTTGTTGTTTTAGTATTTTCACAGTAGAAAAACTGCAGTTTGTAGACTATAAATTGTTGAAATACCCATGTATCAGAATAGGTTTTTGCTAATATATTTGTGGATCAATTTGTCCCACAACCTTTGTTTTCTAACCAGAATGTTTCAAAATTATCTAGAGGTTTACAAAAAGTCCACTTTTAAAATACTAAAATTACTACCTTTTCCATCTCACTGCACATGCAACTTTATCTTATGCAAGACTGCACGTTTCATTTGAAGCAAAACCAGGTCAAGACTTCCACCATTTGAAAATAGGATTTAATGGTATGGAACCGAGTAACAAAGACATACATGTTAGAGAAGTTACAAAGTGGACATTTGGCCGAGAATGAAAACTTTCAACTCGTTTCACAGCCATAAAGCAAAACAAATACTATTCCTCAGAGTAAAAAGGACATATCTGTTTATAACAGATGTAAAATGCATCACATCTAGGGACAACATATATATATTTCATTTAATATCTAGCAGTTGTAGCAGGGTGGCAGGGGTGGCCACTATGCCAGGTGGTGAGTGGATGAAAGATCAAACCAAAAAGCGGAGTTCCAGCAGGCCAACGGCCAATTTATTATATCCTTCTACAAAGAAAATAAAACAAAAGATGAAAATAGAGTAGTTAAATCAAAACTATGCCATAGAGGGTCAACATCAACCAAAAACCAACACTTCTGCCTCCATGCCCCACAAAACTCACTTCAGGCATGGCAGGCTGTGCTTTTATAATAGCCTAAGGAAGGCAATGGTTCACAGCTGAGTTGATTGCTCATTAGCCTCAGGTAAGCCTGCCTGTAAGTGAGGCCGCTGCTGTTCAAGGTCCTGTACTACTCTCCAGGCTGTGGGAGGGAACAGGAGCACTTGACAGCAGATAAAAGGGAGGCGTAGCCCTCTCTACTCCTCCCTCCACCTCTCCCAGTGTCAGACAGTATAAAAACAATAATAAAAATATTATGTTTACTGGAAGTAACAATGACAAAATAGCAAAGCTGTAAACAATTCATATATGTGCTTTCATGACGCCTGCGTCACCACGAGAAGTCGGGTCAACCGGACACTGCCATCATCAAGGGCAGGATATTAATCAGCATTAAAAAAATACTACAACTGTTTATTCCAACCGGTATATGGCAAAATATGGCAAATAAACAAACAAAACATACAACACAGCCCTCTCTGTGGTACCTGAGACAGATCTGCCATTCTGATTTAGTGTGATTTTACAACAACTTCCTGTTGCATTTATTTTATTTTCACAGGAGTGATGAGTATCTGGAGGTAGGAGGGAGCGTTTCCCTTAGCGGCTTGATAAGCCAGCACCAGTGATTTAAACTGGATATGTGCTGCAATAGGGAGCCAGTGCAGAGAGGTGAGTAGTGGGGTGACGTGTAAATTTGGGTTGGTTGAAGACTAAACGTGAAGCCGCATTCTGGACCAGCTGCAGTGGCTTGATGGTACAGGTCGGTGAGCCTGCCAGCAGGGATATTGCAGTAGTCCAGACGTGACATCATCAAGGCCTGGACCAGGAGTTGTGTGGCCTATTGGGTGAGGAACGGGCAAATTCTCCGGATGTTGTGGAGGGAGAATCGGCAGGTCGAGGTGATCACTGCGATATTAAGAGACATTATTTGGCCCAACCAGTTGCTAAACCTTCAGGTCTGGCTTTGCCTTTCAGTTTCATGCTTGAAGGTTTGTTGATTTTGCTGCACATTTACTTACTTCAGCAATTGTGGACTGGTTTTTTTGCATGATATTTGGGATTTTACAAAATAATACTTGCCTATAGTATATTGGATAATGCTGGAGCTCTCTCTCTCTCTTCTTTAACACAAACATTTTTAGGGTTAGCACTGTGGCATTTGTAACTGTGTCACTGTGCTGTGCGTTGGCAAATCCACCCTGAGCAGCTCAGTAAAAATTGCAGTGTAAGCTTCCAGTTAAAGCTTTGATGTCTGCCCAAGATATGTGACTTTGTAAGACTTTCTCTTTCATGCTTCAATCAGAGATTGTTTTTTACACATTTAAATGAGATGCATACCAATTACTACACACCATAGTCAAGTTTATTAAACGCATTCATATGAACACATAGATGGCATGGTGACCCAAATTCTAGCGCTTATAACCCCTCTCCGTTCCAATGGCGATAACACCCACCTCCATCTGTGATGTCATCACCTGAACCATGGAAAATGCAGCCCAATCTCTGTCAGTCTCCTTCTGAAAAATCCCTCTCAGACCACTGACATTTGCGAAGCAGTGGAATGGTATAAACCTCAAACCTATGGTGCTGAGCACACACATTTAAACTGACGCCCTTGCTAATCAAGCTGTTCATGCACACACTACCGGTCAAACATTTTAGAACACCCCCATTTTCCAGTTTTTACTGAAATTTAAGCAGTTCAAGTCCAGTGAATAACCTGAAATGGTACAAAGGTAAACGGTAAACTGCCCGAGGTAAAAAAAAAAATGTAGGTTACCAAAAACTGTGCCATAGAGTTGAGTTTCCAAACTGGAAAATGGGGGTGTTCTAAAACTTTTCACCGGTAGTGTACATTTATGTATTATTTTTAGATGAATGGAAGAAAAGCCAACTGAAGGTCACATATTCAAATGACCAGTATTAACAAAGCCAAATAAAGTAGCTAAATAGAACGTTACATGCAAGCAAATACGTAAACACCAAACAATGAGAAAATTGTAGTTTCATTTCCCACCGCTAAACTGTCTGTTGTAAATATTCAGCCTATTCATAGTATCAATGTTATCTACACGATGCAAAAGAGAGAGCATAATAATTTATAAACGTATTAGATAATATTACATCTCTTCTAATTACAAATGATGTGTCATACATTTGCATGAGATATCTAATTTACCACCAATACATGTAAAAATGATTCCCCTATCATTGCTTACTAAAGTGAACCATGTAAATCTGAAAGCATAGCCAATAAATTGACAACATTCTATATTTACCATTCAACTACGTTTGCTGTGTTAAGTAAACAGCGACCATTACTGTTTGAGCGAAGAAGTGCATGTGGAAATAATTGCGCTAAATCTTTCTTCCAGTAGGTGGCGTAACTAACATCTGAATAAAACGTGAGTTTACTCGTTTCGGACTGTGCTCACTTCGATTTCGCACATTTCCAAACGTACGAACTGTTCTGGGACGAAGAAGCGGATAAATAATGATTCCATTGTCAGTGTAGTTATATTTGTCAGATGAACATAATATATTTATTATGGTATATTTAGGTATTCCGACCTCCGCGTGTCAAGTATATTTCATATGATAAAGTTTGTAAAGCTGTTGTGATATATGATGTTTTTGAAAAGCAAATCCAAAAGACTGAGTCCCACTGTATTACTCAGGCTGCACTACAGCGTCTATTCACAGGCGCGATCCCACTACTGAGCGGCACGGGGGCTTTGGCCTGCTCCGTTTCCGACCTGGGCCGGTTCGCCCCTCCTTAGACGACCTGGTAGTCCCGGGCTCCCCCAGGAGCACCATATCGATACCGAACTTAGCGTGGACACCCGATCGACATAGTCCGCAGCAGCTCAGAACTCCTGAGCTCAAGCAATCCGCCAGCCTCAGCCTCCCAGTAGCTTGGATTACAGGCGCACGCCACTGCGCCCGGCGAGAACTGAGAGAGATTTTCAAGCATTTGAGTTGAACACAGTCGGGACGTCACGAGCTGTTCCTTATTGTGGAGTGCCCTCTAGTGGCCAAACAATGAATCGAATTTGTGCATTTTTTGCTGTTGGAAGACATGCATTTGTGTTGTTAAAAGTGAATTATTCTTTAACATGTCAAAACGGGTAGACATAATTTCTGAATATTAATAGACCGTACGTTAAACGCTTTTTGTTTTGTTGTTGTTTTAGTATTTTCACAGTAGAAAAAGTGCAGTTTATAGACTATAAATTGTTGAAATACCCATGTATCAGAATAGGTTTTTGCTAATATATTTGTGGATCAATTTGTCCCACAACCTTTGTTTTCTAACCAGAATGTTTCAAAATTATCTAGAGGTTTACAAAAAGTCCACTTTTCAAATACTAAAATTACTACCTTTTCCATCTCACTGCACATGCAACTTTATCTGATGCAAGACTTGAAGCAAAACCAGGTCAAGACTTCCACCATTTGAAAATAGGATTTAATGGTATGGAACAGAGTAACAAAGACATGCATGTTAGAGAAGTTACAAAGTGGACATTTGGCCGAGAATGGAAACTTTCAACTCGTTTCACAGCCATAAAGCAAAACAAATACTATTCCTCAGAGTAAAAGGACATATCTGTTTATAACAGATGTAAAATGCATCACATCTAGGGACAACATATCATATATATATATTCATCTAATATCTAGCAGTTGTAGCAGGATGGCCACCATGCCAGGTGGTGAGTGGATGAAAGATCAAACCAAAAAGCGGAGTTCCAACAGGCCAACGGCCAATTTATTATATCCTTCTACAAAGAAAATAAAACAAAAGATGAAAATAGAGTAGTTAAATCAAAACTATGCCATAGAGGGTCAACAGCAACCAAAAACCAGCACTTCTGCCTCCATGCCCCACAAAACTCACTTCAGGCATGGCAGGCTGTGCTTTTATAATGGTCTAATGAAGGCAATGGTTCACAGCTGAGTTGATTGCTCATTAGCCTCAGGTGAGCCTGCCTGTAAGTGAGGCCGCTGCTGTTCACGGTCCTGTAGTCCTCTCCAGGCTGTGGGAGGGAACAGGAGCACTTGACAGCAGATAAAAGGGAGGCGTAGCCCTCTCTACTCCTCCCTCCACCTCTCCCAGTGTCACACAGTATAAAAACAATAATCAAAATATGATGTTTACTGGAAGTAACAATGACAAAATAGCAAAGCTGTAAACAATTCATATATGTGCTCTCATGACGCGCCTGCGTCACCACGAAGTCGGGTCACTGCCATCGTCAAGGGCAGGATATTAATCAGCATTAAAAAATACTACAACTGTTTATTCCAACCGGTATATGGCAAAAATATGGCAAATAAACAAACAAAACATACAACACAGCCCCCTCTGTCTGATTAGGCTACCTGAGACAGATCTGCCATTCTGATTTAGTGTGTTTTTACAACAACTTCCTGTTGCATGGAATATTGTGTGCAGTTCTGGGGACCGCATTACAAAAAAGATATAGATGCGCTGGAAAAGGTCCAAAGACGGGCAACCAGACTGATTCCAGGCATAAAAGACAAGTGTTATGAGGAAAGGCTAGAGATGCTTGGACTATTCAAGCTTAGTAAAAGGAGACTTAGGGAGATTTGATTGAGGCTTTTAAATTTATTAAAGGAATTAACAAAGTGAATTTTAGGAAATTATTCAAGTTGAGTTCGGTTAGCAGAACGAGGGGGCATAAATGGAAACTGACAAAGGGTAAATTTCACACGGACACTAGGAAATATTTTTCACACAGAGAGTGATCAATGCGTGGAATAGCTTGCCTGGACATGTAGTAGAGGCTGAGACACTAGGGGTATTCAAGGCTAGGCTCGATCCAGTGTTAGACACTCTAGCCTTTGGATAAACTAAGCATGTGAGCAGATTAGTGGTAGGAACGACGAGCAGTGTTGGGCTGAATGGCCTGTTCTCGTCTCCCCTTATGTTATGTTATGTTATGTTATGCATTTCTTTTCTTTTCACAGGTGTGATGAGTATCTGGAGGTAGGAGGGAGCGTTTCCCTTAGCGGCTTGATAAGCCAGCACCAGTGATTTAAACTGGATATGTGCGGCAATTGGGAGCCAGTGCAGAGAGGTGAGTAGTGGGGTGACGTGTAAATTTGGGTTGGTTGAAGACTAAACGTGAAGCCGCATTCTGGACCAGCTGCAGTGGCTTGATGGTACAGGTCGGTGAGCCTGCCAGCAGGGAATTGCAGTAGTCCAGACGTGACATCATCAAGGCCTGGACCAGGAGTTGTGTGGCCTATTGGGTGAGGAACGGGCAAATTCTCCGGATGTTGTGGAGGGAGAATCGGCAGGTCGAGGTGATCACTGCGATATTAAGAGACATTATTTGGCCCAACCAGTTGCTAAACCTTCAGGTCTGGCTTTGCCTTTCAGTTTCATGCTTGAAGGTTTGTTGATTTTGCTGCACATTTATTTACTTAAGCAATTGTGGACTGATTTTGGTTGCATGACATTTGGGATTTTACAAAATAATACTTGCATATAGTATACTGGATAATGCTGGAGCTCTCTCTCTCTCTTCTCTGACACAAACAATTTTAGGGTTAGCACTGTGGCATTTGTAACTGTGTCACTGTGCTGTGCGTTGGCAAATCCACCCTGAGCAGCTCAGTAAAAATTGCAGTGTAAGCTTCCAGTTAAAGCTGGCTCTTTAAAACGGGCTTTGATGTCTGCCCAAGATATGTGACTCTGTAAGACTTTCTCTTTCAGTGACTTCAAAATCAGAGATTGTTTTTTACACATTTTTAAATGAGATGATGGCATGGTGACCCAAATTCTAGATCTTTGTTGCAATGGCGACACCCACCTCCATCTGTGATGTCATCAGCTGAACCGTGGAAAATGCAGCCCAATCTCTGTCGGTCTCCTTCTGAAAAATCCCTCTCAGACCACTGGCATTTGCAAAGCAGTGGAATGACCAACCTCAAACCTATGGTGCTGAGCACACACCTTTAAACTGACACCCTTGCTAATCAAGCTGTTCATGCACAACTAAGCGTTTTAGAACACCCCATTTTCCAGTTTTTACTGAAATGTAAGCAGTTCAAGTCCAGTGAATAACCTGAAATGGTACAAAGGTAAACGCTGCCCGAGGTAAAAAAAAAAAAAGGTTACTTGCAAAAATGTGCCATAGAGTTGAGTTTCCAAACTGGAAAATGGGGTGTTCTAAAACATTTCACCGACATTTATGTATTATTTTTAGATGAATGGAAGAAAAGCCAACTGGAGGTCACATATTCAAATGACCAGTACTAACAAAGCCAAATAAAGTAGCTAAATAGAGACGTTACATGCAAGCAAATATGTAAACACCAAACAATGAGTTGCATTTTCATTTCCCACCGCTAAACTGTCTGTTGGAAATATTCAGCCTATTCATAGTATCAATGTTATCTACACGATGCAAAAGAAGAGCATAATAATTTATAAACGTATTAATAATATCATCTCTTCTAATTAAAATTATGTGTCATACATTTGCATGAGATATCTAATTTACCAATACATGTAAAAAGATTCCCCTATCATTGCTTACTAAAGTAACCATGTAAATCTGAAAGCATAGCCAATAAATTGACAACATTCTATATTTACCATTCAACTACGTTTGCTGTGTTAAGTAAACAGCGACCATTACTGTTGGAGCGAAGAAGTGCATGTGGAAATAATTGCGCTAAAACTTGCTTCCAGTAGGTGGCGTAACTATCATCTGAATAAAACGTGAGTTTACTCGTTTCGGACTGTGCTCACTTCGATTTCGCACATTTCCAAACGAACGAACTGTTCTGGGACGAAGAAGCGGATAAATAATGATTCCATTGTCAGTGTAGTTATATTTGTCAGATGAACATAATATATTTATTATGGTATATTTAGGTATTCCGACCTCCGCGTGTCAAGTATATTTCATATGATAAAGTTTGTAAAGCTGTTGTGATATATGATGTTTTTGAAAAGCAAATCCAAAAGACTGAGTCCCACTGTATTGCTCAGGCTGCACTACAGCGTCTATTCACAGGCGCGATCCCACTACTGAGCGGCACGGGGGGCTTTGGCCTGCTCCGTTTCCGACCTGGGCCGGTTCGCCCCTCCTTAGACGACCTGGTAGTCCCGGGCTCCCCCAGGAGCACCATATCGATACCGAACTTAGCGTGGACACCCGATCGACATAGTCCGCAGCAGCTCAGAACTCCTGAGCTCAAGCAATCCGCCAGCCTCAGCCTCCCAGTAGCTTGGATTACAGGCGCACGCCACTGCGCCCGGCGAGAACAGAGAGATTTTCAAGCATTTGGGTTGAACACAGTAGTGGCGTCATGACTAGTTCCTTATCGTGGAGTGCCCTCTAGTGGCCAAACAATGAATCGAATTTGTGCATTTTTTGCTGTTGGAAGACATGCATTTGTGTTGTTAAACGTGAATTATTCTTTAACATGTCAAAACGGGTAGACATAATTTCTGAATATTAATAGACCGTACGTTAAACGCTTTTTTTACATTTGTTGTTGTTTTAGTATTTTCACAGTAGAAAAAAAGTGCAGTTTATAGACTATAAATTGTTGAAATACCCATGTATCAGAATAGGTTTTTGCTAATATATTTGTGGATCAATTTGTCCCACAACCTTTGTTTTCTAACCAGAATGTTTCAAAATTATCTAGGTTTACAAAAAGTCCACTTTTCAAAATACTAAAATTACTACCTTTTCCATCTCACTGCACATGCAACTTTATCTGATGCAAGACTGCAGACTTTGAAGCAAAACCAGGTCAAGACTTCCACCATTTGAAAATAGGATTTAATGGTATGGAACAGAGTAACAAAGACATGCATGTTGGAGAAGTTACAAAATGGACATTTGGCCGAGAATGGAAACTTTCAACTCGTTTCACAGCCATAAAGCAAAACAAATACTATTCCTCAGAGTAAAAAGGACATATCTGTTTATAACAGATGTAAAATGCATCACATCTAGGGACAACATATCATATATATATATTCATCTAATATCTAGCAGTTGTAGCAGGATGGCCACCATGCCAGGTGGTGAGTGGATGAAAGATCAAACCAAAAAGCGGAGTTCCAACAGGCCAACGGCCAATTTATTATATCCTTCTACAAAGAAAATAAAACAAAAGATGAAAATAGAGTAGTTAAATCAAAACTATGCCATAGAGGGTCAACAGCAACCAAAAACCAGCACTTCTGCCTCCATGCCCCCACAAAACTCACTTCAGGCATGGCAGGCTGTGCTTTATAATGGTCTAATGAAGGCAATGGTTCACAGCTGAGTTGATTGCTCATTAGCCTCAGGTGAGCCTGCCTGTAAGTGAGGCCGCTGCTGTTCACGGTCCTGTAGTCCTCTCCAGGCTGTGGGAGGGAACAGGAGCACTTGACAGCAGATAAAAGGAGGCGTAGCCCTCTCTATTCCTCCTCCACTCTCCCAGTGTCACACAGTATAAAAACAATAATAAAAATATGATGTTTACTGGAAGTAACAGTGACAAAATAGCAAAGCTGTAAACAATTCATATATGTGCTCTCATGACGCTTGCGTCACCCACGAGAACTCTGGGCTCACTGCCACTCGTCAAGGGAAGGATATTAATCAGCATTAAAAAAATACTACAACTGTTTATTCCAACTGGTATATGGCAAAATATGGCAAATAAACAAACAAAACATACAACACAGCCCCCTCTGTCTGATTAGGCTACCTGAGACAGATCTGCCATTCTGATTTAGTGTGTTTTTACAACAACTTCCTGTTGCATTTCTTTTCTTTTCACAGGAGTGATGAGTATCTGGAGGTAGGAGGGGGCGTTTCCCTTAGCGGCTTGATAAGCCAGCACCAGTGATTTAAACTGGATATGTGCTGCAATAGGGAGCCAGTGCAGAGAGGTGAGTAGTGGGTTGATGTGTAAATTTGGGTTGGTTGAAGACTAAACGTGCAGCCGCATTCTGGACCAGCTGCAGTGACTTGATGGTACAGGTCGGTGAGCCTGCCAGCAGGGAATTGCAGTAGTCCAGACGTGACATCATCAAGGCCTGGACCAGGAGTTGTGTGGCCTATTGGGTGAGGAACGGGCAAATTCTCCGGATGTTGTGGAGGGAGAATCGGCAGGTCCAGGTGATCACTGCGATATTAAGAGACATTATTTGGCCTAACCAGTTGCTAAAACTTCAGGTCTGGCATTGCCTTTCAACTTCATGCTTGAAGGTTTGTTGATTTTGCTGCACATTTATTTACTTCAGCAATTGTGGACTGATTTTTTTGCATGACATTTGGGATTTTACAAAAGAATACTTGCCTATAGTATATTGGATAATGCTGGAGCTCTCTCTCTCTTTCTTTAACACAAACATTTTTAGGGTTAGCACTGTGGCATTTGTAACTGTGTCACTGTGTGCTGTGCGTTGGCAAATCCACCCTGAGCAGCTCAGTAAAAATTGCGGTGTAAGCTTCCAGTTAAAGCTTTGATGTCTGCCCAAGATATGTGACTTTGTAAGACTTTCTCTTTCATGCTTCAATCAGTGACAGTTTTTTACACATTTAAATGAGATGCATACCAATTACTACACACCATAGTCAAGTTTATTAAATGCATTCATATGAACACATAGATGGCATGGTGACCCAAATTCTAGCGCTTATAACCCCTCTTTGTTGCAATGGCGATAACACCCACCTCCATCTGTGATGTCATCAGCTGGACCGTGGAAAATGCAGCCTGATCTCTGTCGGTCTCCTTCTGAAAAATCCCTCTCAGACCACTGACATTTGCAAAGCAGTGGAATGGTATAAACCTCAAACCTAAGGTGCTGAGCACACACCTTTAAACTGACGCCCTTGCTAATCAAGCTGTTCATGCACACACTACCGGTCAAACGTTTTAGAACACCCCCATTTTCCAGTTTTTACTGAAATTTAAGCAGTTCAAGTCCAGTGAATAACCTGAAATGGTACAAAGGTAAACGGTAAACTGCCCGAAAAAAAAAAAAAATGTAGGTTACCAAAAACTGTGCCATAGAGTTGAGTTTCCAAACTGGAAAATGGGGGTGTTCTAAAACCTTTCACCGGTAGTGTACATTTATCCAACTGGAGGTCACATATTCAAATGACCAGTAAACAAAGCCAAATAAAGTAGCTAAATAGAACGTTACATGCAAGCAAATATTAAACAGCAAACAATGAGAAAATTGTATTTTCATTTCCCACCGCTAAACTGTCTGTTGGAAATATTCAGCCTATTCATAGTATCAATGTTATCTACACGATGCAAAAGAGAGAGCATAATAATTTATAAACGTATTAGATAATATTACATCTCTTCTAATTACAAATTATGTGTCATACATTTGCATGAGATATCTAATTTACCATCAATACATGTAAAAATGATTCCCCTATCATTGCTTACTAAAGTGAACCATGTAAATCTGAAAGCATAGCCAATAAATTGACAACATTCTATATTTACCATTCAACTACGTTTGCTGTGTTAAGTAAACAGCGACCATTACTGTTTGAGCGAAGAAGTGCATGTGGAAATAATTGCGCTAAAACTTTTATTCCAGTAGGTGGCGTAACTAACATCTGAATAAAACGTGAGTTTACTCGTTTCGGACTGCGCTCACTTCGATTTCGCAAAACGAACGAACTGTTCTGAACTGTTCTGGGACGAATAAATCGGATAAATAATGATTCCATTGTCAGTGTAGTTATATTTGTCAGATGAACATAATATATTTATTATGGTATATTTAGGTATTCCGACCTCCGCGTGTCAGGTATATTTAATATGATACAGTTTGTAAAGCTGTTGTGATATTTGATGTTTTTGAAAAGCAAATCCAAAAGACTGAGTCCCACTGTATTGCTCAGGCTGCACTACAGCGTCTATTCACAGGCGCGATCCCACTACTGAGCGGCACGGGGGCTTTGGCCTGCTCCGTTTCCGACCTGGGCCGGTTCGCCCCTCCTTAGACGACCTGGTAGTCCCGGGCTCCCCCAGGAGCACCATATCGATACCGAACTTAGCGTGGACACCCGATCGACATAGTCCGCAGCAGCTCAGAACTCCTGAGCTCAAGCAATCCGCCAGCCTCAGCCTCCCAGTAGCTTGGATTACAGGCGCACGCCACTGCGCCCGGCGAGAACAGAGAGAGATTTTCAAGCATTTGAGTTGAACACAGTCGTGGCGTCATGACTAGTTCCTTATTGTGGAGTGCCCTCTAGTGGCCAAACAATGAATCGAATTTGTGCATTTTTTTGCTGTTGGAAGACATGCATTTGTGTTGTTAAAAGTGAATTATTCTTTAACATGTCAAAACGGGTAGACATAATTTCTTAATATTAATAGACCGTACGTTAAACGCTTTTTGTTTTTTACACATTTTCACAGTAGAAAAACTGCAGTTTGTAGACTATAAATTGTTGAAATACCCATGTATCAGAATAGGTTTTTGCTAATATATTTGTGGATCAATTTGTCCCACAACCTTTGTTTTCTAACCAGAATGTTTCAAAATTATCTAGAGGTTTACAAAAAGTCCAATTTTCAAATACTAAAATTACTACCTTTTCCATCTCACTGCACATGCAACTTTATCTGATGCAAGACTGCACGTTTCATTTGAAGCAAAACCAGGTCAAGACTTCCACCATTTGAAAATAGGATTGAATGGTATGGAACAGAGTAACAAAGACATACATGTTGGAGAAGTTACAAAGTGGACATTTGGCCGAGAATGGAAACTTTCAACTCGTTTCACAGCCATAAAGCAAAACAAATACTATTCCTCAGAGTAAAAAGGACATATCTGTTTATAACAGATGTAAAATGCATCACATCTAGGGACAACATATCATATATATATATTCATCTAATATCTAGCAGTTGTAGCAGGGGTGGCCACTATGCCAGGTGGTGAGTGGATGAAAGATCAAACCAAAAAGCGGAGTTCCAACAGGCCAACGGCCAATTTATTATATCCTTCTACAAAGAAAATAAAACAAAAGATGAAAATAGAGTAGTTAAATCAAAACTATGCCATAGAGGGTCAACAGCAACCAAAAACCAGCACTTCTGCCTCCATGCCCCACAAAACTCACTTCAGGCATGGCAGGCTGTGCTTTTATAATGGTCTAATGAAGGCAATGGTTCACAGCTGAGTTGATTGCTCATTAGCCTCAGGTGAGCCTGCCTGTAAGTGAGGCCGCTGCTGTTCAAGGTCCTGTACTACTCTCCAGGCTGTGGGAGGGAACAGGAGCACTTGACAGCAGATAAAAAGGGAGGCGTAGCCCTCTCTGCTCCTCCCTCCACCTCTCCCAGTGTCACACAGTATAAAAACAATAATACAAATATGATGTTTACTGGAAGTAACAATGACAAAATAGCAAAGCTGTAAACAATTCATATATGTGCTCTCATGACGCCTGCGTCACCACGAGAAGTCGGGTCAACTGGTCACTGCCATCATCAAGGGCAGGATATTAATCAGCATTAAAAAAAATACTACAACTGTTTATTCCAACCGGTATATGGCAAAATATGGCAAATAAACAAACAAAACATACAACACAGCCCCCTCTGTCTGATTAGGCTACCTGAGACAGATCTGCCATTCTGATTTAGTGTGTTTTTACAACAACTTCCTGTTGCATTGCATTTCTTTTCTTTTCACAGGTGTGATGAGTATCTGGAGGTAGGAGGGAGCGTTTCCCTTAGCGGCTTGATAAGCCAGCACCAGTGATTTAAACTGGATATGTGCTGCAATAGGGAGCCAGTGCAGAGAGGTGAGTAGTGGGGTGACGTGTAAATTTGGGTTGGTTGAAGACTAAACGTGCAGCCGCATTCTGGACCAGCTGCAGTGGCTTGATGGTACAGGTCGGTGAGCCTGCCAGCAGGGAATTGCAGTAGTCCAGACGTGACATCATCAAGGCCTGGACCAGGAGTTGTGTGGCCTATTGGGTGAGGAACGGGCAAATTCTCCGGATGTTGTGGAGGGAGAATCGGCAGGTCGAGGTGATCACTGCGATATTAAGAGACATTATTTGGCCTAACCAGTTGCTAAACCTTCAGGTCTGGCTTTGCCTTTCAGTTTCATGCTTGAAGGTTTGTTGATTTTGCTGTACATTTACTTACTTCAGCAATTGTGGACTGATTTTGGTTGCATGACATTTGGGATTTTACAAAATAATACTTGCATATAGTATACTGGATAATGCTGGAGCTCTCGCTCTCTCTTCTTTGACACAAACAATTTTAGGGTTAGCACTGTGGCATTTGTAACTGTGTCACTGTGCTGTGCGTTGGCAAATCCACCCTGAGCAGCTCAGTAAAAATTGCAGTGTAAGCTTCCAGTTAAAGCTGGCTCTTTAAAACGGGCTTTGATGTCTGCCCAAGATATGTGACTTTGTAAGACTTTCTCTTTCATGCTTCAATCAGAGATTGTTTTTTACATTAAACATTTAAATGAGATGGCCCAAATTCTAGATAACACCCACCTCCATCTGTGATGTCATCAGCTGAACCATGGAAAATGCAGCCCGATCTCTGTCAGTCTCCTTCTGAAAAATCCCTCTCAGACCACTGACATTTGCAAAGCAGTGGAATGGTATAAACCTCAAACCTATGGTGCTGAGCACACACATTTAAACTGACGCCCTTGCTAATCAAGCTGTTCATGCACACACTACCGGTCAAACGCTTTTAGAACACCCCCATTTTCCAGTTTTTACTGAAATTTAAGCAGTTCAAGTCCAGTGAATAACCTGAAATGGTACAAAGGTAAACGGTAAACTGCCCGAGGTAAAAAAAAAAAAAATAGGTTACCAAAAACTGTGCCATAGAGTTGAGTTTCCAAACTGGAAAATGGGGGTGTTCTAAAACTTTTCACCGGTAGTGTACATTTATGTATTATTTTTAGATGAATGGAAGAAAAGCCAACTGGAGGTCACATATTCAAATGACCAGTATTAACAAAGCCAAATAAAGTAGCTAAATAGAACGTTACATGCAAGCAAATACGTAAACACCAAACAATGAGAAAATTGTATTTTCATTTCCCACCGCTAAACTGTCTGTTGGAAATATTCAGCCTATTCATAGTATCAATGTTATCTACACGATGCAAAAGAGAGAGCATAATAATTTATAAACGTATTAGATAATATTACATCTCTTCTAATTACAAATTATGTGTCATACATTTGCATGAGATATCTAATTTACCACCAATACATGTAAAAATGATTCCCCTATCATTGCTTACTAAAGTGAACCATGTAAATCTGAAAGCATAGCCAATAAATTGACAACATTCTATATTTACCATTCAACTACGTTTGCTGTGTTAAGTAAACAGCGACCATTACTGTTTGAGCGAAGAAGTGCATGTGGAAATAATTGCGCTAAAACTTTCTTCCAGTAGGTGGCGTAACTAACATCTGAATAAAACGTGAGTTTACTCGTTTCGGACTGTGCTCACTTCGATTTCGCACATTTCCAAACGAACGAACTGTTCTGGGACGAAGAAGCGGATAAATAATGATTCCATTGTCAGTGTAGTTATATTTGTCAGATGAACATAATATATTTATTATGGTATATTTAGGTATTCCGACCTCCGCGTGTCAAGTATATTTCATATGATAAAGTTTGTAAAGCTGTTGTGATATATGATGTTTTTGAAAAGCAAATCCAAAAGACTGAGTCCCACTGTATTGCTCAGGCTGCACTACAGCGTCTATTCACAGGCGCGATCCCACTACTGAGCGGCACGGGGGCTTTGGCCTGCTCCGTTTCCGACCTGGGCCGGTTCGCCCCTCCTTAGACGACCTGGTAGTCCCGGGCTCCCCCAGGAGCACCATATCGATACCGAACTTAGCGTGGACACCCGATCGACATAGTCCGCAGCAGCTCAGAACTCCTGAGCTCAAGCAATCCGCCAGCCTCAGCCTCCCAGTAGCTTGGATTACAGGCGCACGCCACTGCGCCCGGCGAGAACAGAGAGAGATTTTCAAGCATTTGAGTTGAACACAGTCGTGGCGTCATGACTAGTTCCTTATCGTGGAGTGCCCTCTAGTGGCCAAACAATGAATCGAATTTGTGCATTTTTTGCTGTTGGAAGACAACATGCATTTGTGTTGTTAAAAGTGAATTATTCTTTAACATGTCAAAACGGGTAGACATAATTTCTTAATATTAATAGACCGTACGTTAAACGCTTTTTGTTTTTTAGTATTTTCACAGTAGAAAAACTGCAGTTTATAGACTATAAATTGTTGAAATACCCATGTATCAGAATAGGTTTCTAATATATTTGTGGATCAATTTGTCCCACAACCTTTGTTTTCTAACCAGAATGTTTCAAAATTATCTAGAGGTTTACAAAAAGTCCACTTTTCAAATACTAAAATTACTACCTTTTCCATCTCACTGCACATGCAACTTTATCTGATGCAAGACTTGAAGCAAAACCAGGTCAAGACTTCCACCATTTGAAAATAGGATTTAATGGTATGGAACAGAGTAACAAAGACATGCATGTTAGAGAAGTTACAAAGTGGACATTTGGCCGAGAATGGAAACTTTCAACTCGTTTCACAGCCATAAAGCAAAACAAATACTATTCCTCAGAGTAAAAAGGACATATCTGTTTATAACAGATGTAAAATGCATCACATCTAGGGACAACATATCATATATATATATTCATCTAATATCTAGCAGTTGTAGCAGGATGGCCACCATGCCAGGTGGTGAGTGGATGAAAGATCAAACCAAAAAGCGGAGTTCCAACAGGCCAACGGCCAATTTATTATATCCTTCTACAAAGAAAATAAAACAAAAGATGAAAATAGAGTAGTTAAATCAAAACTATGCCATAGAGGGTCAACAGCAACCAAAAACCAGCACTTCTGCCTCCATGCCCCACAAAACTCACTTCAGGCATGGCAGGCTGTGCTTTTATAATGGTCTAATGAAGGCAATGGTTCACAGCTGAGTTGATTGCTCATTAGCCTCAGGTGAGCCTGCCTGTAAGTGAGGCCGCTGCTGTTCACGGTCCTGTAGTCCTCTCCAGGCTGTGGGAGGGAACAGGAGCACTTGACAGCAGATAAAAGGGAGGCGTAGCCCTCTCTACTCCTCCCTCCACCTCTCCCAGTGTCACACAGTATAAAAACAATAATCAAAATATGATGTTTACTGGAAGTAACAATGACAAAATAGCAAAGCTGTAAACAATTCATATATGTGCTCTCATGACGCCTGCGTCACCACGAGAAGTCGGGTCACTGCCATCGTCAAGGGCAGGATATTAATCAGCATTAAAAAAATACTACAACTGTTTATTCCAACCGGTATATGGCAAAATATGGCAAATAAACAAACAAAACATACAACACAGCCCCCTCTGTCTGATTAGGCTACCTGAGACAGATCTGCCATTCTGATTTAGTGTGTTTTTACAACAACTTCCTGTTGCATGGAATATTGTGTGCAGTTCTGGGGACCGCATTACAAAAAAGATATAGATGCGCTGGAAAAGGTCCAAAGACGGGCAACCAGACTGATTCCAGGCATAAAAGACAAGTGTTATGAGGAAAGGCTAGAGATGCTTGGACTATTCAAGCTTAGTAAAAGGAGACTTAGGGGGAGATTTGATTGAGGCTTTTAAATTTATTAAAGGAATTAACAAAGTGAATTTTAGGAAATTATTCAAGTTGAGTTCGGTTAGCAGAACGAGGGGGCATAAATGGAAACTGACAAAGGGTAAATTTCACACGGACACTAGGAAATATTTTTTCACACAGAGAGTGATCAATGCGTGGAATAGCTTGCCTGGACATGTAGTAGAGGCTGAGACACTAGGGTATTCAAGGCTAGGCTCGATCCAGTGTTAGACACTCTAGCCTTTGGATAAACTAAGCATGTGAGCAGATTAGTGGTAGGAACGGACGAGCAGTGTTGGGCTGAATGGCCTGTTCTCGTCTCCCCCTTATGTTATGTTATGTTATGTTATGCATTTCTTTTCTTTTCACAGGTGTGATGAGTATCTGGAGGTAGGAGGGAGCGTTTCCCTTAGCGGCTTGATAAGCCAGCACCAGTGATTTAAACTGGATATGTGCTGCAATTGGGAGCCAGTGCAGAGAGGTGAGTAGTGGGGTGATGTGTAAATTTGGGTTGGTTGAAGACTAAACGTGAAGCCGCATTCTGGACCAGCTGCAGTGGCTTGATGGTACAGGTCGGTGAGCCTGCCAGCAGGGAATTGCAGTAGTCCAGACGTGACATCATCAAGGCCTGGACCAGGAGTTGTGTGGCCTATTGGGTGAGGAACGGGCAAATTCTCCGGATGTTGTGGAGGGAGAATCGGCAGGTCGAGGTGATCACTGCGATATTAAGAGACATTATTTGGCCCAACCAGTTGCTAAACCTTCAGGTCTGGCTTTGCCTTTCAGTTTCATGCTTGAAGGTTTGTTGATTTTGCTGCACATTTATTTACTTCAGCAATTGTGGACTGATTTTGGTTGCATGACATTTGGGATTTTACAAAATAATACTTGCATATAGTATACTGGATAATGCTGGAGCTCTCTCTCTCTCTTCTTTGACACAAACAATTTTAGGGTTAGCACTGTGGCATTTGTAACTGTGTCACTGTGCTGTGCGTTGGCAAATCCACCCTGAGCAGCTCAGTAAAAATTGCAGTGTAAGCTTCCAGTTAAAGCTGGCTCTTTAAAACGGGCTTTGATGTCTGCCCAAGATATGTGACTCTGTAAGACTTTCTCTTTCATGCTTCAATCAGAGATTGTTTTTTACACATTTAAATGAGATGGCGATAACACCCACCTCCATCTGTGATGTCATCAGCTGAACCGTGGAAAATGCAGCCCGATCTCTGTCGGTCTCCTTCTGAAAAATCCCTCTCAGACCACTGGCATTTGCAAAGCAGTGGAATGGTATAAACCTCAAACCTATGGTGCTGAGCACACACCTTTAAACTGACACCCTTGCTAATCAAGCTGTTCATGCACACACTACCGGTCAAACGTTTTAGAACACCCCCATTTTCCAGTTTTTACTGAAATGTAAGCAGTTCAAGTCCAGTGAATAACCTGAAATGGTACAAAGGTAAACGGTAAACTGCCCGAGGTAAAAAAAAAAAAATGTAGGTTACCAAAAAATGTGCCATAGAGTTGAGTTTCCAAACTGGAAAATGGGGGTGTTCTAAAACATTTCACCGGTAGTGTACATTTATGTATTATTTTTAGATGAATGGAAGAAAAGCCAACTGGAGGTCACATATTCAAATGACCAGTACTAACAAAGCCAAATAAAGTAGCTAAATAGAACGTTACATGCAAGCAAATATGTAAACACCAAACAATGAGAAAATTGCATTTTCATTTCCCACCGCTAAACTGTCTGTTGGAAATATTCAGCCTATTCATAGTATCAATGTTATCTACACGATGCAAAAGAGAGAGCATAATAATTTATAAACGTATTAGATAATATTACATCTCTTCTAATTACAAATTATGTGTCATACATTTGCATGAGATATCTAATTTACCGCCAATACATGTAAAAATTATTCCCCTATCATTGCTTACTAAAGTGAACCATGTAAATCTGAAAGCATAGCCAATAAATTGACAACATTCTATATTTACCATTCAACTACGTTTGCTGTGTTAAGTAAACAGCGACCATTACTGTTTGAGCGAAGAAGTGCATGTGGAAATAATTGCGCTAAAACTTGCTTCCAGTAGGTGGCGTAACTATCATCTGAATAAAACGTGAGTTTACTCGTTTCGGACTGCGCTCACTTCGATTTCGCACATTTCCAAACGAACGAACTGTTCTGGGACAAAGAAGCGGATAAATAATGATTCCATTGTCAGTGTAGTTATATTTGTCAGATGAACATAATATATTTATTATGGTATATTTAGGTATTCCGACCTCCGCGTGTCAAGTATATTTCATATGATAAAGTTTGTAAAGCTGTTGTGATATATGATGTTTTTGAAAAGCAAATCCAAAAGACTGAGTCCCACTGTATTGCTCAGGCTGCACTACAGCGTCTATTCACAGGCGCGATCCCACTACTGAGCGGCACGGGGGCTTTGGCCTGCTCCGTTTCCGACCTGGGCCGGTTCGCCCCTCCTTAGACGACCTGGTAGTCCCGGGCTCCCCCAGGAGCACCATATCGATACCGAACTTAGCGTGGACACCCGATCGACATAGTCCGCAGCAGCTCAGAACTCCTGAGCTCAAGCAATCCGCCAGCCTCAGCCTCCCAGTAGCTTGGATTACAGGCGCACGCCACTGCGCCCGGCGAGAACAGAGAGAGATTTTCAAGCATTTCAGTTGAACACAGTAGTGGCGTCATGACTAGTTCCTTATCGTGGAGTGCCCTCTAGTGGCCAAACAATGAATCGAATTTGTGCATTTTTTGCTGTTGGAAGACATGCATTTGTGTTGTTAAAAGTGAATTATTCTTTAACATGTCAAAACGGGTAGACATAATTTCTTAATATTAATAGACCGTACGTTAAACGCTTTTTGTTTTTTGTTTTTTTAGTCACACATTTTCACAGTAGAAAAACTGCAGTTTATAGACTATAAATTGTTGAAATACCCATGTATCAGAATAGGTTTTTGCTAATATATTTGTGGATCAATTTGTCCCACAACCTTTGTTTTCTAACCAGAATGTTTCAAAATTATCTAGAGGTTTACAAAAAGTCCACTTTTCAAATACTAAAATTACTACCTTTTCCATCTCACTGCACATGCAACTTTATCTGATGCAAGACTTGAAGCAAAACCAGGTCAAGACTTCCACCATTTGAAAATAGGATTTAATGGTATGGAACAGAGTAACAAAGACATGCATGTTAGAGAAGTTACAAAGTGGACATTTGGCCGAGAATGGAAACTTTCAACTCGTTTCACAGCCATAAAGCAAAACAAATACTATTCCTCAGAGTAAAAGGACATATCTGTTTATAACAGATGTAAAATGCATCACATCTAGGGACAACATATCATATATATATATTCATCTAATATCTAGCAGTTGTAGCAGGATGGCCACCATGCCAGGTGGTGAGTGGATGAAAGATCAAACCAAAAAGCGGAGTTCCAACAGGCCAACGGCCAATTTATTATATCCTTCTACAAAGAAAATAAAACAAAAGATGAAAATAGAGTAGTTAAATCAAAACTATGCCATAGAGGGTCAACAGCAACCAAAACCAGCACTTCTGCCTCCATGCCCCACAAAACTCACTTCAGGCATGGCAGGCTGTGCTTTTATAATGGTCTAATGAAGGCAATGGTTCACAGCTGAGTTGATTGCTCATTAGCCTCAGGTGAGCCTGCCTGTAAGTGAGGCCGCTGCTGTTCACGGTCCTGTAGTCCTCTCCAGGCTGTGGGAGGGAACAGGAGCACTTGACAGCAGATAAAAGGGAGGCGTAGCCCTCTCTATTCCTCCCTCCACCTCTCCCAGTGTCACACAGTATAAAAACAATAATAAAAATATGATGTTTACTGGAAGTAACAGTGACAAAATAGCAAAGCTGTAAACAATTCATATATGTGCTCTCATGACGCTTGCGTCACCACGAGAACTCGGCTCACTGCCATCGTCAAGGGAAGGATATTAATCAGCATTAAAAAAATACTACAACTGTTTATTCCAACCGGTATATGGCAAAATATGGCAAATAAACAAACAAAACATACAACACAGCCCCCTCTGTCTGATTAGGCTACCTGAGACAGATCTGCCATTCTGATTTAGTGTGTTTTTACAACAACTTCCTGTTGCATTTCTTTTCTTTTCACAGGAGTGATGAGTATCTGGAGGTAGGAGGGGGCGTTTCCCTTAGCGGCTTGATAAGCCCGCACCAGTGATTTAAACTGGATATGTGCTGCAATAGGGAGCCAGTGCAGAGAAGTGAGTAGTGGGTTGATGTGTAAATTTGGGTTGGTTGAAGACTAAACGTGCAGCCGCATTCTGGACCAGCTGCAGTGGCTTGATGGTACAGGTCGGTGAGCCTGCCAGAAGGGAACTGCAGTAGTCCAGACGTGACATCATCAAGGCCTGGACCAGGAGTTGTGTGGCCTATTGGGTGAGAAACGGGCAAATTATCTGAATGTTGTGGAGGGAGAATCGGCAGGTCCAGGTGATCACTGCGATATTAAGAGACATTATTTGGCCTAACCAGTTGCTAATCCTTCAGGTCTGGCATTGCCTTTCAACTTCATGCTTGAAGGTTTGTTGATTTTGCTGTACATTTACTTACTTCAGCAATTGTGGACTGATTTTGGTTGCATGACATTTGGGATTTTACAAAATAATACTTGCCTATAGTATATTGGATAATGCTGGAGCTCTCTCTCTCTCTTCTTTAACACAAACATTTTTAGGGTTAGCACTGTGGCATTTGTAACTGTGTCACTGTGCTGTGCGTTGGCAAATCCACCCAGAGCAGCTCAATAAAAATTGCGGTGTAAGCTTCCAGTTAAAGCTTTGATGTCTGCCCAAGATATGTGACTTTGTAAGACTTTCTCTTTCATGCTTCAATCAGTGACAGTTTTTTACACATTTAAATGAGATGATACCAATTACTACACACCATAGTCAAGTTTATGAAATGCATTCATTTAAATGGTGACCCGATATAACCCCTCTTTGTTGCAATGGCGACACCCACCTCCATCTGTGATGTCATCAGCTGGACCGTGGAAAATGCAGCCTGATCTCTGTCGGTCTCCTTCTGAAAAATCCCTCTCAGATCACTGACATTTGCAAAGCATTGGAACGGTATAAACCTCAAACCTAAGCTGCTGAGCACACACCTTTAAACTGACGCCCTTGCTAATCAAGCTGTTCATGCACACACTACCGGTCAAACGTTTTAGAACACCCCCATTTTCCAGTTTTTACTGAAATTTAAGCAGTTCAAGTCCAGTGAATAACCTGAAATGGTACAAAGGTAAACGGTAAACTGCCCGAGGTAAAAAAAAAAATGTAGGTTACCAAAAACTGTGCCATAGAGTTGAGTTTCCAAACTGGAAAATGGGGGTGTTCTAAAACCTTTCACCGGTAGTGTACATTTATGTATTATTTTTAGATGAATGGAAGAAAAGCCAACTGGAGGTCACATATTCAAATGACCAGTATTAACAAAGCCAAATAAAGTAGCTAAATAGAACGTTACATGCAAGCAAATACGTAAACACCAAACAATGAGAAAATGTTATTTTCATTTCCCACCGTTAAACTGTCTGTTGGAAATATTCAGCCTATTCATAGTATCAATGTTATCTACACGATGCAAAAGATAGAGCATAATAATTTATAAACGTATTAGATAATATTACATCTCTTCTAATTACAAATTATGTGTCATACATTTGCATGAGATATCTAATTTACCACCAATACATGTCAAAATGATTCCCCTATCATTGCTTACTAAAGTGAACCATGTAAATCTGAAAGCATAGCCAATACATTGACAACATTCTATATTTACCATTCAACTACGTTTGCTGTGTTAAGTAAACAGCGACCATTACTGTTTGAGCGAAGAAGTGCATGTGGAAATAATTGCGCTAAATCTTTATTCCAGTAGGTGGCGTAACTAACATCTGAATAAAACGGGAGTTTACTCGTTTCGGACTGTGCTCACTTCGATTTCGCACATTTCCAAACGAACGAACTGTTCTGGGACGAATGTGTGAAATAATGTGCGAAATAATGATTCCATTGTCAGTGTAGTTATATTTGTCAGATGAACATAATATATTTATTATGGTATATTTAGGTATTCCGACCTCCGCGTGTCAGGTATATTTAATATGATGCTGTTGTGATATTTGATGTTTTTGAAAAGCAAATCCAAAAGACTGAGTCCCACTGTATTACTCAGGCTGCACTACAGCGTCTATTCACAGGCGCGATCCCACTACTGAGCGGCACGGGGGCTTTGGCCTGCTCCGTTTCCGACCTGGGCCGGTTCGCCCCTCCTTAGACGACCTGGTAGTCCCGGGCTCCCCCAGGAGCACCATATCGATACCGAACTTAGCGTGGACACCCGATCGACATAGTCCGCAGCAGCTCAGAACTCCTGAGCTCAAGCAATCCGCCAGCCTCAGCCTCCCAGTAGCTTGGATTACAGGCGCACGCCACTGCGCCCGGCGAGAACTGAGAGAGATTTTCAAGCATTTGAGTTGAACACAGTAGGGACGTCACGACTAGTTCCTTAGTGTGGAGTGCCCTCTAGTGGCCAAACTATGAACCGAATTGCTGCATTGTATTGCTATCGTAAAACAACATGCATTCGTGTTGTTAAACGTTAATTATTCCTTAACACGTCAAAACGAGTAGACATAATTTATTAATGTTAATAGACCGTACGTTAAACGCTTTGTGCTTTTTATTTTGTACATATTTTCACAGTAGAAAAATTGCAGTTTGTAGACTATATATTGTTGAAATACCTATGTATCAGAATAGGTTTTTGCTATTATATTTGTGGATCAATTTGTCCCACAACCTTTGTTTTCTAACCAGAATGTATCAAAATTATCTAGAGGTTTACAAAAAGTCCACTTTTCAAATACTAAAATTACTACCTTTTCCATTTCACTGCACATGCAACTTTATCTGATGCAAGACTGCACATATCATTTGAAGCAAAACCAGGTCAAGACTTCCACCATTTGAAAATAGGATTTAATGGTATGGAACAGAGTAACAAAGACATACATGTTGGAGAGGTTACAAAATGGACATTTGGCCGAGAATGGAAACTTTCAACTCGTTTCACAGCCATAAAGCAAAACAAATACCATTCCTCAGAGTAAAAAGGACATATCTGTTTATAACAGATGTAAAATGCATCACATCTAGTGACAACATATCATATATATATATTCATCTAATATCTAGCAGTATAAAAACAATAATACAAATATTATGTGAACTGGAAGTAACAATGACAAAATAGCAAAGCTGTAAACAATTCATATATGTGCTTTCATGACGTCTGTGTCACCAGGAGAAGTCGGGTCAACTGGACACTGCCATCATCAAGGGCAGGATATTAATCAGCATTAAAAAAATACTACAACTGTTTATTCCAACTGGTATACATTGGCAAATAAACAAACAAAACATACAACACAGCCCCCTCTGTCTGATTAGGCTACCTGAGACAGATCTGCCATTCTGATTTAGTGTGTTTTTACAACAACTTCCTGTTGCATTTATTTTCTTTTCACAGGTGTGATGAGTATCTGGAGGTAGGAGGGGGCGTTTCCCTTAGCGGCTTGATAAGCCAGCACCAGTGATTTAAATGTGCTGCAATAGGGAGCCAGTGCAGAGAGGTGAGAAGTGAGGTGACGTGTGAACTTGGGTTGGTTGAAGACTAAAAGTGCAGCCGCATTCTGGACCAGCTGCAGTGACTTGATGGTACAGGTCGGTGAGCCTGCCAGCAGGGAATTGCAGTAGTCCAGACGTGACATCATCAAGGCCTGGACCAGCAGTTGTGTGGCCTATTGGGTGAGGAACGGGCAAATTCTCCAGATGTTGTGGAGGGAGAATCGGCAGGTCCAGGTGATTGCTGAAATATTAAGAGACATTATTTGGCCCAACCATGTGACGACCGTGATAAGGACCCAGACGCAGATCAGGGATATGGCAAAAGAGTAGTTTATTAGCAGGCAGGGGTCAGAACCAGGAATCAGAGAATCGGAGGTACAAAAACACGAGGCAGAGAGAAGTCGAAAACAGGTAGACAAAAGGTCGATATCAAGAAGGCAGAAGGGCAAACAATCAAAATCACTAGGCAGGCTCGGAGTCGTAATAAGAAGGATAGTCTCGGGAAATACAAATTACTCTGGCTTCGGAAAGGTAGGCTCAGGGAAAATTTAATCAACGTACTGACCCGGGAAAGAACAAGAACACAGAACAGATCTACAAGGAACGAACATAAACACTGAACTAATATACAGGCAGGGAAGGAAAACACAATAGGACTCAGGTGTGACTGGGAGGAGAGAGGGGAGGAACACAGGTGAAAACAATGGGAATCGTTAATCTAATAACGAAGGAATTCGCTAATAGAATAACGAGGGGAAACGAAAGACACGGACTGGGAATGACAGACACATAGACAATAAACGACCTGGAAGAACAGGCAGACACGTGCATAGTTAGAAGGGGAGGAATGCATAGAGAGAATCTGCGTGCGAATGAAAGGGAAAGTGAAAAGCTAATCAGGGATACGATAATAAGCGAGAAAGACAGCGATAGTCAGAAGCGTGAGATAATTAGTGATTAGTAGTGTTAGTAACTTAATCTAAATCCCTAATGTTAGTAGATTAGTTGGTTAGTACTATATACATCTAACTAATATATACAAAGTGCAATCTAGAAAGTAAGAAGGAAGAAAACGAGATAATAAGCGAAGAAGGAAAAAACCCAAACATTTCCCGAAGTGCAAAAGACAAAGACAAGGAGTGGATCTGGAACAGGAACAATAACAGACGGGGAACAGAACGTGAAAGAAACATGACTCGAAAAAAGATAAATAAACAAAGTACAAAAACAAACCGAACAGACACTCAGAACGTAACAAACCAGTTGCTAAACCTTCAGGTCTGGCTTTGCCTTTCAGTTTCATGCTTGAAGGTTTGTTGATTTTGCTGCACATTTATTTACTTAAGCAATTGTGGACTGATTTTGGTTGCATGACATTTGGGATTTTACAAAATAATACTTGCATATAGTATACTGGATAATGTTGGAGCTCTCGCTCTCTCTTCTTTAACACAAACACTTTTAGGGTTAGCACTGTGGCATTTGTAACTGTGTCACTGTGCTGTGCGTTGGCAAATCCACCCTGAGCAGCTCGGTAAAAATTGCAGTGTAAGCTTCCAGTTAAAGCTGGCTCTTTAAAATGGGCTTTGATGTCTGCCCAAGATATGTGACTCTGTAAGACTTTCTCTTTCATGCTTCAATCAGAGATTGTTTTTTACACATTTAAATGAGATGGCGATAACACCCACCTCCATCTGTGATGTCATCAGCTGAACCGTGGAAAATGCAGCCTGATCTCTGTCAGTCTCCTTCTGAAAAATCCCTCTCAGACCACTGACATTTGCAAAGCAGTGGAACGGTATAAACCTCAAACCTATGGTGCTGAGCACACACCTTTAAACTGACACCCTTGCTAATCAAGCTGTTCATACAGATATTTATGTATTATTTTTAGAAGAATGGAAGAAAAGCCAACTGGAGGTCACATATTCAAATAGCAAGTATTAGCAAAGCCAAATAAAGTAGCTAAATGTCTGTTGGAGAACAATGTTACATGCAAAAGCAAATACATAAACATCCGAACAATTATGTGTCATACATTTGCATGAGATATCAAATTTACCACCAATACATGCCTACCATTGCTAAATAAAGTGAACCAGGAAAATCTTTATGAAAACATCGCCAATAAATTGACAACATTCTGTATTTACCATTCAACCACAAAGATTTAGTCACATAACCGCGGATGCACATTTGCGGTTCCAAGTAAACAGCGACCATTACTGTTGGAGCGAAGAAGTGCATGTGAAAATAATTGCGCTAAAACTTGCTTCCAGTAGGTGGCGTAACTAACATCTGAATAAAACGTGAGTTTACTCGTTTCGGACTGTGTTCACTTCGATTTCGCACATTTCAAAACGAACGAACTGTTCTGGGACGAAGAAGCGGATAAATAATGATTCCATTGTCAGTGTGGTTATATTTATCAGATGAACATAATAGGTTTATTATGGTATATTTCGGTATTCCGATCTCCGCGTGTCAAGTATATTTAATATGTTAAAGTTTGTAAAGCTGTTGTGATATTTGATGTTTTTGAAAAGCAAAGCCAAAAGACTGAGTCCCACTGTATTACTCAGGCTGCACTACAGCGTCTATTCACAGGCGCGATCCCACTACTGAGCGGCACGGGGGCTTTGGCCTGCTCCGTTTCCGACCTGGGCCGGTTCGCCCCTCTTTAGACGACCTGGTAGTCCCGGGCTCCCCCAGGAGCACCATATCGATACCGAACTTAGCGTGGACACCCGATCGACATAGTCCGCAGCAGCTCAGAACTCCTGAGCTCAAGCAATCCGCCAGCCTCAGCCTCCCAGTAGCTTGGATTACAGGCGCACGCCACTGCGCCCGGCGAGAGCAGAGAGAGATTTTCAAGCATTTGAGTTGAACACAGTCGTGACGTCACGAGCTGTTCCTTATTGTGGAGTGCCCTCTAGTGGCCAAACTATGAACCGAATTGCTGCATTGTTTTGCTATTGGAAGACAACATGCATTTGTGTTGTTAAACGTGAATTATTGTTTAACACGTCAAAACGGGTAGACATAATTTATTAATATTAATAGACCGTACGCTAAACCTGTTTTGTTTTTAGTTTTTTAACAGATTTTCACAGTAGAAAAACTGCAGTTTGTAGACTATAAATTGTTAAAACACCCATGTATCAGTATAGGTTTTTGCTATATTTTTAATTTATTAGTTTATTTGTAAGGGACAAGCACAGAGAACATTGACAGCCACAGAAGCAGTGCCCGATGCACTATACATGTACATAGCCGAAGCTGATTTCCAACACCAGTTCCTTGATGAGCATTGATACCCAATCAATAAATAAAATTTAAAAAATGAATTGTTACAGTTTAAAACCAATGCATATAATGACCGAAAATACAACAACAACAAGCATACATGACACGACAAAAACAAAAAAAAAAAAAAAAGAGAGAACATGAGCTCACATACAGTCCTGATTAGTTGGCGTCATTATTACAATTTTGGCCAAGATTTAGCCAGGACTTGATTGTTGTGGAAAGCATTTTAAAATCTTGGATTTGTTTTGAACTGCCAGGTAGAGAATTCCAGAGTGTCGTGCCTTTAATTGAAAATGCAGTTTTCGCAAAGGAAGTTCTGCAATGTGTGATTCTACAGTTTCCTTCCGTGATGCTTCAGGTGTTAGTGGCAGTATAGTGAAGTCTAGCTATGAATGTATTGGGAGTGGGTGGAACTAGATGGTAGAGACATTTAAATGTAACTGTGAGGTTGGAGTAATTAATTAAATTGTCATAACTGAGCAGATTGCATGTCTTTAGGGTATTACAGTGATGGAATCTTTGTGGTTTATTGGCCAGGACTTTGATAGCTTGGTTATAGAAGGATGTTAGTGGTTTGATGGTGGAGGCTGATGCCTAGGACCAAGAGGTTATGCAGTATGAGAGATGAGAGAAAATCATGGCGTGCTGTGGCAAACCAAGGCTGGGTGTGGTAATGGAGGGCGTCTACATACCTGCAAAGTTGCCCTCTACCTGGCCACAAACGCAGCTGTCAGCAATCAGATCATCTGCCAGCTGTGGGGAATCTCCTAATTAAGAGCAACATAAAGAGAGCAGCCACACGACAGTTGAGAGAGTTCCACTGCTCTCACAGGGTCAACACTTCCCTGAGTGCAGCTCCATGTTGGGTAAGCGGTCCACTGGACCTGAAGCCAAAGTTTGTCATTGAGGAAGATTAACTTGAAGTTTAGTTGGTTAAACTGAAGAGGGGGGAATTGGTTGTGTGACCGAAGAAGAGTTTGGCTGGTGCGGCCCAGGGAGAATTGAGCACCCTAGTAATCACACTCGCTCTCTCTCCCTTTCTCGCCCCAACCTAGGCAACGGGATAGCCGAAGGGGCCATTCCCCACTGACCACGTGTGTTTGTGCTTGTTTTCCCTTTGTTGCCCAGGTGCTGTACAAGAGCACCGGATCGGACAAACCGGATACCCTCAACCGAGGAAGACTTTCAGTTGCCTTAGTCCCATTCCCCTTCCCCTAATAATTGAATAAATTAACACTTTTTCTTAAACTGTTTCCGGTTCCTATGTTATTGCAACCATCCCTCCATGCACCCCGGTTTGCCACAATGCATAAATGTCAGAGTTGTGTGGAATGGTAAACAGTGTCTGATTTGCCTAAAGGTTTGAAGATTGGCCCTAACAGTTCTACTTGATTATTATTAATTTTTTTATAAATGTGTTTGTCAAACCTTAGCTGACAGTCCAAAACAATTCCAAGGTACTTCAAATCAAATCAAATCAAGTTTATTTGTATAGCGTTTTTCACAATAGAATTGTCACAAAACGCTTAACAGAGGGGGAACCCAGGCCTAGACCCCCCCAAAAGCAAGCCTAAAGGCAACAGTGGCAAGGAAAAACTCCCTTGGTAGGGAGAAACCTTGGGAGGAACCAGACTAAAAAGGGGGAGCCCATCCTCTTCTGGCCGGCACAGGGTATGTCCAAAAAGACCATGTCATGGTCAGTCCAAGGTGGCTCAGGGCTGAAAGACTTTGCCCCTCCTGAGTTAAGTAGTCGGGGGGCTAAACCACGCGGAGAGGGTCCAGATCCAGGAACTGGGGTTGGCGTGGGGGTGAGGGTTGATGGGGGCAGCTCACACTTCTCGCAGGATCTAGGGCTCGGGGGCAGGTGCCCCGAGTCAGAGGCCGAGGCAGAGAAGAGAACATGCAGTCAGAAAAAAAAGCAGTGCTATAGCCAGTAGCATTATGTAAGAGCAGGGGAGCACAAGCATAGGAAATATACAGATAGCCCCAACAGGTGTAAGCTATGGCAGCATACCTATTAGGAGAGGGACAGAGAAAACACGCAGCCATGAGAGTTCCAAACCATCCACACCTGATCAAGGATAACCAGCATAACAGTGGTGGTAACACATTGAGGAGGTGACAGTATGGAAAGTTTCTCACTCAATAAATTATTACAATTTTGGCCAAGATTTAGCCAGGACTTGATTGTTGTGGAAAGCATTTTAAAATCTTGGATTTGTTTTGAACTGGCAGGTAGGGAATTCCAGAGTGTCGTGCCTTTAATTGAAAATGCAGTTTTCGCAAAGGAAGTTCTGCAATGTGTGATTCTACAGTTTCCTTCCGTGATGCTTCAGGTGTTAGTGGCAGTATAGTGAAGTCTAGCTATGAATGTATTGGGAGTGGGTGTAACTAGATGGTAGAGACATTTAAATGTAACTGTGAGGTTGGAGTAATTAATTAAATTGTCATAACTGAGCAGATTGCATGTCTTTAGGGTATTACAGTGATGGGATCTTTGTGGTTTATTGGCCAGGACTTTGATAGCTTGGTTATAGAAGGATGTTAGTGGTTTGATGGTGGAGGCTGATGCCTAGGACCAAGAGGTTATGCAGTATGAGAGATGAGAGAAAATCATGGCGTGCTGTGGCAAACCAAGGCTGGGTGTGGTAATGGAGGGCGTCTACATACCTGCAAAGTTGCCCTCTACCTGGCCACAAACGCAGCTGTCAGCAATCAGATCATCTGCCAACTGTGGGGAATCTCCTAATTAAGAGCAACATAAAGAGAGCAGCCACACGACAGTTGAGAGAGTTCCACTGCTCTCACAGGGTCGACACTTCCCTGAGTGCAGCTCCACGTTGGGTAAGCGGTCCACTGGACCTGAAGCCAAAGTTTGTCATTGAGGAAGATTAACTTGAAGTTTAGTTGGTTAAACTAAAGAGGAGGGGAATTGGTTGTGTGACCGAAGAGGAGTTTGGCTGGTGCGGCCCAGGGAGAATTGAGCACCCTAGTAATCACACTCGCTCTCTCTCCCTTTCTCTCCCCAACTTAGGCAACGGGATAGCCGAAGGGGCCATTCTCCACTGACCACGTGCGTTTGTGCTTGTTTTCCCTTTGTTGCCCAGGTGCTGTAAAAGAGCACCGGATCGGACAAACCGGATACCCTCGACCGAGGAAGACTTTCAGTTGCCTTAGTCCCATTCCCCTTCCCCTAATAATTGAATAAATTAACACTTTTTCTTAAACTGTTTCCGGTTCCTATGTTATTGCAACCATCCCTCCATGCACCCCGGTTTGCCACAATGCATAAATGTCAGAGTTGTGTGGAATGGTAAACAGTGTCTGGTTTGCCTAAAGGTTTGAAGATTGGCCCTAACAGTTCTACTTGATTATTATTATTATTTTTTATAAATGTGTTTGTCAAACCTTAGCTGACAGTCCAAAACAATTCCAAGGTACTTCAAATCAAATCAAATCAAGTTTATTTGTATAGCGTTTTTTCACAATAGAATTGTCACAAACGCTTAACAGAGGGGGAACCCAGGCCTAGACCCCCAAAAGCAAGCCTAAAGGCAACAGTGGCAAGGAAAACTCCTTGGTAGGGAGAAACCTTGGGAGGAACCAGACTAAAAAGGGGGAGCCCATCCTCTTCTGGCCGGCACAGGGTATGTTCAAAAAAGACCATGTCATGGTCAGTCCAAGGTGGCTCAGGGCTGAAAGACTTTGCCCTCCTGAGTTAAGTAGTCGGGGGGCTAAACCACGCGGAGAGGGTCCAGATCCAGGAACTGGGGTTGGCGTGGGGTGAGGGTTGATGGGGCAGCTCACACACTCGCAGGATCTAGGGCTCGGGGCAGGTGCCCCGAGTCAGAGGCCGAGGCAGAGAAGAGAACATGCAGTCAGAAAAAAAAGCAGTGCTATAGCCAGTAGCATTATGTAAGAGCAGGGGAGCACAAGCATAGGAAATATACAGATAGCCCCAACAGGTGTAAGCTATGGCAGCATACCTATTAGGAGAGGGACAGAGAAAACACGCAGCCATGAGAGTTCCAAACCATCCACACCTGATCAAGGATAACCAGCATAACAGTGGTGGTAACACATTGAGGAGGTGACAGTATGGAAAGTTTCTCACTCAATAAGACACTAGGGCACGGCCTTCTCCATCTCTCCACCTAGACTATGTTTGGCAGTAGGCTAGGCTGAAAATATATGTTTTTAATCTACACTTAAAAATTGAAACTGTGTCCAAATCCCTAACATCTTTTCTGTGGTTATGGACATGCTTATGAGTTTGGTTAAAGGTTTTGTAATAATGGATGAGTGTCTCTTCAAGAATGCTGTGTCTATATTAAATACATCTTTCTGAATTAGACAGAAATCATTTAACATTTGCAATCTTCATAGGGTCTGTAATTGGGATATTCTCAATCTTAAGCTCCTTAACAGAGCTCTCTTTCTGATGTTTTGGGTTTACCAAACTGTATATTTGTTTCCAATCATTAGAACCATTCCCCTTGTTTTCAATCAGCTTGATAAAGTGTGCTTTTGCAGCGTGTAATTCTTTGACCACCTTGTTTCTTAAAGACTTAAAGGTTATGATGTCAGTGTTACTTTTTGATTTCAGGGATATTTTTAGGGCTTGATCTCTTTTTCATTAGTGTCAAGATTTCCTTTGTCAGCCAAGGCCATTCATTTTTCCTGGGTTTTGTTTTCCAAACTTGTGTAAACTTATCCATCGTGTTTTGTGGATCGATTTCTCCAACAACCTTTGTTTCCTAACCAGAATGTATTGAAATGTCTTGAGGTTTACAAAACGTCAACTTTTCAAATACTTGAATTTCATGCTTGAAGGTTTGTTGATTTTGCTGCACATTTAATTACTTAAGCAATTGTGGACTGATTTTAGTTGCATGAAATTTGGGATTTTACAAAATAATACTTGCATATAGAATACTGGATAATCCTGGAGCTATCTCTCTCTTTAACACAAACACTTTTAGGGTTAGCACTGTGGCATTTGTAACTGTGTCACTGTGCTGTGCATTGGCAAATCCACCCTGAGCAGTTCGGTAAAAATTGCAGTGTAAGCTTCCAGTTAAAGCTGGCTCTTTAAAATGGCCTTTGATGTCTGCCCAAGATATGTGACTCTGTAAGACTTTCGCTTTCATGCTTCAATCAGTGACTGTTTTTTACACATTTAAATTAGATGCATACCAATTACTACACACCATAGTCAAGTTTATTAAACGCATTCATATAAACACATAGATGGCATGGTGACCCAAATTCTAGCGCTTATAAACCCTCTCCGTTGCAATGGCGATAACACCCACCTCCATCTGTGATGTCATCAGCTGGACCGTGGAAAATGCAGCCTGATCTCTGTCGGTCTCCTTCTGAAAATCCCTCTCAGACCACTGACATTTGCAAAGCAGTGGAACGGTATAAACCTCAAACCTAAGCTGCTGAGCACACACCTTTAAACTGACGCCCTTGCTAATCAAGCTGTTCATGCACACACTACTGGTGAAAAGTTTTAGAACACCCCCATTTTCCAGTTTTTACTGATATTTAAGCAGTTCAAGTCCAGTGAATAACCTGAAATGGTACAAAGGTAAATGGTAAACTGCCAGAGGTTAAAAAAAATTGAGGTTACCAAAAACTGAAAAATAATGTACATTTCAGAGTTATAAAAAAAGCCCTTTTCAGGGAACAAGTAATGGGTTAACGCAGGTTAACAGTCACTTCCTCCTTCATGTTTGACAGTTGGTGTCACACACTGAGGAACCATCCTTTCGCCTACTTGATGGCCTACAAACACCTTTCAAAATTTCAAAATTTCACATTTTGATTCATTGGTCCATAAGACCTTCTTCCAGTCTTCAGTAGTCCACTGCCGGTGCTTCATGGCCCAGGCAAGCCTCTTTTTCTTATTTTGCCATCTTAGCAATGGCTTTCTTACTGCCCCTCGACCAGTCAAACCTGCAGCTCGAAGTCTTCACTTCACAGTTGAAACTGAGACCTCCTTACTTCGACCAGTGTTAAGCTGTGCTTGAAGCTGTTGTCCTGTGAGCCGCCTATCATGCAAGCTGTTGACTCTCAGAAACTTGTCTTCTGATTTTGTTGTGGCTTTGGCTCTGCCAGACCTCTTCCTGTCAGAGTTTCCAGTTTCCAAGTGCCTTTTCATGGTGTAGGAAACTACTCACTGCCAAAAATTGACATTATTTTTCAGTTTTTGTAACCTAAACTCTTTTTTTTTTTTTAACCTCTGGCAGTTTGCACCTTACCTTTGCACCATTTCAGGTTATTCACTGGACTTGAACTGCTTACATTTCAGTAAAAACTGGAAAATGGGGGTGTTCTAAAACTTTTCACCGGTAGTGTACATTTATGTATTATTTTTAGAAGAATGGAAGAAAAGCCAACTGGAGGTCACATATTCAAATAACCAGTATTAGCAAAGCCAAATAAAGTAGCTAAATAGAACGTTACATGCAAGCAAATACATAAACACCAAACAATGAGAAAATTGTATTTTCATTTCCCACCGCTAAACTGTATTTATTGAAAACATTCAGCCTATTCATAGTATCAATGTTATCTACACGCTGCAAAAGAGAGAGCATAATAATTTATAAACGTATTAGATAATATTACATCTCTTCTAATTACAAATTACGTCTCATACATTTGCATGAGATATCTAATTTACTATCAATACATGTCAAAATTATTCGCTTATCATTGCTAAAGTGAACCATGTAAATCTTTATGAATGCATAGCCAATAAATTGACAACATTGTATATTTACCATTCAACTACGTTTGCTGTGTTAAGTAAACAGCGGCCATTACTGTTGGAGCGAAGAAGTGCATGTGAAAATAATTGCGCTAAATCTTGCTTCCAGTAGGTGGCGTAACTAACATCTGAATAAAACGGGAGTTTACTCGTTTCGGACTGTGCTCACTTCGATATCGCTGGATTTCAAAACGAACGAACTGTTCTGAGACTAAGGAGCGGATAAATTAATCGGGATAAATAATGAATCCATTGTCAGTGTAGTTATATTTGTCAAATGAACAAAATATATTTATTATGGTATATTGAGGTATTCCGATATCCGCGCTTCAAGTATATTTAATATGTTTGTAAAGCTGTTGTGATATTTTGTCGTTTTGAAAAGCAATTCCAAAAGACTGAGTCCCACTGTATTGCTCAGGCTGCACTACAGCGTCTATTCACAGGCGCGATCCCACTACTGAGCGGCACGGGGGCTTTGGCCTGCTCCGTTTCCGACCTGGGCCGGTGCACCCCTCCTTAGACGACCTGGTGGTCCCGGGCTCCCCCAGGAGCACCATATCGATACCGAACTTAGCGTGGACACCCGATCGACATAGTCCGCAGCAGCTCAGAACTCCTGAGCTCAAGCAATCCGCCAGCCTCAGCCTCCCAGTAGCTTGGATTACAGGCGCACGCCACTGCGCCCGGCGAAAGTAGGGAGAGATTTTCAAGCATTTGAGTTGAACACAGTCGTGGCGTCACGAGCTGTTCCTTATTATGTAGTGCCCTCTAGAAGGCCAAACAATGAATCGAATTTGTGAATTTTTTGCTATTGGAAGACAACATGCATTTGTGTTGTTAAACGTGAATTATTGTTTAACACGTCAAAACGGGTAGACATAATTTATGAATATTAATAGACCGTACGTTGAACAGTAGAAAAACTTCCGTTTGTAGACTATAAATTGTTGAAATACCCATGTATCAGAATAGGTTTTTGCTATTATATTTGTGGATCAATTTATCCCACAACCTTTGTTTTCTAACCAGAATGTTTAAAATCCTAAAATCCTTTTCCTTATCTAGAGGTTTACAAAAAGTCCACTTTTAAAATACTAAAATTACTACCTTTTCCATCTCACTGCACATGCAACTTTATCTGATGCAAGACTGCACGTTTCATTTGAAGCAAAACCAGGTCAAGACTTCCACCATTTGAAAATAGGATTTAATGGTATGGAACAGAGTAACAAAGACATACATGTTGGAGAAGTTACAAAATGGACATTTGGCCGAGAATGGAAACTTTCAACTCGTTTCACAGCCATGAAGCAAAACAAATACTATTCCTCAGAGTAAAAAGGACATATCTGTTTATAACAGATGTAAAATGCATCACATCTAGGGACAACATATATATATATTCATCTAATATCTAGCAGTTGTAGCAGGGTGGCAGGTGGTGAGTGGATGAAAGATCAAACCAAAAAGCGGAGTTCCAACAGGCCAACGGCCAATTTATTATATCCTTCTACAAAGAAAATAAAATAAAACATGAAAATAGAGTAGTTAAATCAAAACTATGCCATAGAGGGTCAACAGCAACCAAAAACCAGCACTTCTGCCTCCATGCCCCGCAAAACTCACTTCAGGCATGGCAGGCTGTGCTTTTATAATGGTCTAATGAAGGCAATGGCTCACAGCTGAGTTGATTGCTCATCATCAAGTGAGGCCGCTGCTGTTCAAGGTCCTGTCCTACTCTCCAGGCTGTGGGAGGGAACAGGAGCACTTGACAGCAGATAAAAGGGAGGCGTAGTCCTCTCTGCTCCTCCCTCCACCTCTCCCAGTGTCACACAGTATAAAAACAATAATACAAATATGATGTGAACTGGAAGTAACAATGACAAAATAGCAAAGCTGTAAACAATTCATATATGTGCTTTCATGACGCTTGCGTCACCACGAGAAGTCGGGTCACTGCCATCATCAAGGGCAGGATATTAATCAGCATTAAAAAAATACTACAACTGTTTATTACAACCAGTATACGGCAAAATATGGCAAATAAACAAACAAAACATACAACACAGCCCCCTCTGTCTGATTAGGCTACCTGAGACAGATCTGCCATTCTGATTTAGTGTGTTTTTACAACAACTTCCTGTTGCATTTCTTTTCTTTTCACAGGTGTGATGAGTATCTGGAGGTAGGAGGGAGCGTTTCCCTTAGCGGCTTGAAAAGCCAGCACCAGTGATTTAAACTGGATATGTGCTGCAATAGGGAGCCAGTGCAGAGAGGTGAGTAGTGGGGTGATGTGTAAATTTGGGTTGGTTGAAGACTAAACGTGCAGCCGCATTCTGGACCAGCTGCAGTGGCTTGATGGTACAGGTCGGTGAGCCTGCCAGCAGGGAATTGCAGTAGTCCAGACGCCATATCATCAAGGCCTGGACCAGGAGTTGTGTGGCCTATTGGGTGAGGAACGGGCAAATTCTCTGGATGTTGTGGAGGGAGAATCGGCAGGTCCAGGTGATCACTGCGATATTAAGAGACATTATTTGGCCTAACCAGTTGCTAAACCTTCAGGTCTGGCTTTACCTTTCAGTTTCATGCTTGAAGGTTTGTTGATTTTGCTGTACATTCACTTACTTCAGCAATTGTGGACTGATTTTGGTTGCATGACATTTGGGATTTTACAAAATAATACTTGCATATAGTATACTGGATAATGCTGGAGCTCTCTCTCTCTCTTCTCTGACACAAACAATTTTAGGGTTAGCACTGTGGCATTTGTAACTGTGTCACTGTGCTGTGCTAAGCAATCCACCCTGAGCAGCTCAGTAAAAATTGCAGTGTAAGCTTCCAGTTAAAGCTGGCTCTTTAAAACGGGCTTTGATGTCTGCCCAAGATATGTGACTTAGTAAGACTTTCTCTTTCATGCTTCAATCAGAGATTGTTTTTTACACATTTAAATGAGACTGCGATAACACCCACCTCCATCTGTGATGTCATCAGCTGAACCGTGGAAAATGCAGCCTGATCTCTGTCAGTCTCCTTCTGAAAAATCCCTCTCAGACCACTGACATTTGCAAAGCAGTGGAATGGTATAAACCTCAAACCTATGGTGCTGAGCACACACCTTTAAACTGACACCCTAGCTAATCAAGCTGTTCATGCACACACTACCGGTCAAACGTTTTAGAACACCCCCATTTTCCAGTTTTTACTGAAATTTAAGCAGTTCAAGTCCAGTGAATAACCTGAAATGGTACAAAGGTAAACGGTAAACTGCCCGAGGTAAAAAAAAAAATGTAGGTTACCAAAAACTGTGCCATAGAGTTGAGTTTCCAAACTGGAAAATGGGGGTGTTCTAAAACATTTCACCGGTAGTGTACATTTATGTATTATTTTTAGATGAATGGAAGAAAAGCCAACTGGAGATCACATATTCAAATGACCAGTACTAACAAAGCCAAATAAAGTAGCTAAATAGAACGTTACATGCAAGCAAATACATAAACACCAAACAATGAGAAAATTGCATTTTCATTTCCCACCGCTAAACTGTCTGTTGGAAATATTCAGCCTATTCATAGTATCAATGTTATCTACACGATGCAAAAGAGAGAGCATAATAATTTATAAACGTATTAGATAATATTACATCTCTTCTAATTACAAATTATGTGTCATACATTTGCATGAGATATCTAATTTACCGCCAATACATGTAAAAATGATTCCCCTATCATTGCTTACTAAAGTGAACCATGTCAATCTGAAAGCATAGCCAATAAATTGACAACATTCTATATTTACCATTCAACTACGTTTGCTGTGTTAAGTAAACAGCGACCATTACTGTTTGAGCGAAGAAGTGCATGTGGAAATAATTGCGCTAAAACTTGCTTCCAGTAGGTGGCGTAACTATCATCTGAATAAAACGAGTTTACTCGTTTCGGACTGCGCTCACTTCGATTTCGCACATTTCCAAACGAACGAACTGTTCTGGGACGAAGAAGCGGATAAATAATGATTCCATTGTCAGTGTAGTTATATTTGTCAGATGAACATAATATATTTATTATGGTACATTTAGGTATTCCGACCTCCGCGTGTCAAGTATATTTCATATGATAAAGTTTGTAAAGCTGTTGTGATATATGATGTTTTTGAAAAGGAAATCCAAAAGACTGAGTCCCACTGTATTACTCAGGCTGCACTACAGCGTCTATTCACAGGCGCGATCCCACTACTGAGCGGCACGGGGGCTTTGGCCTGCTCCGTTTCCGACCTGGGCCGGTTCGCCCCTCCTTAGACGACCTGGTAGTCCCGGGCTCCCCCAGGAGCACCATATCGATACCGAACTTAGCGTGGACACCCGATCGACATAGTCCGCAGCAGCTCAGAACTCCTGAGCTCAAGCAATCCGCCAGCCTCAGCCTCCCAGTAGCTTGGATTACAGGCGCACGCCACTGCGCCCGGCGAACAACAGAGAGAGATTTTCAAGCATTTGAGTTGAACACAGTCGTGGCGTCATGACTAGTTCCTTATCGTGGAGTGCCCTCTAGTGGCCAAACAATGAATCGAATTTGTGCATTTTTTGCTGTTGGAAGACAACATGCATTTGTGTTGTTAAAAGTGAATTATTCTTTAACATGTCAAAACGGGTAGACATAATTTCTTAATATTAATAGATCGTACGCTAAACGTGTTTTGTAAAATTACATTGTTACAGTTTAAAACCGTACGTTAAATGCTTTTGGTTTTTTACACATTTTCACAGTAGAAAAACTGCAGTTTGTAAACTATAAATAGTTGAAATACCCATGTATCAGAATAGGTTTGGCTAAATTGTGTTTATTGGTTACACCTTGACCAAGCAGTCTTTTAGCTTAGCTGCAGCAATAGTAAGTGTTTTTGCCGCCACAAACAAAACTGTGTCATTAGCATACATCTGTAACCCAACTCCTGTGCAACACTCAATGTCATTGATATATAAACTAAACAACAAAGGTCCAAGCACTGATCCTTGTGGAATACCAATTTTACTTTCACGGCATTCACATTTAGAATGACCAATGGTGACCTGTTGACTCCTGTTTCGTAAATATTAATTAAACAACATCTTTGCCTGAGAAGATAAATTAAATTGAGTTAATTTGGACAATAGAATGTCATGATTGACAGTATCAAATTCTTTCTTGAGATCTAAAAAGACTGCACCAACTATATTCCCCCTATGTAAGAAGCATTTGATATTTTCTTGCAGATAGCAACTGGCTAGTTCTGTTGAGTGCTTAGGTCTAAAACCTAACCCCCATACCTCCACTCACTCATCACTCCCTATACCCCAGCCAGATCCCTCCGCTCCACCTCCTCTGGCAAATGGACTGTCCCATCCCTCCGGGCGCCTGGCAGCCACTCCTCGTGGTCTCGTCTCTTCTCTGTCCTGACCCCTCGCTGGTGGAACAACCTTCTGCAATCGGTCAGGACTGTGGAATCACTTGCGATCTTCCGCAAGAGACTCAAAACCTACCTTTTCAGACTCCACTACCACTGAATTCTGTATATCTAGCTAATTGTCATCACCACTGCCTACTTGCTCAACACTGTATACCCCTGCTTACTCCAATAAAAAAATTTTTTTTTAAATGACTAACCTTTTCCTTCCCAGTGTTACAGGTATGGTACGCAGCTACCTGCAATGATGTCTATCGCTGTATTACTGCACTGATCTCTCGCGCGAACTATGATTGTTCCTACCATGTATTTATGCACATCTTGTAAGTCAATCTGGATAAGAGCGTCTGCTAATTGCTTAAGATGTAAATGAAATGTAATGTAAAAATGATTTGAATACAACAGATTATTGTCCTCCAAGTTTATAATTAATTGTTGTGCTACAACCTGTTTAAGACTTTGGAGAAAATTGGATGTATGGAAATTTGCCTATAGTTTGAGGCCAATCTTCCGCAAGAGACTCAAAACCCACCTCTTCAGACTCCACTACCCCTGATCTCTGTCCATCTAGCTAAATTGTCTTCACCACTGTTCACTTGTTCAACACTATACTCTTTATTAAAAAAAAAAAAAAAAAAAAAAAAAAAAAATTAAATGTAAAATACCTTTTCCTTCCCGGTGTTACAGGTATGGTACGCAGATGCCTGCAATTATGTCTATTGCTGTATTCCTGCACTGATCTCATGCGCTAACTGTGATTGTTCCTACCATGTATTGATGCACATCTTGTAAGTCGCTCTGGATAAGAGCGTCTGCTAAATGCTTAAAATGTAAAATGTAAGTTAGCCGCACCTGACTTGGAAATGGGGGTGATCAGAGCCTTTTTCCAGTGATCAGGGAACTTTTCTGTGGTTATGGACATGCTTATGAGTTTGGTTAAAGGTTTTGTAATAATGGATGAGTTTCTCTTCAAGAATGCTGTGTCTATATTAAAGACATCTTTAGCATATGAATTAGATAGAAATCATTTAACATTTGCAATCTTCATAGGGTCTGTAATTTGGATATTCTCAATCTTAAACTCCTTAACGGAGCTCTCTTTCTGATGTTTTGGGTTTACCAAACTGTATATTTGTTTCCAATCATTAGAACCATTCCCCTTGTTTTCAATCAGCTTGATAAAGTGTGCTTTTGCAGCGTGTAATTCTTTGACCACCTTGTTTCTTAAAGACTTAAAGGTTATGATGTCAGTGTTACTTTTTGATTTCAGGGATATTTTTAGGGCTTGATCTCTTTTTCATTAGTGTCAAGATTTCCTTTGTCAGCCAAGGCCATTCATTTTTCCTGGGTTTTGTTTTCTAAACTTGTGTAAACTTATCCATAGTGTTTTGTGGATCGATTTCTCCAACAACCTTTGTTTCCTAACCAGAATGTATCGAAATGTCTTGAGGTTTACAAAACGTCAACTTTTCAAATACTTGAATTTCATGCTTGAAGGTTTGTTGATTTTGCTGCACATTGAATTACTTAAGCAATTGTGGACTGATTTTAGTTGCATGACATTTGGGATTTTACAAAATAATACTTGCATATAGTATACTGGATAATGCTGGAGCTCTCGCTCTCTCTTCTTTGACACAAACACTTTTAGGGTTAGCACTGTGGCATTTGTAACTGTGTCGCTGTGCTGTGCGTTGAAAATCCACCCTGAGCAGTTCGCTAAAAATTGCAGTGTAAGCTTCCAGTTAAAGCTGGCTCTTTAAAATGGGCTTTGATGTCTGCCCAAGATATGTGACTTTGTAAGACTTTCTCTTTCATGCTTCAATCAGTGACAGTTTTTTACACATTTAAATGAGATGCATACCAATTACTACACACCATAGTCAAGTTTATTAAACGCATTCATATGAACACATAGATGGCATGGTGACCCAAATTCTAGCGCTTATAAACCCTCTTTGTTGCAATGGCGATAACACCCACCTCCATCTGTGATGTCATCAGCTGGACCGTGGAAAATGCAGCCTGATCTCTGTCGGTCTCCTTCTGAAAAATCCCTCTCAGACCACTGACATTTGCAAAGCAGTGGAACGGTACAAACCTCAAACCTAAGCTGCTGAGCACACACCTTTAAACTGACACCCTTGCTAATCAAGCTGTTCATGCACACACTACCGGTCAAACGTTTTAGAACACCCCCATTTTCCAGTTTTTACTGAAATGTAAGCAGTTCAAGTCCAGTGAATAACCTGAAATGGTACAAAGGTAAACGGTAAACTGCCCGAGGTAAAAAAAAAAGTAGGTTACCAAAAACTGTGCCATAGAGTTGAGTTTCCAAACTGGAAAATGGGGGTGTTCTAAAACCTTTCACCGGTAGTGTACATTTATGTATTATTTTTAGATGAAAATACCAACTGGAGGTCACATATTCAAATGACCAGTATTAACAAAGCCAAATAATGTAGCTAAATAGAACGTTACATGCAAGCAAATACGTAAACACCAAACAATGAGAAAATTGCATTTTCATTTCCCACCGCTAAACTGTCAGTTGGAAATATTCAGCCTATTCATAGTATCAATGTTATCTACACGATGCAAAAGAGAGAGCATAATAATTTATAAACGTATTAGATAATATTACATCTCTTCTAATTACAAATTATGTGTCATACATTTGCATGAGATATCTCATTTACCACCAATACATGTACAAATGATTCCCCTATCATTGCTTACTAAAGTGAACCATGTAAATCTGAAAGCATAGCCAATAAATTGACAACATTCTATATTTACCATTCAACTACGTTTGCTGTTCCAAGTAAACAGCGACCATTACTGTTTGAGCGAAGAAGTGCATGTGGAAATAATTGCGATAAATCTTTCTTCCAGTAGGTGGCGTAACGAACATCTGAATAAAACGTGAGTTTACTCGTTTCGGACTGTGCTCACTTCGATTTCGCACAGTTCCAAACGAACGAACTGTTCTGGGACGAAGAAGCGGATAAATAATGATTCCATTGTCAGTGTAGTTATATTTGTCAGATGAACATGATATATTTATTATGGTATATTTAGGTATTCCGACCTCCGCGTGTCAAGTATATTTCATATGATAAAGTTTGTAAAGCTGTTGTGATATATGATGTTTTTGAAAAGCAAATCCAAAAGACTGAGTCCCACTGTATTACTCAGGCTGCACTACAGCGTCTATTCACAGGCGCGATCCCACTACTGAGCGGCACGGGGGCTTTGGCCTGCTCCGTTTCCGACCTGGGCCGGTTCGCCCCTCCTTAGACGACCTGGTAGTCCCGGGCTCCCCCAGGAGCACCATATCGATACCGAACTTAGCGTGGACACCCGATCGACATAGTCCGCAGCAGCTCAGAACTCCTGAGCTCAAGCAATCCGCCAGCCTCAGCCTCCCAGTAGCTTGGATTACAGGCGCACGCCACTGCGCCCGGCGAGAACTGAGAGAGATTTTCAAGCATTTGAGTTGAACACAGTAGTGACGTCACGAGCTGTTCCTTATCGTGGAGTGCCCTCTAGTGGCCAAACTATGAACCGACTTCCTGCATTTTTTGCTCTTGGAAAACAACATGCATTTGTGTTGTTAAACGTGAATTATTCTTTAACACGTCAAAACGAGTAGACATAATTTATGAATATTAATAGACCGTACGTTAAACGCTTTGTTTTTTATTTTTTACAGATTTTCACAGTAGAAAAACTGCCGTTTGTAGACTATAAATTGTTGAAATACCCATGTATCAGAATAGGTTTTTGCTATTATATTTGTGGATCAATTTGTCCCACAACCTTTGTTTTCTAACCAGAATGTATCAAAATTATCTAGAGGTTTACAAAAAGTCCACTTTTAAAATACTAAAATTACTACCTTTTCCATTTCACTGCACATGCAACTTTATCTGATGCAAGACTGCACGTATCATTTGAAGCAAAACCAGGTCAAGACTTCCACCATTTGAAAATAGGATTTAATGGTATGGAACAGAGTAACAAAGACATACATGTTGGAGAAGTTACAAAATGGACATTTGGCCGAGAATGGAAACTTTCAACTCGTTTCACAGCCATAAAGCAAAACAAATACCATTCCTCAGAGTAAAAAGGACATATCTGTTTATAACAGATGTAAAATGCATCACATCTAGTGACAACATATCATATATATATATTCATCTAATATCTAGCAGTATAAAAACAATAATAAAAATATGATGTGAACTGGAAGTAACAATGACAAAATAGCAAAGCTGTAAACAATTAATATACTGTATGTGCATTCATGACGTCTGTGTCACCACGAGAAGTCGGGTCAACTGGACACTGCCATCATCAAGGGCAGGATATTAATCAGCATTAAAAAAATACTACAACTGTTTATTCCAACTGGTATATGGCAAAATATGCCAAATAAACAAACAAAACATACAACACAGCCCCCTCTGTGGTACCTGAGACAGATCTGCCATTCTGATTTAGTGTGTTTTTACAACAACTTCCTGTTGCATTTCTTTTTCTTTTCACAGGTGTGATGAGTATCTGGAGGTAGGAGGGGCGTTTCCTTAGCGGCTTGATAAGCCAGCACCAGTGATTTAAATGTGCTGCAATAGGGAGCCAGTGCAGAGAGGTGAGTAGTGGGGTGACGTGTAAATTTGGGTTGGTTGAAGACTAAACGTGCGGCGGCATTCTGGACCAGCTGCAGTGGCTTGATGGTACAGGTCGGTGAGCCTGCCAGCAGGGAATTGCAGTAGTCCAGACGTGACATCATCACGGCCTGGACCAGGAGTTGTGTGGCCTATTGAGGAACGGGCAAATTCCTCCGGATGTTGTGGAGGGAGAATCGCAGGTCCAGGTGATCACTGCGATATTAAGAGACATTATTTGGCCTAACCAGTTGCTAAACCTTCAGGTCTGGCATTGCCTTTCAACTTCATGCTTGAAGGTTTGTTGATTTTGCTGCACATTGAATTACTTAAGCAATTGTGGACTGATTTTAGTTGCATGACATTTGGGATTTTACAAAATAATACTTGCATATAGTATACTGGATAATGCTGGAGCTCTCTCTCTCTCTTCTTTAACACAAACATTTTTAGGGTTAGCACTGTGGCATTTGTAACTGTGTCACTGTGCTGTGCGTTGGCAAATCCACCCTGAGCAGCTCAGTAAAAATTGTGGTGTAAGCTTCCAGTTAAAGCTTTGATGTCTGCCCAAGATATGTGACTTTGTAAGACTTTCTCTTTCATGCTTCAATCAGTGACAGTTTTTTACACATTTAAATGAGATGCATACCAATTACTACACACCATAGTCAAGTTTATTAAATATGAACACATAGATGGCATGGTGACCCAAATTCTAGCGCTTATAAACCCTCTTTGTTGCAATGGCGATAACACCCACCTCCATCTGCAATGTCATCAGCTGGACCGTGGAAAATGCAGCCCGATCTCTGTCAGTCTCCTTCTGAAAAATCCCTCTCAGACCACTGACATTTGCAAAGCAGTGGAACGGTATAAACCTCAAACCTATGGTGCTGAGCACACACCTTTAAACTGACGCCCTTGCTAATCAAGCTGTTCATGCACACACTACCGGTCAAACGTTTTAGAACACCCCCATTTTCCAGTTTTTACTGAAATTTAAGCAGTTCAAGTCCAGTGAATAACCTGAAATGGTACAAAGGTAATCGGTAAACTGCCTGAGGTAAAAAAAAAAAATGTAGTTACCAAAAACTGTGCCATAGAGTTGAGTTTCCAAACTGGAAAATGGGGGTGTTCTAAAACCTTTCACCGGTAGTGTACATTTATGTATTATTTTTAGATGAATGGAAGAAAAGCCAACTGGAGATCACATATTCAAATGACCAGTATTAACAAAGCCAAATAAAGTAGCTAAATAGAACGTTACATGCAAGCAAATACACAAACACCAAACAATGAGAAAATTGTATTTTCATTTCCCACCGCTAAACTGTCTGTTGGAAATATTCAGCCTATTTATAGTATCAATGTTATCTACACGATGCAAAAGAGAGAGCATAATATAAACCTATTAGATAATATTACATCATTCTAATTACAAATTATGTGTCATACATTTGCATGAGATATCTAATTTACCATCAATACATGTCAAAATTATTCGCCTGCCATTGCTTACTAAAGTGAACCATGAAATCTTTATGAAAGCATAGCCAATAAATTGACAACATTCTATATTTACCATTCAACTACGTTTGCTGTGTTAAGTAAACAGCGGCCATTACTGTTGGAGCGAAGAAGTGCATGTGAAAATAATTGCGCTAAAACTTGCTTCCAGTAGGTGGCGTAACTAACATCTGAATAAAACGTGAGTTTACTCGTTTCGGACTGTGCTCACTTCGATATCGCTGGATTTCAAAACGAACGAACTGTTCTGAGACTACGGAGCGGATAAATTAATCGGGATAAATAATGAATCCATTGTCAGTGTAGTTATATTTGTCAAATGAACTAAATATATTTATTATGGTATATTGAGGTATTCCGATATCCGCGTTTCAAGTATATTTAATATGTTTGTAAAGCTGTTGTGATATTTTCTGGTTTTTAAAAGCAAATCCAAAAGACTGAGTCCCACTGTATTGCTCAGGCTGCACTACAGCGTCTATTCACAGGCGCGATCCCACTACTGAGCGGCACGGGGGCTTTGGCCTGCTCCGTTTCCGACCTGGGCCGGTGCACCCCTCCTTAGACGACCTGGTAGTCCCGGGCTCCCCCAGGAGCACCATATCGATACCGAACTTAGCGTGGACACCCGATCGACATAGTCCGCAGCAGCTCAGAACTCCTGAGCTCAAGCAATCCGCCAGCCTCAGCCTCCCAGTAGCTTGGATTACAGGGGCACGCCACTGCGCCCGGCGAGAACTGAGAGAGATTTTCAAGCATTTGAGTTGAACTCAGTAGTGGCGTCACGAACTGTTCCTTACTGTGGAGTGCCCTCTAGTGACCAAACAATGAACCGAATTGCTGCATTTTTTGCTGTTGGAAGACATGCCTTTGTGTTGCTAAAAGTGAATTATTCTTTAACATGTCAAAACGGGTAGACATAATTTATGAATATTAATAGACCGTACGCTAAACGTGTTTTGTTTGTCTTTTTTTACACATTTTCACAGGAGAAAAACTGCAGTTTGTAGACTATAAATTGTTAAAACACCCATGTATCAGTATAGGTTATTGCTATATTTTCATTTATTAGTTTATTTGTAAGGGACAAGCACAGAGAACATTGACAGCCACAGAAGCAGTGCCCGACACACTGTACATGTGTATATAGCCGAAGCTGATTTCCAACACCAGTTCCTTGATGAGCATTGATAGCCAATCAATAAATAAAATGTAAAAAATGAATTGCTAAAATCAATGCATATAATGACTGAAAATAAAAATGTAGGTTACCAAAAACTGAAATATAATGTACATTTCAGAGTTTCAGAAAAAGCCCTTTTCAGGGAACAAGTAATTTGTTAACGTGGGTTAACAGTTACTCTGTGCAAGTCGCCGACTCTGGATCCAGCAAAAGAGCCCCAGACCATCACGCTTCCTCCTCCATGTTTGACAGTTGGTGTCACACACTGAGGAACCATCCTTTCACCTACTCGATGGCCTACAAACACCTTTCAAAATTTCAAAATTTCAAATTTTGATTCATCGGTCCATAAGACCTTCTTCCAGTCTTCAGTAGTCCACTGCTGGTGCTTCATGGCCCAGGCAAGCCTCATTTTCTTATTTTGCCATCTTAGCAATGGCTTTCTTACTGCCACTCGACCTGTCAAATCTGCAGCTCAAAGTTTTCTCTTCACAGTTGAAACTGAGACTTCCTTACTTCGACTAGTGTTAAGCTGTGCTTGAAGCTGTTGTCCTGTGAGCCACCTATCATGCAAGCTGTTGACTCTCAGAAACTTGTCTTCTGATTTTGTTGTGGCTTTGGCTCTGCCAGACCTCTTCCTGTCAGAGTTTCCAGTTTCCAAGTGCCTTTTCATGGTGTAGGAAACTACTCACTGCCAAAAAATTGACATTATTTTTCAGTTTTTTGTAACCTAAACTCTGTTTTTTTTTAACCTCTGGCAGTTTACCGCTTACCTTTGCACCATTTCAGGTTATTCACTGGACTTGAACTGCTTACATTTCAATAAAAACTGGAAAATGGGGGTGTTCTAAAACTTTTCACCGGTAGTGTACATTTATGTATTATTTTGAGAAGAATGGAAGAAAAGCCAACTGGAGGTCACATATTCAAATAACCAGTATTAGCAAAGCCAAATAAAGTAGCTAATTAGAACGTTACATGCAAGCAAATACATAAACACCAAACAATGAGAAAATTGTATTTTCATTTCCCACCACTAAACTGTCTGTTGGAAATATTCAGCCTATTTATAGTATCAATGTTATCTACACGATGCAAAAGAGAGAGCATAATAATTTATAAACGTATTAGATAATATTACATCTCTTCTAATTACAAATTACGTGTCATACATTTGCATGAGATATCTAATTTACCACCAATACATGTCAAAATGATTCGCCTACCATTGCTTACTAAAGTGAACCATGTCAATCTGAAAGCATAGCCAATAAATTGACAACATTCTATATTTACCATTCAACTACGTTTGCTGTGTTAAGTAAACAGCGGCCATTACTGTTGGAGCGAAGAAGTGCATGTGAAAATAATTGCGCTAAATCTTTCTTCCAGTAGGTGGCGTAACTAATATCTGAATAAAACGTGAGTTTACTCGTTTCGGGACTGTGCTCACTGATTTCGCACATTTCCAAACGAACGAACTGTTCTGGGACGAAGAAGCGGATAAATAATGATTCCATTGTCAGTGTAGTTATATTTGTCAGATGAACATAATATATTTATTATGGTATATTTAGGTATTCCGATCTCCGCGTGTCAAGTATATTTAATATGTTAAAGTTTGTAAAGCTGTTGTGAAATTTGATGTTTTTGAAAAGCAAATCCAAAAGACTGAGTCCCACTGTATTGCTCAGGCTGCACTACAGCGTCTATTCACAGGCGCGATCCCACTACTGAGCGGCACGGGGGCTTTGGCCTGCTCCGTTTCCGACCTGGGCCGGTTCGCCCCCTCCTTAGACGACCTGGTAGTCCCGGGCTCCCAGGAGCACCATATCGATACCGAACTTAGCGTGGACACCCGATCGACATAGTCCGCAGCAGCTCAGAACCCTGAGCTCAAGCAATCCGCCAGCCTCAGCCTCCCAGTAGCTTGGATTACAGGCGCACGCCACTGCGCCCGGCGAGATCAGAGAGAGATTTTCAAGCATTTGAGTTGAACACAGTCGTGACGTCACGAGCTGTTCCTTATTGTGGAGTGCCAAACTA
>JAINUG010000102.1:620186-852686 GCA_029706075.1 Aldrovandia affinis
AGCCAATCAATAAATAAAATGTAAAAAATGAATTGCTAAAATCAATGCATATAATGACTGAAAATAAAAATGTAGGGAAAGACCAAAAACTGAAATATAATGTACATTTCAGAGTTTCAGAGAAAAGCCCTTTTCAGGGAACAAGCAATTTGTTAACGTGGTTAACAGTTACTCTGTGCAAGTCGCCGACTCTGGATCCAGCAAAAGAGCCCCAGACCATCACGCTTCCTCCTCCATGTTTGACAGTTGGTGTCACACACTGAGGAACCATCCTTTCACCTACTCGATGGCCTACAAACACCTTTCAAAATGTCAAAATTTCAAATTTTGATTCATCGGTCCATAAGACCTTCTTCCAGTCTTCAGTAGTCCACTGCCGGTGCTTCATGGCCCAGGCAAGCCTCATTTTCTTATTTTGCCATCTTAGCAATGGCTTTCTTACTGCCACTCGACCTGTCAAATCTGCAGCTCAAAGTTTTCTCTTCACAGTTGAAACTGAGACTTCCTTACTTCGACCAGTGTTAAGCTGTGCTTGAAGCTGTTGTCCTGTGAGCCGCCTATCATGCAAGCTGTTGACTCTCAGAAACTTGTCTTCTGATTTTGTTGTGGCTTTGGGTCTGCCAGACCTCTTCCTGTCAGAGTTTCCAGTTTCCAAGTGCCTTTTCATGGTGTAGGAAACTACTCACTGCCAAAAAATTGACATTATATTTCAGTTTTTTGTAACCTAAACTCTTTTTTTAAAACCTCTAGCAGTTTACCACTTATCTTTGTACCATTTCAGGTTATTCACTGGACTTGAACTGCTTACATTTCAGTAAAAACTGGAAAATGGGGGTGTTCTAAAACTTTTCACCGGTAGGGTACATTTATGTATTATTTTTAGAAGAATGGAAGAAAAGCCAACTGGAGGTCACATATTCAAATAACCAGTATTAACAAAGCCAAATAAAGTAGCTAAATAGAACGTTATATGCAAGCAAATACATAAACACCAAACAATGAGAAATTTGTATTTTCATTTCCCACCACTATACTGTCTGTTGGAAATATTCAGCCTATTTATAGTATCAATGTTATCTACACGATGCAAAAGAGAGAGCATAATCATTTATAAACGTATTAGATAATATTACATCTCTTCTAATTACAAATTACGTCTCATACATTTGCATGAGATATCTAATTTACTATCAATACATGTCAAAATTATTCGCTTATCATTGCTAAAGTGAACCATGTCAATCTTTATGAAAGCATAGCCAATAAATTGACAACATTCTATATTTACCATTCAACTACGTTTGCTATGTTAAGTAAACAGCGGCCATTATTGTTGGAGCGAAGAAGTGTATGTGAAAATAATTGCGCTAAAACTTGCTTCCAGTAGGTGGCGTAACTAACATCTGAATAAAACGGGATTTTACTCGTTTCGGACTGTGCTCACTTCGATATCGCTGGATTTCAAAACGAACGAACTGTTCTGAGACGAAGGAGCGGATAAATTAATCGGGATAAATAATGAATCCATTGTCAGTGTAGTTATATTTGTCAAATGAACAAAATATATTTATTATGGTATATTGAGGTATTTCGATATCCGCGTTTCAAGTATATTTAATATGTTTGTAAAGCTGTTGTGATATTTTCTGGTTTTTAAAAGCAAATCCAAAAGACTGAGTCCCACTGTATTGCTCAGGCTGCACTACAGCGTCTATTCACAGGCGCGATCCCACTACTGAGCGGCACGGGGGCTTTGGCCTGCTCCGTTTCCGACCTGGGCCGGTTCGCCCCTCCTTAGACGACCTGGTAGTCCCGGGCTCCCCCAGGAGCACCATATCGATACCGAACTTAGCGTGGACACCCGATCGACATAGTCCGCAGCAGCTCAGAACTCCTGAGCTCAAGCAATCCGCCAGCCTCAGCCTCCCAGTAGCTTGGATTACAGGCGCACGCCACTGCGCCCGGCGAGAACTGAGAGAGATTTTCAAGCATTTGAGTTGAACACAGTCGTGACGTCACGAGCTGTTCCTTATTGTGGAGTGCCCTCTAGTGGCCAAACAATGAACCGACTTCCTGCATTTTTTTCTCTTGGAAGACAACATGCATTTGTGTTGTTAAACGTGAATTGTTCTTTAACACGTCAAAACGAGTAGACATAATTTATTAATATTAATAGACCGTACGTTAATCGCTTTGTTTTTTATTTTTTTACATTTTTTCACAGTAGAAAAACTGCCGTTTGTAGACTATAAATTGTTGAAATACCCATGTATGAGAATAGGTTTTTGCTATTATATTTGTGGATCAATTTGTCCCACAACCTTTGTTTTCTAACCAGAATGTATCAAAAAGTCCAGGTTTTAAAATACTAAAATTACTACCTTTTCCATTTCACTGCACATGCAACTTTATCTGATGCAAGACTGCACGTTTCATTTGAAGCAAAACCAGGTCAAGACTTCACCATTTGAAAATAGGATTTAATGGTATGGAACAGAGTAACAAAGACATACATGTTGGAGAAGTTACAAAATGGACATTTGGCCGAGAATGGAAACTTTCAACTCGTTTCACAGCCATAAAGCAAAACAAATACCATTCCTCAGAGTAAAAAGAACATATCTGTTTAGAACAGATGTAAAATGCATCACATCTAGTGACAACATATCATATATATATATATTCATCTAATATCTAGCAGTATAAAAAACAATAATAAAAATATGATGTGAACTGGAAGTAACAATGACAAAATAGCAAAGCTGTAAACAATTCATATATGTGCTTTCATGACGCCTGCGTCACCACGAGAAGTCGGGTCAACCGGACACTGCCATCATCAAGGGCAGGATATTAATCAGCATTAAAAAAATACTACAACTGTTTATTCCAACCGGTATACATTGGCAAAGAAACAAACAAAACATACAACACAGCCCTCTCTGTCTGAGTACCTGAGACAGATCTGCCATTCTGATTTAGTGTGTTTTTACAACAACTTCCTGTTGCGTTTCTTTTCTTTCCATTGGTTTGTGTGTAGTGACGGTAGCTGGAGTTCACAGGCACTGGAGAGTAACAACGAAAGATGCTAACGGCCGCCAGCTCCCAATCACACCGAGCTCCCCTTATAGAAGAACAGGCTCTCGAACCTCGGGCCTCAGGCAGGAGTGCTCAGCTCCCTCCCAGGCAAAGAGTGCAGAGCTAAGTGCTGCTGGCTGTAGCTGCGCTGGAAACAGTCACCGTGGCGATGGTCGCCGGGGGTCCCGCCCCCTCATTTGGCTTCCAGCTCCTCCAGCAGTGGGTTGGCCTCCGTCTCGGGGGTCTTGACGCTGTCGGTCCGCACGATGCAGGTGGGCCGGTGGCGGTTCAGCATCAGAATGAGCTGCTGCCGTTCGTGCTTCAGCTCCTCGATTTGGGCCTTCAGCTCGGAGTTCATCACCTCCAGTCGCTCCGACTCCTGCCGGGTTAGGGAGGCACAGTTAAAGAGCGCGGCCTGCTCTTCTTACAATACAATTTATATTCGCAACGATAAGAGGCTTTTCTTTTAAAGGTGAATCTTGTGTGTGTGGATACTGTTACAGGAGTGATTGGTTGACAGCATACGACTAGCGTGGGCTTGCTCTTAGTTCCACTAGCAGTGAACGTAAAAGATAAATACTAAGGATCGTAACAGCAGAAGTACTTTGTATGTCCAAATGCAAAAAGGATGTGTATTCATTCATCAACATCATCTCCATCAGTTGCAGTGGTGGTCAATAGTGTTGCTTATTATAGCAGCAGCAAGGGAATTCAAAGCATCATCACAAAACAATCAGCCAGTCGAACGATAGTATGAGGGCACCACACAATGACAGTTTTCTCGTCTGATAAGTCTGCCTGCTTGGTCTCATTTGGCCAACTATTGCACATCAGGAGACACAGTTTTTACACAACATGGAGCCAGAACATTAGAATGAAACATGGAAAAATGAAGACAGACTATAGACCTCCAAAATGTCAAGTTCAAAGCAGTACATCTGAATATGGTTTTGGACATACCACTGACTGGCTACTTAGTAGAGCGCACATCATAATTTGAAACTCATTACCCAACTACTCCACAGTGTGCAATACATCACACAGTGAGCTCTGCTGTCTTTATGGGCATTTTCTGACAAAACCAAAACAATTTGTTTTAGTAAAAGTTCATGAAGTAACCCAGAACCACTATTCATATTTTTTAACAAATATCAATGTGACTTGAGTTGTTCAGGGGATTTGGTGATCATTCATTTCAGAAGACAAGACAATCTGTAGGGCTCTGATATTCCAGCTGCTTACCACTGGTCCATGATGCTGCGATGTTCAAATTACAGGTAACTGCCAAAATAAAGGAAGCGCTTCAGTAAATGAAGGGTTCTGGCGGCTCTGTTATGGTGTGGGGTGCATTTTCCTGCCGTGGTTTAGGTCCACTCAACCACTTAGAGGGAGAGGTAAATGGCAATAAACACAAGGCCATTTTGAGTGATCACCTTCATCAATCTCAATCAATCAATCTTTATTTTTGTATAGCGCCATTTACAAACAGGTTGTCACACAGCGCTTCACAATTGGCATTTTCCAGAGGGAATCAAAAACCAGAAAACCATTGGAGCCAATGTAGGAAACTGAAAATTATTCCCTGACCCCTTAAAAGGCGGTCGAGATGAACTCCTGGAAAATTGTGGGATACAGAGAAAAACAACACAAATAGTCCTTGAGGCTCATGTGGCTTAACAGACCACTGGAAGGGCATTCTAAGTGTAGGAGTGGGGTGGACCTCATCCCTCCAGATACCAGGGCAGGGCGGGGGATGGAACCAGCAGCTAGGGTCTGGGCCAGCGGCATCCGGCTAACACATGGCAGGGGTGGGGTGTTGACTCTGGGGCAGGTGAGCTCCGGGCAGGTGCCACGGAGCCGGGAGAAAAGAGGAAAGGTGCAATTATGACTATGATAAATATCACGCCGGATCAGGGGAAGAGTAGTGATAACACTTTTGCACCAGCAGAAGTAATCTAGGGCAGCATAACTAATTAGGTGAGTGGCACAGGGAGCACGCAGCCATGAGGGCACTCGGAGACCATCCCACCACATCATCAGCAGTCCTGATAGGGGCGGATCATCACTTATGATTGGTGACAGTAAGGATAGCTCATTGCACCAGAAGGCTCTATTGCTACGCCCTCCACATCTGCACCTAATGACTATAAGAGAGACTAAAGAGATGCGTTTTTAACCTAGACTTGAAAATTGAGACCGTGTCTGACTCCTTCACAGAGATGGGTAGACTGTTCCACAGTAAAGGAGCTCTATAGGAGAAAGCTCTGCCACCTGCTGTATTTTTGATATTCTAGGGACTACCAAGTTGCCTGCATCTTGTGAGCGAAGTGAACGTGGGGGGGATTGTACGGATGAAGTAGATCCGTCAAGTAAGAGGGTGCAAGTCCATGCAACACCTTATAAGTTAAGAGGAGTACCTTATAGTCTACACGATAGTTTATAGGAAGCCAGTGAAGTGACGCTAACACAGGACTAATGTGCTCATATTTCTTTGTTCTAGTCAGGATCCTTGCAGCAGCATTCTGTACGAGTTGTAGGCTCCTGAGTGAGGCATTGGAACAGCCAGACAGTAATGCATTGCAATAATCTAATCTAGATGTAACAAAGGCATGTACCAATTTTTCTGCATCTATTAATGACAGGAAGCCCCTAATTTTGGCAATATTCCTCAGGTGAAAAAGGCTACTCTGGAAATGTTTTGATGTGACTATCAAATGAGAGACCAGGATCTATAGTAACACCAAGGTCTTTTACCGCCAAACTTGCAGCAACAGAGCAACCATCCAGATTAAGAGATAAATCAGATAACCCTCTTCTGAGGTTTTTGGGCCCCAAGACCAACATCTCTGTTTTATCAGTATTCAGCAATAGAAAATTATCTGACATCCAGTCTTTTATGTCTTTAAAACAGGCCTCCAACTGTTCGAATTGTCCTTCGCCAGGTTTCATTGATAGGTATAATTGTGTGTCATCTGCGTAGCAGTGAAAATGTATGCCATGTTTACGAATGACATCACCAAGTGGCAACATGTAAAGGGAGAACAATAATGGCCCCAAAACAGAACCTTGAGGGATGCCATATTCCACCTTGATGAGAGCAGAGGGCTCGCCATTTAACTGCACAAATTGATATCTATCTGATAGGTAGGATTTAAACCAGAGAGTGCCTGTCCACGCAGTCCAACTAGGTTTTCAAGTCTGCTCAGAAGAGTTTGGTGGTCTATTGTGTCAAACGCAGCACTTAAGTCCAAAAGCACAAGAATAGAGACACATCCACAGTCAGCTGATATCAGTAAGTCATTGACAACTTTAATAAGAGCAGTCTCAGTGCTATGGTGTTGCCTAAATCCTGACTGAAAGGTTTCATAGATGTCATTTGATGTCAGGAACGAAGTCAGTCTCTGAGCTACAGCTTTCTCTAGAATTTTTGAGAGAAAAGAAAGATTAGAAATTGGCCTGTAGTTACTGAGATTTTCTGGGTCAAGGTTTGGTTTCTTTAAAAGTGGCTTAATTACTGCCACTTTTTGAGAATTTGGCATATAGCCTGATGAAAGAGACAGATTAATAATGTCTAGCATGGATTGCCCCATAACAGGAAGAAGTTCTTTAACAAGTTTTGTTGGGATTGGGTCTAATTGACAAGTAGATGGTTTGGAGGACATAACCAATTTAGAAAATTCAGTCCACTCCAGAGCACTAAAAAAACTCAAGAGTAGCCATAGGACCCTGTCCTGATAAGCCTGTGCTTTCTGATCAGTGTCCGCTACAGCAGAAGGTGCCATTTTAGAAATTTCATCTCTAATTTTCTCAATCTTCTCAGAGAAAAAGTTCATGAAATCATTACTATTATGGGCTGCCGGAGGCTTAGCATTGGTTTCAGTCTGGTTCTTTGTCAGTTTGGCCACTGTATCAAAAAGAAATTTGGGATTATTCTTATTACGCTCAATCAGATCAGACAAATAGGTTGACCTTGCGGAGGAGAGAGCATATTTGTACTGTACCAGACTGTCTTTCCAGGCAGAATAAAATACTTCTAATTTGGTGGATCGCCACTTACGTTCCAACTTGCGAGAAGCTTGTTTAAGAGCACGTGTGTGGTCAGTATACCATGGTGCAAGCTTCTTTTGGCTAGTTTTTTTTTTTGAGAGGCGCAACAGCATCAAGTGTGTTGCGCAGGGTGTAATTTAGATTGTCAGTCAGCTGATCAATAGATTGTAGACTAGTGGGATCCTGATTAACAGTAAATGATTCTTGGAACAGGCTGACAAAGTTAGGTATGGTAGAGGAATTTAGGGAGCGACTAAAGTAGAACACTGGTTTTGATCTAATAGCAGTGGTAGCATGAATTTCAAACGTAATAAGGAAATGGTCAGAGAGCACAGGATTATGAGGAGAGACAACTAGATTGCTAATGCTAATACCGTAGGATAAAGCTAAGTCCAGTGTATGTTGATGACAATGAGTCGGCCCAGACACATTTTGGACAAAACCAACTGAGTCAAGAATAGAAGCAAAAGCCTTCACTAGAGAATCATTTCCATTATCAACATGAATATTAAAGTCGCCTATAATCACAACTTTATCTGCCATAACTGCTAGGTTTGATAAAAAGTCAGAAAACTCTGAGAGGAAAACAGCATAGGGTCCAGGGGTCTGTAGATAGTAGCTAGTATAAAGATGAAGTAAATGCAGATCTATTATCTACATTAGTCTGTATGGAGCCCAGGGAAAGCACTTCAAATGAAGGGAATGTGTTTAAAGATTTCTTAGTAAGGCGTAGTCTAGTGTCAAAAATAACAGCCACACCGCCACCTCTGCCTGACTGTCGAGGGTTGTGACAACTAGAGTATCCAACTGGGGTAGATGCATTTAATGCTATGTACTCATCAGGTCTAAGCCAAGTCTCCGTCAAACTTAAAATGTCAAGTTTATAATCAGTGATCAGTTCGTTCACAAGGGCAGCTTTAGGAGCTAGTGATCTTATATTTAGCAACCCAATTTTAAGGAGAGTTCTATCGAAATTAGGTTTAGCATTTGCATTACGATGGTTCGTGTTGATCCTTATCAGATTATTAGAAAAAAATCCCGGGGAGGTTTGAGTTTCAATAGACTACGGTTTTCTCTACGTGGAACAGACACAGTCTCAATTATGTGGGAACTGGGGTGGAAACTAGTCACGAGTTCAGGGAAACTTGCAGACAGTTGTTTAAGACCGTCTGTCTGCTGCCTGGCTGTAGCTCTTGACTGTCAATTTCGCCGATTCAGACTATGGCCTATGTTATTAGATAACAGAAGAGCACCCTCCAGCTCGGGTGGAGTCCGTCTCTCTTCAGTAAACCAGGCTCTCCCCAAAACGTAGGCCAATTATTAATAAACCCTATGCTATTTGATGTACACCACTCAGTCAGCCAGCGATTTAGCGACGTTAATCTACTGTAGATTTCGTCACTTCTACGAGCTGGGAGGGGACCAGAGACTATTACTTCCCGACACATCTCGTTTGCCAATTTACACAACGAGACAAAATTTGTTTTAGTGATCTCCGATTGCCTCAACCGGACATCATTAGCGCCCGACGTGGATAACAATTTTGGAAAATCTACGTTTACTTTTAGCCAGCGCTTTTAAATTGGATTCAATGTCGGTAGCTCTAGCCCCGGAATACAATTGACTATGGTCGCCGGAGACGCTATTCTCACGTTTCGAAGAATGGAGTCGCCAATGATAAGAGCTTTCTCTTTTTCCTCAACAGGTGTGAGTGGGGAGAATCTATTGGAATCATCCTATGGTGAAGCATTTCTGTCCTGACAGGAGTGGTCTCTTCCAGGATGTCAAGGCCCAATTGAATGGTTGATCACTGAACAATTTGATGAGCATGAAAACAATGTAAACCATATGTAATGGCAGTCTCAGTCGCCAGATCCCAACCCAATTGAACACTTATGGGAGATTCTGGAGCAGCGCCCGAGACAGCATTTTTCACTACCATCAACAAAACACCAAATGATGGAATTTCTCATGGAAGAATGGTGTCGCATCCCTCCAGTAGAGTTCCAGACACCTGTAGGATCTATGCCAAGGTGCACTGAAGATGTTCTGGTGGCCCGTGGTGGCCCAACGCCCTATTAAGACACTTTATGTTGGTGTTTCCTTTGTTTGGGCAGTTACCTGTACTGTGTTGAAATGGATAGAAGCCAGTCATGTGCAGCCAAATTTTATATTGAATTTCATATTATACATGTTTTTGTCCATTTTTGAGCTGAGCCATTTAACTATTTCCTTCATATTTCAGCTTCCATAACCAAACAAAGGTTTCCCCTGTGAAATGCCTTCACTTCAGTCACCATGTGGAAATAATAAAGGGAAAACCACTAAATATGATCAGGATGAGAGAATCCCATTTACATACACCACAAACCCCGCTCAATCATTGGTTCCTGGATGTTGGAAAAGTGTGAGCTCTCCTCTGTGAATGCAAACTCACCCTTTGTAGAAACTCGGTCCTCTCTTTCTTTTTGTTCCGACATCGTGCCGCAGCCACCTTGTTTTTCTCCCGCCGTCGTTTCCTCCTGTCCTCCTCCTCATCCATCTGCGTGAGCAGGAAACATCACTCAATCTTACACACATTCACCATGGCCCGGGAGACATATTGACAAGTACCAAGCATGGAAAAGACCTGGAAACCAAAACTTTTACTTTCCATCTGCCATTTGCAAAAGACCACAGAAGGCCTCATATGTTTTGGTATTCTCAAGCAGAGACATGCAGGCTCTTTCACCTTGCATGCATTATTTTCAGAGTGCTTATTAATGTCTTGGAAACAAAAGTAAATAGTTTTAGAAGCACACAGATGGAACCAATATGCGTTACATAAAACCTCAAAGGCAAGTTCTCATTTTTCCCACTAGAGGGAGCTATTGACCAATGTTAAAGAATTGCTCAGAAAAAGTGTGTTGGACGTGGGCTGTCTGTCCGTAAGCAAATCAGTGCCAGAGGGGAGGAAAATAAATAAAGAAATAAAAAATAAGGTTAAATTGCAGTCTTCACTTGAAGCCTGCTGCACGAAAGCTGCAGAAATATTTATTGAAATGTTCTAATTTTTCATAATACATTTTGGAAAAATGTAGACACAGCCTCCTAATTTGATTGGCCCTGGTCGCCTTTGACCATATTTTCAGAAATCATTTAGTCCAGGACAGAATACAGACTATTTATGTCCCGTGAAGACATTTGCATATGGCATTGTATAGAGGCACTGCAGGCCTTGGGCTGTCATTAGGTTATAGCTGTCAAAGTTATAGCTTGTGACATCAAATATTTCACCCAAATTGAGCCTTGGGTTTAGCCTAGCGTGTCGAGGGGGTGGGGGGGCGGGGAACTCCCTGGCTGAATGTATTCTAAATCTGCCAACAGGACACCGAGGTGTGTTCCAGCTGTCCATAGCAGAGGACGCATATCCACTCAGCTCTTTTCTGAGCCTGGACTACATGTCATACTTTAAGAAGCCCTTCTTCCCCTCCCAAGCAGCAGAGATGGGGAGTTCAAGTGGCTTTGGGTTCGAAGCTCATGTGGGACGCTGCTCTTGAACGCTTCAGGCTTGGCCCCCTCCAGCACGAGAACTCCCCCTCCCCCTCCCCAGAGTGCACGGATGCTCACCTCTGCCTTAATGGGCGCAGGCCTCTTCCCCAGCCTCCCCAAGAAGTGGAGTGGGGACAGCATGGCCCCCAGGTTACGGAGGTCGGCGAACTTGAGCTGGTCGGTTAGTGTGGTGGCAGAGATCCCGGCCAGCGGGCCCAGGCTTGGGAGGGAGCCAGCCGTCAGGGAGGGGTCAGGGATCTGTCCCGGCATCATGTCAGATCCAGCTACGACCACAGCTGGAAGAGAAGAAAGAAAAGGGAAAAAAAGGTTATTAAACTGACATGCTTTACGAGGTAATGGGCCGAAACCATTACCTGGTAAACATTCCAAATGTCAAGCGCCAGCCACACCTTCCACTTTACCCCGGTGACAGCAGGGAACAGGAGGTCTTTGCCCCCTTCCAGAACTCAACTGACAGCTTCTGCATAGTCCCTAACCATGGGACCAGCCCTTTATCTTTCCACACACACACACACAAACCTTGTGCAAATGCACACACACAAGCCCACACACATGCACACCCACCCACGCACGCACTCACATCCCTGCCACAGCCACTTGTTCACATTTCAGATCGGTAGAGTCAAGTAAAATACCATCGGTTTTAGGTTTCTGAGAATTCTATTTTTTCTGTGAAAGAACAGAGCATTGCACTAAGTAGCATTATTAATAATTACTACAAATTTTCATGAGTAGTTGCAGGGATGGAAAATACAGCTAAACGATTGAGTTCCAAAGAAATAATGGGGGGGGGCTGGGGGGGCAGTAAGGGGCTCAGGGCTCTGAATGTGATATGAGGGAGAGCTGCCTGAACAGAAACAGAGGAAATGGCTGCAGAAGCAAACCATTTTTGTAATTATTTGAAGAAAAAGGGCTTGGTAAAGGGTAACAGTTAAATGAAAAACAAATGTTGTAGACAATGTAATACTGCAACCGAAAGCCGTCTCTGGGGTGTTCTCCCCCTACGAAAGGCAGACAGACAGTCATTATGATCTTAGGACAGAGGGAGACTTTCATGGCAGAATTGATCCTTGAAAAGCTGCAATCAAATTAGCGTAATAATGGCAATAAATTGCTCGACAGCACTGGGCAGGCGACCAAATTCAGGAAGTGGATCAAAGTAGGAATTAAGTTGGCCTCTGCAGCAATTTTGCCAAATCTCTTTGCAAAATACATATCAGAGCGCAAAGTTAAGAAAGAAGCGAAGCCAAAAAAAAAGCATTGCATCACCCTATTCTAAATTCACCCCACCCTGCCTCAGCCCCATCCCAGTCAACTTGCATCAACACGGAGGCTTTCCCATTCCAAAAACCAACAGGGTTTAACTCCTGCCAGTGTTTCCCTGGGATATTTTGCATGCCAAGTGGTACTTTCTTTAAAACTACAAAATGGGTGCAGGTCCAGTCTGAGCTTGAAATAATATATCATTTTTAAAGCCAATCTTATCTTCCACTTGTTGCTATTCTCCCAATTTGGAACGTCCAATCGTATTTGCAGGCCTCCGACCACTGCAACTTCCTCCATCAATTGGCGGCATGGTGGTGCAGTGGATCTGTACAGCAATAAGGTCGCAGGTCCCCAGCCGGGCCTTTCTGTGTGGAGTTTGCATGTTCTCCCCGTGTCCGCGTGGGTTCTCCCCCACAGTCCAAAGACATTTAGGCTAACTGGAGAGTCTAAATTGCCCTGTAGGTGTGAGTGTGTGAGTGAATGGTGTATGTACCCAGGTATATACCCAGGCCGCCATTGTAAATAAGAACTTGTTCTTAATGGCTTGCCTGGTTAAATAAAGGTTAAATAAATAAATACAAATTCAGGAGAGTGTGGACGAGCGTGTGTGTCGTCTGAATCACATGCTGCCGCCAGCAGTTCTCTTGTCCCTCTGCAGTCCAGCAGGTGAGTTGTGCAGTCAGGGCACTGGAAGACTAGACGTCAGGCACAGCGGATGCGGGCAGACTGCAGGAACCCGAGTGACCAGGAGAGCCAGGGAATGAAGTCGGGGCAGGGGAAACCCTGCTGACTGAAGCCCTTCCCTGGATGATGCCATGGGCAATTGTGTATCAACCTGCAGGACTCCCGGTCAAGATTCAATTTGACTGTGGGGCCTCTGACAATAAACAGGAATCCATATTTTAGATTTCAAAACTGTGGTGTACTTTTCCTGCAATGTTGTTCTTTATTGGGTAAACAAATACCATCACATTCCCACATTCAGCCTCTATCACAGTCTGCTAACCTTCTTTGTATAGTGAAAAACAACAGAGCTAGTTTTACAGTAATCCATGGAGGGAACCGCAGTCATTATTTAAAGCACATTTTCAGTGTTTATTGACCAATAGGCCCACAGCTTTAGCAGAATATTTTATTTTAACCGAGTGAGAAAATTAGCTTTCAAAATCAACATAAAATTTCAGTATCCACATCTTCAGTGTTTTGCTTCACTATCTGATAACGCTCAACATCAATCAGCATTCAGAACTGTAGGATTTCACAATTCACATTTCTCTGGCATTATAAATGCTGTATTCATTTCAATAACTGATTTAAGGGCTGGTGGGGGGTGGGGTCTCGGACCCTGCGGGGTAGACTAGCTTGTGGAAAGGAACTAGAAACATTGTATTCAGAGGCCGCCTTCAGAACAGCTTCGATTCCATTGGGAACTTAGTTCATTGAGTAGCCCCTCTAGTTCTGTTTCGGCTACCAGCGCAGGCTACAGGACAATGATAATCACAGAGGACTACTACACAGACTTTCTCCCAGAGTGCACCTGGGCTCCTCCACTAGCCTGGCCCCTTGCATGAATTGTTGGCCTGTTGAGGAGCCGGATGCCAGAGCCAGTCTCCAACAACCCATTTTATTTCATTTCTCAGCCCCCCACCCCCCACCCCCCCACACACACACAGACAGTATCTATACTTCCATTTAGAGAGCACTTGGCAAGAGCCGGTGTGTTTTTTCAGCAGGGGCCGAGAGGGAGGCAGGCAGCCCTTCTGAAAAGCAGACCCAGACACATTCCCCCTTCATCCCAAGGCGAGTAGCGCTGAGCGGTGCCAAGAAACACCGCTTCCCCAGACTCTCCCAGCGCACGGCTGTCAGCGGAGAGCAGCGACGGATGAGACATCGGGAGATGGATGACGGTCAGTCCCTTTACCCCGCGTTTCTCCAGCAGAACAGCCTGTCGGACCCACAAAGGGGCCGCGTTTTCGGGTTTCGTGAGAGGACTCGGTTTCATCTGTGCCGCCTGAAGAGTTGCCAGTCTGGTGCACGGAGTCTGGCAAGCAGCTCCCCCGAGGGCCTGTTCTGGCCTGCAACCGCCGAGTTGCTTCAGCCGTCCGCGATCTGGACGTCACTCAACACCAGCGCCAGCCCATTCACCCACATCTGAGGGGGGTGCGGTAACACGCATAGGGAGTCTAGGCAACCACAGGCCCCTGGAGACCATAGCCGATGCACACTAGCCAAAATGTATGCCCGCACCACTGTTGGCAACACAGCAAGGCAAAGGAGGACGAAGAACTAGAGAAGACAGAGCGCATCAGTCTGCATCCTGCCCCCCATATCTCCCCCGGCAATTGAGCCACCCCCCAAAACCTCCTCATGAGCACAGGCTCCCCTATTCAAAAAACGAAACAAAGCTAAAATATACCGTATTTTTCGGACTATAAGCCACTACTTTTTTCCCATGCTTTGAACCCTGCGGCCTATACAACAGTGCGGCTAATCTATGGATTTTTACAGTTACGGTCCACCACCTTTAAACTCTGTGCACGAACCCTTACATATGGTAATTAAACATTAAAACACCTGCGGCTTATAGTCCAGTGCGGCTTGTATATGTACACATTTGTTTTTTTCCCTAAATTTAGCTGGTGCGGCTTATATTCAGGTGCACTTTATAGTGCGAAAACTACGGTATGTGCGTGTGTATATAAATAAGGAGTAACTCATGACAAGCCGTGAGTTCTCAGCATATATACGCACACCTGGGCTGGTGATACTCGACTTAGCTAGTTTACAAGCTTATTAAGTTAGGTCATTCATATTAACTAGCTAGAGAGCATTTTTGCTATAATCCCGTCTGTGTTCTTGAAGCAAGGACATGGCTAGAATAAATGTCCATTCCAAACGTTTTCAACACAGGTTACGCAGTATCTTTCACGTTTTATTTTGTTTGCCGGCTGGTCTTTTTGACCCATTGCTGCCATCTACTGTGCACGTATTGAATGCTTCATCTCTTCCTGAACCTGGGCAAATTATGAACTATATTTTTTGGCGGATTTACACATGCTAAAATATTATCAATTTTACTTGATAACGGTTTGAATTTGTAATACTTTTGCGTTTTAATATTTTTTGTGGCATGTAGCTGTGATATAAGCAGAATAAACCACTGCAAGACTGCAAGCTGGGCGTTCTCAGGATATATGCGCACTTCTGGGGTGGGAACCGCACTTGGCTTTCAGCCTCAGGCCATGTCACCACCCCAGGTGTGTGAATATATCCTCAGAACGCACAGCTTGTCGTGGTTTATTGCTTATATATATACACACACACACACACACACACACACACACACACACACGCACACACGCACACACGCACGTGTATATGCATGCATGACTTCACAGATCTGTAGATCAGCTGTGTCGTTTGATTTGTATTCCTGATCCTGTACATATGAGAAGGTCCAGTGCTGAACTAACGTGATGTCTCGTTTATGCAGCACGAGTCTTTTGACAAATTAATATGTTTATTTTTTATTTTTTTAAGAAGTGAGAAGGATTTACCCATGCATATATATCAAGTATACTGTTAGCTGTTAGCCAATCAGAATCAAGTATTCATTCAAGCTGTGATATATACATATACGATATACACACCTGCTTGGGCAAGCAGTTATTCAGGCAATGACAAAAGGAATTGTTTGACAAATAAATCCTGAATAAATCTGCGATTCCTTGTGAAACCCAAACAAGGTCAACTCCATTCAGTGCCTTCTGTACAGCAAGTGAAGGAGAAAGCACCCGCTGAAAAGGTGTTGTCAAGAGGGGTGTAAACCTTTCACTTCGTTTGGCCAGGATTATTGGTCTGTGGACAATGTACGACCAACTCCCACAACGTTCTGGAAGAAAAGCTGAATGCCACAGATCAGCCCCAGTGCAATGAGCCTGACACAAAGAGCCGATCAAGGTGATGCAGCTCGGCAGGGGGGGGCGGGGCCATGGCGCTCACAGACGCCGCTTTGCTTTCGAAGGACTGCACAGGGGTAGCCGCCTGCACTCCCCCGACATGGGCGGGGAGAGGAAATGTCATGTATTAGTTATGAAATAGAATAGAACTGCACTCAAGACATTCTGGCAGCGCTCCAAGGTAAATGATATTTGAGGTTTTGGCATGTTCCCTGCATGCGAGTGTGTACGCTTCATATTCACTCGCCCTCTCCTCTTAACTACCTCCACATTTTCACAAAGCGCTGCACGATCGCTCGCTTTACAGATTTCGGGCTCCGTCTCACAGCGCTTCGTCTGTCCAAAGCGGGACCGTTTCCTGCCCCATTCCTCAGGGCAATTAATCTGCCGGAGCTCTGGAGGAACGGCTCGCGCCCACCGACCGACCGACAGAGAGCTGGGGCAGACGGCCCGCATCCCTCTCGAAAACTATTTCGCCTCCCTTTTCCTCCGTGCTGTAAAGCAGAACCCCTGTCCAGAGCAGGTAGGCGGGCAGTGAGGGGTTAAGGGACTGTGGCCCCCTGCTTAGGAACGCAGGGGAGCTTTTCTCCACAGCGGTGGCCTGCCTGCCTTCCTGCCCTGTCCCCAACACACGGCCGTCTTCCTCCGAGCCAGACACAGCCCCACTCTGCTCAGATTTATTACCGAGGAGATACGGCGCAGTCTGCATTCGGTCTGTCCCAGACTATTAAAGATTAACAATGAAAACTGATCCCAGCGCCAAGTTGTGTCCTCTCTGCCAAAGGGCTGACTGTGCCCCGCTCTGCAGTTCGTCAAGAAATATTGCATGTGACCAGTCCCTTAGTACTTGTGAACCCCCCAAAAATGTCTACCATTATAAAAATATATTATAAAACTCTCGCCCTAAACGAACATTTGAACATTCTACACCAAGAAAGCCGTTATTGTACACCAAGAAAGACTCCAGTTGCACCAAAATCAATCTTGACCAATTCCACTTGAGAACAAATCTATTTCAATCTGAAATATATTGATTTGTATACCTTCCTTGTGCAAAACCTTCACTGTGTGCCCTGGCAGACTGTAGGAGTAAGAGGCCTTTCCATGCCCAGTTTGAACTAGAATGGTTTCACACCACATAGGCTACAACTCACAGCAGGACCAGCAACGCCTACAGAACCGGAGCAGAATTACACAATGTGGAGACAAGGGTAACGAGAGTGTTTTGTGTCAAGTGTATATCAACACTAAATGGAGAAGTCGCAGGGACAACTCAAAAACAGGGGCGGAATTGTCGTTTTGAAAGCGAACGCCAGCTGGCCACGATAAAAAGCGGCGACACCGCACACAGCCCGATGTTTTAAATCACGTAACGATTTCCACTCGGGTTCCGGCGCTCCCGGTCCCCGCGCTAACATGGTACCTGCCATCGCTTCAAGGCCAGCCATAAACACTTTATTCACAGTCTCATTCCCTCCCCCTCCCTCCCTCCCCCTCCTCCCTCCTCCCTCCCTCCCTCCCTCCCTCCCTCCCTCCTCCCTCCCTCCCTCCCTCCTCCCTCCCTCCCTCCCGCGAGCCCCGAAGAGGAGCGGAGCGCTGCCTTTAATCAATCGGAACCCAGATCTGGCCGGAGAGCGCCTCAGACGGCACGAGCCAGACATGAGAGCGCCATTGTACCTCTGCAGCCGGGGTTGGGGGGAAAAGGAGCCCACAATTAGGGCATGAGTGCAATTTAAACTGATGCGGTTTCTCGCAGGCCTTTCCAGCAGGATTATCAACACATTCCTCTTCCCGTCAGCTGTCGTCCCCCGGGGAGGTCCTCTCCGTCACGGGGGATTAGCACCCCAAACGGGCGGCCCTTTCCCCCTCTCGCCCTGTCACTCACACGCTGCTTTTTCCATTGTGACGCTCGCTGTGGGCGCCGAGGCAGCCTCACCGCATTCCCCGTCCCCTGCCGGATCCGTGCCGGAGTGGACATACTTTCTCCCTGCCAATGCAGTCCGGTAAAAGGGGAAGGGGAAACGGGTCACGGGGGTCAGCTCCCCTTTCAAGGCGTTGCATCACAGAGGTCAGCTGTCAAGGCAGCGGCACGCCACAGAAATATCACGACCCGACTACAAGCAAAAGCCCACTTTTGTTACGGGTCGACTGCAGACAAGTACACCTCCAGACTCAGGGGGAAAAAACAGTGCCCGTGCTTCACATTTACGTCCTGCAGGCTTGTAAACACATGGTTGCTAACCATTCACGCGAGATCCGAGATTATTTTTTGCAAAATGTCAGAAATGAATAAACACTATTGAATGAGGACTTAATGCGGTCTTTGTTTAAGCAATCATAAGGTTATTGTAACAGAATGCCCCCCCCCCCACCTCCTCCTTGTGTCAGACACGCCAAAGCCAGCTTTGCCAAGGTGTTCAAAGCATCCACAAGCAATCACAAATTGCTGTGATGCAGATGTCAAATACCCCTCTCTTGTGTACGTGCAGGTAATTACCATACTCTAAAATGCATTGCTCTACCAAAGCACTTTCCTGTATGTTTGGAAATATATAATATGCTTGTGGTGCATAGAGTAGGCCTATATGTTTTCTTGCCAATATTAAAAGGTGGTCTGCTGCCTCTTTTTGACATACGCTTGCTTGTTTTGAGCACCCTTTACTTCACCCCATCTCCTTGTTTACGAACCCCTCTGAGTCACAGCGAAGAGCCTATAACTCAAAACCTAGTAAACAAAAACTTAGCCTACAAGTGTCATTTTGGTGAGCTTCAAATTAGTTTGTTACAGAGTTCCTCAAAACAAGAACGAGGCAAGAAAATCTGGAAGTCATAAGCGAAACAATTGGTCCTGTTGCATAATTGCACAATTATGGTATGTTGGGGTAATACTGTATAATGACACTGACCTTTGAGGTATCAAGGCCGCAGCCACACGCTTATCATTGTTCACCGAAACAGCTTAATGACATCTCCACACTGTGTTTATGGTTTATTTCCTCATGCAGTTCCTTTGAGTAAGGAAAAAAAGAAAAGAGGAGGAAAAACATGTTGGGAAATGGCACGCAGCTCGCTGGAGCGAAGCAGAGCCGTCTGGGACGAATGCAGGCTCACGGCCTTGATTTGCGTCAGGGAGCAGATGCAAACCGTGGTGTCACTGATGCAACGTCTGCGGAGGCCGGTGATGACATTCAAACTCGAGAGGCTCGCTTGACATTACCAGGAGGCATTTTGGGCTCAAAATAAACCCAGGAATCCCTTTTTTTCCATGCTGGGGTGGCATGGCCTCACTAGCATCTCCCCTTATCGAGAGTGGCATCTCATCCACGTAGAAACGATCTTGTGAAAGAATTCAAGCAGTAGGGAATCACAGCCATGCAGCTGCTTTGATCGCTGCATTGATGGCTTACAGTTGCAGTTCATTTGCAAAAGAGATACAGAAATGCTGTCCATTTGGGCAAAATAACACAAAGGTTATGTTTTCCCCCTTTAAAATGTTTTTACTGAACTTTACTTTGATCTCTGAACACACAGTGCCCCTTTAAAGTCCACACCCCCATCTAAAATATGTCACCTTTTGTTGCCTTACAGACTAAAATTAAAACATATTGAATAAGACTTTTTCCACTTTTATTTGCACATTTTGCCCTACAACCACCAAGTGAAAAAAAAGTTGACATTTCTGAACATTAATAAAAAATAAAAACTTGGATTGAAGTCTACACCTTATCATACCACTTGTAAACTGGCTCAGGGGTAACCAATCACCTTCCAGATCCAGCTATCTGGCCTCCACCTGTGTTCAATTGTAGTGATTCTGATATCTTCAGAATAAAATCAGCTGTTCCTAGAGAATTCCACTGCTGGGTAGTGCATTTCAGAGTAAAAATTCCACAATGAGCAACAAGGAGCTTTAAAAAAATCTGGGATAAAGTTGTGGAAAGGCACATATCAGAAAATGGGTATTGTAAGATTTTAAATATTCCTTTGGCCTAATTAAATATTCTCTGTGGCTCAGTTGGTAGGGTCAAGACAATCATAATTAAAAATGTAATTCCCTACTGTAAGGAAAAAGGTGCAAATGGTGTATATTATTATTATTATTAAGTGGAAGGTGCATGGCATCACCAGGACCTTGCTTAGATCACACCCTCTGTCCAAGATGGATGGGCAAGCAAGAAGAAGAGGACTGATCAGAGCAGCCACCAAGGGTGTACACTTTAAAAGGGCACAGTACATCTCAAATATAATAGTAATAATAGCATGCAAGCATTTTAAATAAAAGACACTTGAAGTAAAAGCTTGTATCAAGCCATGTATCAAGCATGTTCCATTCAACAGTTAGACTTGGTCTGACGTCTTTCTATCCACGACAAATGATAAGCCTACTCAGTTGAGAGTTTACACGGAATAATCAGGTAAAATATTTAATGTTCAGATTATTCAGTATTCAGAGTATTCAGCTGCTGTTGATTTTCAAAATTCAGCTTGAAAATGGTTCTAGATAAACCATCTTATTTAATGCGGCCTTCACTCTGAAACTGAAATCTTTTTGCAGCTAATAAATCACCTGTCGACCAACGTTTGTTTTCCTTAAAATATTCTGTACTGGACCTGTTTGAATCCGCACATTTTCTGGCTGAAAAAAGCTGCACGCAATATATTTTTATATTTCACAGTTATGCGAATACAGAAATATCGCTGCCCAAATCCGAAACACACAAAATCAATGGTCATAAGACTTAGAAGTAAAGTTCTTAATCATGCCATAAAAAATCCACTAAACTTAAAGGCATGTGCTTTATTGGGTGATTCATAATTAAAATTTGACTTGCCTTGTAAAATCTTAATGGTTGTTAAGACACCATGTACAATGGATTTTATTCAATTTTAAAGTCACAGGATTATCAAACACAGGCTTTGAAAGTATTAAACAAAAATAAAGAAAATGTCTAAAAATAAATGTGCATCATTTCCATTATTTCTATAGACATAGAAATAAATGGCATTTGGTTGCCTATGCTCCCTATTACCAAACACGTCCAATTAAAATAACTATAAACATAGATTAACAATAAATCAATGAAACTAATCGTCCTGGAGCAAGTTGGATAAATTCACTGGATATAGCATAATGGTTCCAGGGATTCCAGAACAACGTTCTGTGTTTACATGATGCTTTAACAATACTGCATCTTTATAAATAAAACCATTTGAATAAGCAAATTATGCAATGATTATGTAGGTACATTAAAGCCATTTCAGATCAATAAATGTATTGTTCTGTTTCAAGGAAACAAGGGCAAAGCGAAATATGTGCTGCTTTCTGAAACTGTTCTAGTTTCAGAAACAAGACGGTTTCTTTGAAACCTTCGGCACCAGCTGTGTTGTTGAGATGTAAAACGAATAAAACGTTTGTACTCCTTATCTTTGGAAACAGGTTCTACAAACCATCAGTTGTGTCGTTTTGCTTATTTTTGCAAAAACTTATCATCACTATGTGTAATATAGGCTATCATAGCATTAGTCCGATGCTTTGAAGTAAAGTTTCATAAAAATATACGACAGTAGAAAGTTTAAGTTCAAAGACTTCATTGTTAGGCTAGATTTAGGTTACACAGTTGTACATGCATAGCCAACTTTCTACACTTTTCCAAGGTTGCAGAAGTATGGAATGAATAAACAAATCGTACACTCATGGTAAATGTCAGCTAGCAAGCAAACGACTAAATTTCTCCATGGGACATACTACTTTCAGCAAATGAATGAGCAAATATTTGCAAAGCAGCTCATACTGTTAATATGCTGCCAACTACATAGCTATTAACGCTCACCGACATAGCTAAACATTAAACACGTTAGAGTTTATACAGTCTAGATTTCAAGGCGGAAGTTATTGTTCAATAAGTAGCCAATGTAGGCTACTTGTTACGTAACTTCAACTTCTGCAACTGGGCAATTAAATGTCGTTCATTCTAATAGTCGAGTAACGGCTTTATACACTTGCAAAATCGTTTTGTTTTTTTAAAAAAAAAAAAAAAAATCAACTCACATTATGTTTTCCACTTAACATTTATTTCTTACATCTAATCATTTGAGTGGAGGAAAATAAATTATCAAGCATACCAAAAGTGAATAATATTGCAAATACACACAAATTTAGAAAACATGCATTCCAAGGGAACAAAAACGCGAACAGAATGCTTGCAGCACGTGAGAAAGAAACGTGTGTAAGATTTAATAAATTATATAATAATACGCACAGAAAGGACACATAAGTACTGCATCGCAGACTCTGCAGGGAGTTAAAACGCTTCAAAGTTGGCTTGCTAGCTAGGTAGCTCGCCCGCTAGCAAGCTAACTTTATTCAAACTGCATGCGTGCCGCCCCCACAACTTGAGCAAACTTTATAAAATGTCTCCAATTACCTGACTTTGGTCCTAATTCCGATTGATTTTCTTTTTTAAGGTCAGCTGGAGGTCGGTTGTAGATTTTAAAGAGTGGAAATCGTTGCATCAGCCCGTTTATATACCGATCCCTATCTGGGAGGGTTTGGGAATGCGGAACTTTGTATTGCCAGCCAGACGTAAGCAGGGATGTACAATTAGCCTACAGCTAACGTAGAAGCAGAAAAAAGAAGGGCGAAAAAAAGTATTGCTGCTCCACCCCTAGCAACCAGAAAACAAACAACACACCGGGCCGCTGGAAAATCCTTGTGCGGTCTACCCACGCGCTGTGCATGGGAACCCCTAAGTAAATAAATACACCACACCTGACGTATTGTTTTTATTCACACGATGCAGAAAATGAACTTAATCTCCAGTGGCGCAGATACGTACAAAACACAAATAAAATGTATCTGTTAAAGCTTTATACATAGGCTTCATTTGTAACTAGATTTCCATACGTTTTCCTATTTTTTATAATTTAGTGCATGTTGATTGTACATTTTTTAGTTGCTGAGAGGCCTAAGGTAAACGTTTTATAATATTCTTAAGCATTATGTACATTCTATACCATCATTATTTGCGTATTTTCAGGAATTAGATTAATTTCACATCCAAGCAAGATACATGCAATATCTGTTGCATCCCTAACCAGGGCACTTGTACTGCTCCAGTAAACCAGCTGAAAAAAAGTTAATCTCTCTTCTGTGGGCTGGAGTGATTGGTAATGAGAAATCTGTGTGTGTGTGGGGTGGGGGGGGGCGGTTTTTACACCCACTGGCCACTGATTTACACACATCTTACACAAGCACTGTGTGTCCTGGGTGGGTTCATGCAGCCACATCAATGTCCCTCCTGACTTCTGACTCAAACTGCGCTAATTTGGCTTATATTGTGCAAAACACATGCGATGGCCTGTGGGCCAGCATGCAACACAAATATATACATTTTTTCAATGCATGTCATGTTAAAAGTATGTATGCATTGATTAATTTTCTTTTGGATGCAAAGAGTACACAAATAAGAAGACAAACACAACCCATATCAAAAAATGCAAATCTCAAAATGTAATTATTGAGCTGCACAAATCACCATGGATGAAGATGTCTGTCTAGCAAATTAATAACAGTAAATTTGCAGAACAATGAGAACATGTACTCATGAATACGAATCAAACCAAAGTGTGACACAATAAATAGTTCCAATACGATTTGATGTTGTATATTTCCACAATCTATTTTCTGACAGTGGGGTATGTATGATTAAACCTCATGGTGGTTAAAAGCAAAATTGCAAGGGCAGATATCCAACTGGTCTAATTAGACCCTCATTAAAGCAATCCCCTATATTTAGCACAGGACCGTTTTATCTGAGGCTGTAATATATCACTGCAGCTCCCTCTGGACGAGAACCGAAACAATCTTGGACAAACTCAGCATTATTGTTTTACTACCCAAATGTGACCACTGTCTATTTTGCCCAGGTCACTAAAACAATTCTACACTGAGCCTCAATATCGGTACAGATTTTGAACAGGCCAACGCCTCTGCAGAATGTTCAGCTTACTTATGAATGTGTTCTGGGTTCCGCCCCGACGTGCACAGTAAATTTAGAGAAAATGTTGGCCTGTGCTAAGGAACATCTGTGATGCAAGTAAAGGTTTCAAGTGACAGACCTTTGAGTTCTCACTCTCATTTTTTTTAGTTTACTCAGAATGTGACCCATGCCCTATTTTGAATACTGTACATGTTTAATATCAGTTACAAGTTGGTGTCAAATTGAAAAGGTGTAATTTTGCTTTATGCCTCCCCCTAGTGGAACAGTATATCGTTTCCGTGTGAATATAGTTGCATGAATAGTTACATGGAATACCCTGTAGTTATTTTTCAGGACATGTTCTATTATTGTTCTATTTTCTTCCAAAGTAAAAAAAGAAAAGAAAACACCCACCTTGTTTGGCGAGGTGCTGACCAAAGGACATTCACTATGAGAGAGAAAGAATCGCATACTCTGTTCTCCAATGCAGATTAAACCTATATATTTTCAGAAACATGAACGGCTACTTGTTTTAGAAATGTTCTATAGTCTTTTTTAAATATGCGCCATACTATTGTACTCTATCTTCTGCATGTTAAGTAACATATTATTTGTATTTTATTGTCTTATATTTTATGATTTTAAAATGAGAAGAAATACCAAATGAATCAATTCAATTCAGTTATGTCATTATGATGTTGTTAAAACATTTAAAAGTTGCAGCCAATCAGAATGTACAAATGTGATGCTATTTTAAATCAATAGGACACACAAATAATAAGTCAAGTATGCCATGTTTCAGTGGCTTGCTGATTACATGCTATTATATGTATACAGTGGGTATAGAAAGTATTCACCCCTTTGGCATTCTTTGCATTTTATTTTCTTATTTGATCAAAAAGAAAAAGCCACATTGGAGCAGTTTAAAAAACAAAAAAATCTATGTCCTGGAGTGGCCCAGTCAAATCCGAGACCTCAATCCCATTGAGATTCTGTGGAAAGAATTGAAAATCCGAAATTCTTTTTGTAAAGAATGGGTGAAAATTACAGTGTCCAGATTTGCGAAGCTGGTAGAGACTTACCCAAATAAACTCACAGCTGTAATTGCAGCTAAAGGTGCTTCTGTTAGTATTAAGTTAAGGGGGTGAATACATATAGAATCAATTATTGTCTTTTTTTTTTTGTAATTAATTAAATTAATGAATATAGAATATTTTGTGTTGATCAGTGGCAAGAAATCCCAGGTAAATCCATTTTGATTCCATTAAGTCAGAAACTAAAATGTGAAAAATGCCAAAGGCGGTGAATACTTTTTATACCCACTGTATATATATACACACTACCAGTCAAAAGTTTTAGAACACCCCCATTTTCCAGTTTTTACTTAAATTTAAGCAGTTCAAGTCCAGTGAATAAACTGAAATGGTACAAAGGTAAGCGGTAAACTGCCAGAGGTAAAAAAAAAACGCCCTTTTCAGGGAAGAAGTAATGGGTTAACGTGGGTTAACAGTCACCGACTCTGGATCCAGCAAAACAGCCCCAGACCATCATGCTTCCTCCTCCATGTTTGACAGTTGGTGTCACACAATGAGGAACCATCCTTTCACCTACTTGATGGCATACAAAAACCTTTCAAAATTTCAATTTTTTTATTTTTATTAATCGGTCCATAAGACCTTCTTCCAGTCTTCAGTAGTCCACTGGCAGTGCTTCATGGCGCAGGCAAGCCTCTTTTTCTTATTTTGCCATCTTAGCAATGGCTTTCTTACTGCCACTTGACCTGTCAAACCTGCAGTTCAAAGTCTTCTCTTCACAGTTGAAACTGAGACATCCTTACTTTGACCAGTGTTAAGCTGTGCTTGAAGCTGTTGTCCTGTGAGCCGCCTATCACGCACGCTGTTGACTCTCAGAAACTTGTCTTCTAATTTTGTTGTGGTTTTTGGTCTGCCAGATCTCTTCCTGTCAGAGTTTCCTCCAGTTTCCAAGTGCCTTTTGATGGTGTAGGAAATTACTCACTGCCAAAAAATGTACATTCTTTTTCAGTTTTTGGTAACCTAAACTTAAAAAAAACCTCTGGCAGTTTACCGCTTACCTTTGTACCATTTCAGTAAAATGGGTTCTAAAACCTTTGACCAGTAGTGTATATATACCTGTATGTATGTATATATATATATATATAGCATTTTATGATCCTACAATATATGAAAACATATACTATTGAATGAACCAGTGAAATTCTCTTTTAATTAGTAACATTCTTTCACAGGGGGTAGACAAAATAATAGAAACACCAAACAATATATAAATATGCATTAACGAATAGAGTTGGGCCACCCTTTGTTCTCAGAACAGCTTCAATCCTCATTGGAATGCTGTTATACTCATTTTGTGTTATACACACTGTTTCCAGTGGGATATTGGACCATTCTTCTAGAAGGAATGTTGTGGAATGATGTTTAGATCTGGTGATTGGGGAGGCAATGGGAGGTGTTTGACTTCATCCTGATGTTCATGAAACCACTCCCCGTAATTTGACCATGCAGAGTAATAATCAGATCAAATGACTCCCACGAGATGGCTGCCCATACCATAACAGATCCAAAACCATTTTTAACAATTGGGAACAGGCTGGTATGTTGGTTGAGGTCTTCCTTTGACTTTCTCCAAACATAAAGCCATCCAGATGTAGGAAAAAGAGTAAACGATGACTCATAAGATCATATTACTCTCTTCCACTACTCAGAAGTCCAGGTTTGTGCTTATTACACCAGGTTTTGCATTGTTGTGCATTAGCCTTTGTTACAAGCAGTTTCCGAATGGCAGCCATACCATAAATTTCAGCTTTGTGAAGCTCACAAAGTACAGTTTTTGTTGGGACTGGGTCACAGAGGTGTTGATTCATTTCTGTGGTCATTTTTCAGGTTGTTGTCTTGTGGTTTTATCAACTAACCTGGTAAGTGTCCATCTATCCTTCTTGGTGAGCTTTAGCTTGCAACCACTGTTCCTCTTTTCTCATGCAGTTTGTCCTTGTTTGGTGTATGCCGTCACTATTTTAGACAATGTTCCCCTTGACACATTCAATTATTTTTCTGTTTTGGTGACTGACCCACCTGTAATTTGGGCGCCAACTATTTTAGCTTTTTCAAAATCTGTTAGATCTCTAATATTGCTTATATTCATTTGAACACATATTCAAGCATTGGTTTTAAAACATATATATATATATATATTTCTTTCTTTCAATTTCTTTCAGATTTTCCCCTGTTTTTCTTCCAATTTGGTGAAACAAATGTGTAGACTCCTTTTTTAAAGTTTTTTTAAAAATTTGACATTATAGAGTATTGTCGGCGAGGTACATTTGGTCATCCTGCGCAGGCAATATGGCCCAGCCTAACCTAAATGCTCATAAACAAGCATGGTGCCATCATTGACAGGGTTATTACTCTGTGACTGAAACCAGGGCACTAAGGTATGTAGCTTTGGCAGCCAGCGCAGTCAATATTAGATCAGCACACCAAACTGTCACACACCACAATTTCAGAGTATTTCACAAGTTCAGAGCTGGAAATTATGGATCATGGAGAAAAGAATTATGGCCCACCAGATTTAAAGCAGAGGTCAACATGGTATGATTGGCCTTGTCACCTGGTAGCAATTTTCTTTGCCTGAGCACACTACAGTATGCCTCTCCAAATATCAGCTCAACCAACATCTCTGTATAAACCAAGCGACCTTGAAAAGATATCTTGCGGTAGCAAATGACCCAAAACAAAAACATAAAAAGGGGTCTGAACCTGGCTTGCATTGGGCCTTCCCCCAAATTGTAAATTAATCATGCATGGGTTAAGGAGGGAGGGAGCCAACCCCCCCCAGCCCAAACACTTAAAAGTGTGACCTGTTGATGGCTGGAGCTCAATTGGAGTATGGCTTTTTTAGTCTAGCAATCCAAGGGTGATTATTCAACTTTCCTGCTTTCTTGGGAGATCTGGTCCCAGCTCACACCTCAGCTGCATGTGTTCGCATTTGGAGAGACACAAACTTGGTTTGGTATCATTTTTTTCCATTTAATCTCTTTTGTGATTGTTACGTGTCAATTTTATGTCTAGGATTTAGTTGAATATTTTGTCTTTGTCTAACAGTTGTAACTTAATGTAACCAGCCGTTAATTTTAATTGAATTGTGAGTTGTATATTTTGATGAAGGTTTTGTTGAACTGTTTTAGTGTTCAGTACCATAGAAAAGTAGAACTGGTACCCATTGTCTCTCTGGTTAGCACTTTGGATTTATTTGATTGAGGAAAGGGCCCTGTGATCAACTGATGTCATGTCCATGGAATATATTTGTTTATTATTGAACTTTATAGTTTCACCCTGGCTTTGGACATAACAGTGAAGATGTATTACAACTTTTATTTTAACAAGTCGTTTAATCACAGGATGAAGGCATCTACTGAGGTACCATATACAGTACAGAGGACACCTATAGCCCTTTTTTTATCATGGTGAGTGGCCAATTACCCACTTATTACTGAATATAAAATTGGATAGAAATTGTGAAACATATTGCCATATTAGCGTCCGTAGTGCCATATTAGCCTCTGAACATATGCAATGCACATACGCTCTGTCACATTCCGCATAGGTCATGCACATTTGGCAACATTTTGGCAACTGACGAGGCAAATTCATTTATTTTAACATTGAACCAAGCACTGGAGATTGTCTCACTAATCATTATCATTATTCTAGATTCTTTCTAGCTTGCTCAGTAAAGTTGATGTAATAAGTACAGTATGTTGGATGAAAGGTCTCTCCACTGTACAGAGGCCCATTGAAGCATCCCCCCAGCAGAATGCACTGCGCTCCAGCTTTCTTGTCTGTGCGTCTTGTGGACATCCAGCCTCCCGGCGATGTGAGAATCATGCGTGTGGTGACCCTGGGCCTTTGCGGCCGACGCCACAGAACGCTCTTTGTGCTAAACGGCTGAGCGCCAAAAATAGACTTTCATCAGGGGTCTCTAAACCTTTAAAAATGTCTATTTTTAAACTGCTGCAGCCAGACTTGTGTTATGTGTCTGTAAATTGGTTTAAAAAATCCATGCAGACCTTCAGCGCTCCTCTTTCTTCACAATGATTGCCTTCTCTGCTTCGTCTGGTATCAGGTTTCACTGGGCTATAATGTGCATCAAATGGAGCGGAACATGATCATTTTACCTTAAAGGAAATACATGCATATTTTTTATCCCTAGATAAGATAACTTAGTTTCATTTAGGGTTACTCCTGGAGAATTTTCTTAGGGAATACTGAAGCAACAATGGCCAACAGCATTAGTTCCGGGGATGGATATTGCAGGAGCCATAAATTACAGTGCATCCAGTGAAGTACTTACAAGGCCATTTTACCCATCTTTACTCAACAGAATATAAATTGGGGTGGGGGAGGGCAGTTTAAAAACTATAACCATAGAACAAATGCATTATTTTTCTCCTGGGTAGACACCAGCTTTTTGAATATCAGACAAACCAATTACACAAAGATTGCCCAATATCTTATTTTCCCAAGTACTCCTGACTATTTGTCACATTTAATAATCAACTTAATACAATTCACGTTGACCTGAATTAGCTTTGTATTATTCTATCCATTTGAGCCTGGTATCATCCAGAATGCAAATGAAATAAATGATAATTTTCTACAATTTTCTATAAGCTCTTTCCTATTGAAAGATGGGTGTGATTACATTTTAAAAGTTGCAACAGTATAAAAGTAGCTTGAAGTGAGTAATAGTGAGTCAGTAGCAGGAGTGGAAGTTATTTCCCCTTTTTTCCTTCCGCCATTTATGTAAGAGTAATAGTTGGTATTGTTTGAGATTTTGTATAAGCTTACCACAAATGTGAGCACATGTTAAACATGAACAGGCACCCTGTGAGAAAACAACACATAATGTCCATGACTAATTTAAATAGTAAACACAATAAAATTACTGGACCTATTCTGCTTTAATTAATTATCTTTGACTGAAGTGAACATGTTTTGATGTAAATAATTGTTACTGCAATGAGTGAGTTGTAAAGAAACAACCATGTCCTAATTTATTCTGACCAGCATGGAGGTGAAACAGAAACAGGCATTTGCATTGAAATATTCATGGGACTACTGAGTGATCGGACAGTGAAGACAAGATGACTGTGTAATACCTAACACCGTTTACAGTGAACGAACCAGTGATCATATTAGCGCTAGCTTTACAGTTTTTAAAACATTTTAAAACCTCTCAACATGTCATACAATACTGTGAATCTGATATTCTGATATCATCGATATGAGTTTTGCAAAACTGTTAGTACAGTTTCATTTGTTTTAGTTTTTTATTTTCAGTTCTTTCAATTCCATTCTCTCAGTTAAAACTATATTTCATCTGAGATGGTATTCTCAGCATAATATCTAATGCTTATATCTTTTAGGAATTCCTAATTTCATTATTGATAATGGTTTATCTGTGTGAAAATCATGTGATACTTAATTGATAATCATCTTGACAGTGACAAATACTGCTCAGTGACAAATACAGTGGATGTGTTGTATGAAAATCTGAGAGTAGCCAATGGAACATGGTTGTTACTGTATTGTGGAGAAGGTTACTTTTGGATATAAAGCCTATGACCTGCACTATGGTCAGAAAACCACAATTCATGAGACGTATAATGACATACTGTACTGTAATACCATAGCAATGTCAAATATGGATTTACCGCATGCATTGTATTTATCTGGGGTGCACGGAGAATGAGTAGCCTCAATTTGTTGTGATGTGGATGGAAGTTCATGGCTGGACATCCAGTAAATGAATGAAAAGACCTGTAGGAATGATAGGAGTAGTACAATTTGCTTATCTTATTGTAATGCACAATGAAAGCATTATACTTTGGGTTCAATTTGAGCAATAGACTATCAGTTTTGACAGAATATCATGTATTTTGGTGGAACAGCGTTTGTTGATGGGGCTTAGTTATAATAACAATATTTTGTTCTGTTTAGATGATTAAAGGAATGGCATATTGTAGTTCAGTAAAAGCTTTTCCTTTGATGCAAGTTTGTATTTTCAAGATGTCTTAACAAAATGGAACACAAGTTTTGAGTTTTGCATGCCAAATTAGCATTTATAAATAGATTTAGTGATTTTGAATGTTTTGTAAACAGTTTTGAAAATTATGCTAATGGCTTCAAATAAATGTGTATAAACAGTAATGCATAGCATCCAATGAAAAAGATTGAAAGTGCTTTGTGTGGCATTAAAATACAGCTACATCTGCTTTTTGAAAGTTGTGAAAATTTCTCAGTGGGGACCTTTACAAAAACCAAGTGATAAAATGCCAATTATTTGAGGTATTGTGACTTCAGGTGTTGCTGTTTTGTTTATATTAACCGTGGCTGGGACACTGAGTCAGTCCTCTTCACCTGTTGCATAAAGTCAAGTAGTCTATTACTATAGCCTGAGGCCAGCAAGTGAGTCAGAGTATACAAGACAGTTTGTGTAAACTCAAATAATGTACTTATTATTATCACATACATGCAGGTGTATATGTTTACGTGTAGGTGCTCAAAAAGGCCTCCAGCTGTAGAAAGGGCATTGAGAAGTCTGAAACTATTCTTACTCACATCATGTTACTCATGTTGTCATGTGCAAAACCTGTCTTCTGTGCTGCATCACCACCGGACGCAAATGCAGAGACAGCAGATGGCCAACATGTCTGGGCTCTTCCAAATTATACCTTGGAGTATTATTTTAGATCCAGAATTTTTCTATCAGTGATTAATGTCCAGTTCTTGTGTGTCAGTCTGTCTAAACATAGAAGGCATGTCATGACAGTTGTAGGGGGAAAGCAGAACCACCATGAATTCGAGTTTCACAGTCTTTCCCTAACCATGGTCACCTCCAACAGCCTGCTATTAGTTTAAAATGAGTTTAAATTTTGGGTGAATTTAGAATTAAACCAGAAATATCAATCAATACAGTGTTGCATATGGTGTGTGCCAAGTTGAGATGCAATTGTGTGGTCAAATCATTAACCCTGACACAATCATTCAGCAAAAATATACATCAATATGAATGAGTGGGAGAGGCTTTAATCACCATTTCAACTGTACAAGCTCATTGAGCTTTTTGGGAATGTGTGTACAATATTTACATTAACAGGGAAAGAGTCAATTATCTGTTTCGAGTGCATGCATAATTATACTGTTGCCTCGCCCCCTGAGGAAAAACAGAGTCCTTTTGATGAGAGATTTGTCTATTTTAGCTAACGACTCATTTGAACACGAAAAGTGGAGTGTTTGAAGTATGCATTACACTTGCCGAACTTGAAAGCGCATGGACTTGACATCTTTCCGCCACATGACAAAGATGAAAGCCCCAAATCGTCTCTTTATCTTTGCACTGGGCAATCAGGCCAATTTAAACACAGAGATGTGCATATCTCAGCATCTGTTCCTGACGGCCAATGAACACGATCAGCTTTGACTGAAACGCATCTTGTTACGTGCCGCTTTGCTCAGGAATCTACCAGTGCTCTTCCTCGTTTCTACAAATCACATACAGAACAGATGTCATCCCTCGAACTCTTCAGGTGGCGCATAGAGATTAAAGGCACGGTGCTGAAGAGGCAGTCATAGCAGCAGATGTGTGCAGACGTAAGAGACAACGCGCAGCTGCGGGGAAATACCCGTTCTGACTCCTTGCCCTGACTCACTGCTGGTCTGTCTTTCATCCCAGACACAACATTTTTCATGCTTTATTTTTATCAGCTTCCACTTCCAGCTCCAGTCCTAGAAATATATGCCACTCGTGCTTTATCATCTGTTTTTAAAGGGCTGAATTCTTTTGAAATTACATTAATGCTTTTTAATTCAACTGTAGGGACAGTTTCATGCAAGCTCGTGGAAACTTCTATTTTTATTTATTAATGTTATATAATACAAATGAACCATATCTGATACGAACTGTATTTGTTTTTTTCATGATTAATAAATATTTCGATATTACACATACAGATATTTAATTGTCAATGCTTTTCAACATGTCTATATGGTGCCTGAATATGGTGTTACTATCTTGAAAAGGGAAACGATATTATTAAGTTAACAAGATTATTACCACGCCTCTCCTGCGCTTCCAAAGTGGACAGGGTTCACACTTATTGTTGCTGGTCTATTTTGGATGTAGGCAGCTACAGAGCCACACCAGCCCAAAACAATTAGCTCAGCAGCCACAGTGGCAAAACACCTGGAGAGCATTGTAATATATTCACTCATTCCCTGCAAACCTGGCACTCTCTCTCAGCTTTAATGGCATGATAAGTACAAGACATTGTATATAATGCATATAAATAATGTCACAATCAATAACATAAAATGATAAAAATAATAATAATGGGATGTGGAACTCTATATCTTGTTTTAAATGTGTTCTTCTTACCATGATTTTAACCCGGCTTTATGTTTGGGAGATAAACCCTGAACTATTCCTTCTTTTTTTAATTATATGACATCACATTTTAGACCTGCTTCCATGTACTAGTATGTCAATAAACATTGCTTTGCAGCTTGTATCAGGTGTTACATAAAATTGTCAACAGTGAACTATTTTATTGAGGTGGGGGACCTCAGATTTTAGGGGTCTTGAAGTAAAAAGGTTTGGGGACCCCTGCCCCAGATTTACAGACATCTAGTGGAAAAGACCCACCAGTCAACGTGTACAGCTAATTGCCCAAATAAGGAAAACCCAACATAAAGTGTCTTAATGGGGCATTGGGCCACCCCAAGCTACCAGGACAGCTTCAGTACACCTTGGCATAGATCAGGGGTGGGCAATCTTACCCTGTGTGGGCCGGTGTGGGTGCAGGCTTTTGTTCCAGCCGAGCAGTAGCTCAACTGATTTGACTAATCAGCTAATCAAAGTCTTCAGTCAGGGCTTTGATTAGTGGAATCAGGTGTGTCACTGTTCAGTTGGAACAAAAGCCTGCACCCACACCGGCCCACACAGGGTAAGATTGCCCACCCCTGGCATAGATCCTACAAGTGTTTGGAACTCTATTAGAGGGAAGCAACACCATTCTTCCATGAAAAATTTCACAATTTGGTGTTTCATTGATGGTGGTGGAAAACACTGTCTCAGGTACCGCACCAAGATCTCCAGTAAGTGTTCAATAAGGTTGAGATCCGGTCATGGCATATGATTTACATCATTTTCATGCTTATCAAACCATTCAGTGACCACTTGTGCCCTGTGGATGGGGGTGTTGTCATCCTGGACGAGACCACTCCCATCAGGATAGAAATGGATGAAGGTGATCACTCAGAATGGCTTTGTATTTATTGCCATTTACCTTGCCCTCTAAGGGATTGAGTGGACCTAAACCATACCAGGAAAATGCACCCTACACCATAACAGAGCCACCAGAACCGTGCACCATGGGAAACAAGCAGGCCTGTAGGTTTCTTTTAGTTTGTGTCATACATGTGTAGCGGATGGGCTCAGTGAGCACCCGCTGCCGAGTGACGTGGATAAGAATACGATTAGTTCCCAGAGTTAGGGACTTGAGTCTTTAGCTCAGCGAGCTCAATCGCTCTCTTGTCGCGTCGGAATCCCCTCGCTCTCTGCGGGCAGAACCAACACCGTCACATTGGTGCCGTGACTCGGATAATACAACTGATGGCAGATCCCGTGGTTGCTGCCGCATGAGTTTCGAGGGGGAGAGTGTAGCGGATGGGCTCAGTGAGCACCCGCTGCCGATTGACGTGGATAAGAGCACGATTAGTTCCCAGAGTTAGGGACTTGAGTCTTTAGCTCAGCGAGGCAGATCCCGTCGGTGCCAGAACCAACACCCTCACACATGCACTCACCTGCTTGTTGGGTGAAGGATGCTTCATCTTGACTATATTACTTTTTTACACTGCCAAGTGGACCACTACCTGTGTTCTTTACCCCACTTTACTCACAAAGATGCATGTTAGGTGTAATCAGGGGTTTATGCACTACCATAGTGTCCCTCTCTGTGAAATTCTCGACAGACTGTTCCTGTTGAAACTGCCTGCTCACACCTAGATTGATATTTGCAGTCAACTGATTCAGAGTCGTTTGTCTGTTTTGTTTTGCATCTCGAACTAATGGACGGACATCACGGTGGAGGAGTGTGTTAACCACTGTTCCTCATGAAACATCAGCAAGTTCAGCGGTCTTCGCCACTGAAACTCCTGCCAAACGTAACCCAACAGTCACCCATCTTTCTAAATCACTTGAATCTCTTCTTTTAACCATGGTAGCCAAAATAATGGGCAACTGGGCCTGCCCAACATTTTTATACATGACCCTAAGCATGATGGTAATTGCGTAATTAAATCAGAAACCACACTTGTGTGGAATCATCTGTGGTGATGGAGAATGACAGACCAAGGCAGCAGCTGGCTCCACAAGCAAACAAGATTTATTTCCTAAAGCGGGAAAATTACCCCACAGGATTGAGATGCTCTTAAAATAACAAAAGATGTAGCAGAGGTGGCCATCCTGAAGCTAGTTCGCTAACTAAACTGAAAACACTAATTTCTCAGATGTCTCACTTGATCAAGGGACAGACAAGTATCCATCAGGAATTACTTGTGGACAACTACGCACACCCTTTCTGACTAATCTTAAAAAGACCCTCAACGTTAAAAAAACCCAACTTTAACATTGCCAATTACCCACTATGAACCAACTCTCTCCCAAGATAAAAATATGACTAAAAGACAAAAGTGGACCACTGGACCACTGTGTGCTAACTGAGTAAGGTGTTGCTTTATACAATGCAATCAGCTTTTAAGAATAGCATCCGTCTGAGGCGATTTTATTTTTACAAACGGAATATTATTAGAAGCGGAGTGTGATTAAATGATATGTGTCATATCAAGAAAATGTATTCATCATTTACAGGTAGGCCTGCGATTTAGGATAGCCTACAAAATAACATAAATAAGTAAACAAAGCCTTGCTCGTTTTAACACAGCTGAAAAGCGTAAAACAGTAAAGCCATAATCTTACTCATATTTTGTTTAGGAATGAGGATTTCTAGCGGAGGAATCACAATGCGATGCTGCATGTGAACTTGTAGGCTACGACTGGCCACATGGAGGTGCAGTCCACTTAACGCAAAGATAAAATGAACTCCGTTTGTTTCAACCTCGAGGGTTTTTAAGAATGAAAGTCATGCTGCTACATTGCCAACTTATTCCAAATGTATGACCTAAAACGCCGCTGCTGCCAAATGATTTTTTGGAGCATAAATTAACCGTTTCAACCGTCATTTTTTAATGGGCAGCACCTCTTTGATAAACTGGCCAAGCATAACCTGTACAATTAAACTGTTCACGATATTCTGGAAACGACGGAGGGCACTGAAATCGCCGATTCCACTGTACCATAGGCCAGCTGTCAGGGTCGTAATTACATCGGTAGTTCAAGCCTGGCACAGTCCTCATCGTCATCGTTATTACTCGCTGCATCGGTTTCAGACCTCGCATTCTGATCTCATCGACGATTTCTTCCTTGGTGACATGCTGTGTAACATCAGCGGTTGCACCATTGCTCAAACTCTTCTGTATTGATTTCTCGTGGTGAAATGGATCTCTCTTTCTTTAATTGAATTCTATTTGATTAAATTATGCGTTATTAGCAGGACAAACAAAAGCAGTGTTGCGAAAGCACAGATACATTTGAAAACATAACACAATAAAAAAAATATGAAATAGGCTAAGGGACAACAGTGAAAAATAAACAATAATAAACTAATGATTCAATGCAATAACAGTAATTAATAAATTATACATTATATTGGGATTAATCATTTTTGCAGAGTCACTTTCAGAGTCACTTTTCCTCAGTTTGTGGCATGAAGTTACGTATTGTGCTGCCAATGCCATACAGTCGCTCTTTTCCTCGAATAAAACAGTGAGTTTTTGCTATTTTTGAAGACTGAAACTCAGGGCAGATTTGTATACATTTGGAGTATTGACTTGTATTTCTCACAGCCTGTAAGAAGGCGCAGCTCTGTTTTCACTGCTCCCTGACTGTAGTGGGAGCAGTCTGTCCTCTCTGGGCAGCCAGGTGTGCCTGTGTCTGTCCTCAATATCCAGGCTGTGCTGGCTGAGTCTCAATCTCTCTCCCTGTCACTCCTCTCACCCGCCCTTTCTCTCTGGGTGTGAACCTTGTTTCAGTCAACACTTCAGGTCTACTGCTAAAGTAATTATTGGACAGAAATGAATATGACCACCCCAAACTGAAAACATAGACTTCCATGATCATTTTTATATAACTCAAAGTTCAGCTCCAAATGTATGATCTTTGAATTGTGTAAAATACAGTATACTATATAAATCATTCCAGGTCATCAAAGGATATTTCAGTTCACATTTCATCTTATTGCAAAGTCATTGCTCATAATTAATGTCTGATGACAAATGCCCAAAAAGGAACAAATGGGAACGGCAGGACAGTCAAATAAAAATTAATTCATTAATTGTTCATGGCATCTCTATTATTAGGATGTGCACCTGCAGTGCGTTGTCATGCTGATTCATTGGGCTTAGAGCTGTCAGACCACAGACAATGCTATTATTGACCAGGTGTTAATGCTTGGGAACAAGATTATTATTGTCCAAACCAGGTTTTCTCTCTTTCAAATTCATATGTGCTTTATTGGCCATAAAAATGCACAATTTCCAAAGGATATATCATTTATATAAACAACAACACAACCATCCATCACCACGATTGGATAATGTATAATGGATCTCTCTCACTTAAAATGTAATTCACTTTGATTCAATTATGCTTTATTGGCAGGACAAACCAAAGCAATGTCATCAAAGCAGTCACAAACATTATTTAGTTGCTACCAGAATAACTGCAGTGCCATCCAGTAAAGATACATAAGTATGTACAGAAGTCAATGGAAAATAATCTAAAAATACATTTAAGAGAAAATACAAAAGGTACCAACACTAGAAGACGCTGCCAACAATCATGCAATTCTGCAGTTTAGAACCTGCCATTTCTGCCATATAGAGCACCAGTGTTGGGAAAGCTACTCTGAAAATGTAGTTACCAATTACTCTACACTGGAAGTAGTTAAGCTACAGCAAAGCTACCATGGTGAGAAAAGTAGATAGCTACACTAAAACTACTTTTTAAAAGTAGCTAACTACATTGAAGTTACTTTCTGGAAAAAATCTGTGTACATAAATGGCCATTGCTTTACTTACTTTTACTTTATCTCTTCTAAATTAATTACCTTTAAGTGCAAATAATTACCAAGTGCTGGGTATATACCTGGTACTTAACACTCTAGTGTAATCCAACTTCTTAATTTTTAATACTGAAAATACAGTATGTACCTCCCTCTAACAATGAAGACAAAATCATTTCAGGGAAGTCTGATCTGTCAATGCAAATTAAGGATAAGTATGTCTTTATAATGTTGTACACAATTAAAACTTATAAAATGTAAAAAAAGAAAAATTTAAACACGTCATGCAATAAGCAGCTACTATCCAAGGTGAAATTATATGCCTGTTCTACATTCCCAGAACATGGAGTAAATTGTGAGTTTACAATGTACACCAATATGCACAGTGGAGCGAAAGCACTAGTTTGTTCCTTTTGTACCTAGGTCATCTTATCTTTAGTGTGTGTGTGGGGGGGGGGATGCGTTGAACAGAACTGGTTCATACTGTAGTCAGTGGTATCCTGAATGTGAGCTACTCTACCTTGCTGACCTCTGCTGCTCACTGACACACAGAACGCAGCACTCAGTCATCAGACTCACAGCAGAAAGCATAAAGCACATTAGCAGTCTTTCAAAGTTCTTGTCCAACAGGTGGTTGTGCTTTGCACTGGAAATGTCCTTTCCCACACTGAACAGACACTCACAAGCTGCACTGGCTTAAGGGGTTAAGTGCCTTGCTTGAGGGCACTTCAACAGCATTGGGCACTGTCGGTGCCAGGGATCTAACAAGCAACCTCTCTAACCTCTAGGCCAGTGGTTCTCAATCTTGTTGGACTACTGTACCCCTAAAGCACTTTAGGCCTGCCATTGAATTTGTTGAGATTTAACCTGTACAAATGGTAGAACAGGTATACGCTTCAAAAGGACAATGCATTCTGTGACACTGACATCTTTCGAAAATACTCTATTTGGTTTATGACAATTAGGCTTTATATGAGCACGTGGAGAAAATAACATATTTCCATTTTTACAAGAAGGCTAATGTATATTTAAACCATTTATGAATCTGCCATAACACAAGGTTACAGGACAGAGAAATGTCCATTTGCATAAAACAGCTGCCAAAGCGGTCAGCTAAGCAAAATCAATTGCACTCACAGTGCCACCTACCGTGCATCTGACCACTTCATGTCTTTATCACCCCAACCATAGAGTTCTCTCTTTTCATTATAATTAGGGCCTTACATTTTTGGTGACCAGGTTTTATTATAGCCTGTTATTCAGTACTACAACAAGATGCCAATACAACCTCCTCATGAAGACACCTGTTGAGCTATGATTATCAATCACCCCAAATGAGATACATTTATGTTGATTAGTTATTTAATTATTGCCAATTATTACACAATTGCACTTTGATACACTGGGCCGTGATGGCTATTGATTGACTTCCAATTCATACAACTATAATCAGGGTAATCAAAAAATACAGGTAACTGCCAAAATAAAGGAAACCTGAGTCAATTAAGTATGCTGGTGGCTCTGTTATTGTGTGTGGTGCATTTTCCTGCCATGGCTTAGGTCCACTCAACCCCTTAGAGGGCAAGGTAAATGCCAATAAATACAAAAACATTCTGAGTGATCACCTTCATCCTATGGTGAAGCATTTCTGTCCTGATAGTGGTGGTCTCTTCCAGGATGATAATGCTCCCATCCACAGGGCACAAGTGGTCACTGTGGTTTGATGAGTATGAAAATGATGTAAACCAAATGCCACGGCTGTCTCAGTCACCAGATCAAAACCCAATTGAATGCTTACGTGAGATTCTGGAGTGGTGCCTGAGACAGCGTTTTCCACCACCATCAACAAAACACCAAATGATGGAATTTCCTGTGGAAGAATGGTATTGTGTTTGGAGTTAAATGGAGTTCCAAACACTTGTAGAATCTATGCCAAGGCTCACTGAAGCTGTTCTGACAGTTCATGGTGGCCCAAACACCCTATTAAGACACTTTATGCCAGTCTTTCCTTTATTTTGGCCGTTACCTGAACATGAATGTTTACCTGTAACATAATATGATTTGTCAACTGGTGACTTTTTACTTGTGCTATTATTTTTTTTTAAATTGAATCATCTCAAAACAACCCCAAAACATTAAAGATCCACCACCATGTTTCACTGTAGGCATGAAGTGCTTTTCCACATTACTTGCATTCTTTGGATGTCAAACATAACGCTGATGTGCATGTCCAAAAAGCTCAATTCGGCCACAAGACATGGTTCCAATTGTAGTTTGACTAATTCAAGATGCCTTTTTTGGTGAATTTTTTGGTGAATTGTCTTCAAAAGAGGCTTCTTGCAACTCTGCCATAAGGCCATTGTCATGTAGTTGTCATCGAATGCTAGCTTTAGACACATTGTAACCCCAAGATGCCAGGTTGTTTTGAAGATCTTGAACTGTGCCCCTTGGACTTAATTTTGCCTCTCGAACCATCCGTCTCACTACACGTGGGGGTAAGATAGACTTGCGTCCTCTACCTGGCAGGTTAGCCACTGTTCCAATGGCCTTAAACTTCCTAATACTTGACACAACAGTGGAAAGCGGTATCTTTAAACTTTTTAGTTTTTTGGAGCCATCTCCTGATCTGTAGAGTCAATAACCTTTTGTCTGATGCTTTCAGGGAGTTATTTGCCTTTCACCATAATGATGGCTGACCACAGTATTTCAAACGTGTGTTCCCTACTTTTTATACCCAAGGGAAACAGGAAACCATTGTAGGCCAATATATAGTTCCGTAACCTTCCAATGAACTTCAAATAAGTTGTATATTTAAGAAGATTTGTTTTTGTTGGACTAAATGTAAAAGAGTAGTTTCAAATAGAGGTAGGCCTATGAATAATTGTGATTCTGATTTTCTGGAAAAAAATGTATTACTAAAACAAAATATGTTTTTCTGAACAATTGTATTGGTAATGTAGGTTTGGAATTTTCTGGGCTTTTTTTTGCATAGAATATACCTAATTACTTTTATTATTATTTTATACGATCTCTTTTGTTTATCTTTATCAAGGGTATGAATAAAAAGGGAGCCTATTGTTTGCCGTCATGATTTTAGACAATGTTCTCTTTGACACATTAAATGATTTTGCTGTTTTGGTTTCCATTATTTTGTCTACCCCTGCAACATCGATTTGCTAGTTTGTATTGCCATGTTACCAGGACGTTGAACATTGAGATTTTAAGATGCAGCAGCACTGGTATGAGAATTTGAAATTACAGCTTTTTACTGTGGCTGTGCGAAACATAATTTTCAAGTGTCTCAATCGGCTTTAATATGTCTTATTGAGCTAAAATGTTTGGATTAACGATCTAGATATATCTTTCTTAAACAAATTAATGTATAAACAATGAGCTCCCGTATGCTGTCTATTAATAAATGTTACTGAGCAGGCTAAACGGTCATTATATTTAAGCGTGTTCGTTCATGACTTTTTTTTGTCCAGCGTCAATGTCACAATGAATTTAGCTATTCTGTCACGATAAATATTTGCCGAGTGATCGAGCGTGTGCAGAAGGTTATGGAGGCGTTCTCACAAAACCACTCGTCTCATTCTAGCGTTCATGTTTCAATATATGTTTGGCAAGCTAGCTTGGAAACCAGAACTACATTAACACTGTTACTTAACCGGCCACTTAATTAGCTAACGTTACCGAATTCCCATGATTTATTTAAAGTGGCTTCGTGTTTTGCTTCTGTACAACAACACAACTCTATTTCCGGGAATATCCCGTGGTGTGAAAAAAATCAATGCCACAAGGTCTCCATGGTGATAAAGCAACAGAGCTTAATCTCATGTTCCTGCTTCCCCGACCTGCTTCCACGACTGTTCCCGACATATCCACCCTAGATAGTTCTAGAATTAAGCTTTTGTTCGTTGCCCTCCAAATATGGGCATGGAAATGATACGCACCCTGTGACGCCAGCAACCGAAATACGTAATGACGTATTCTGTTTACGCTCCGTGCTTGACAAGAAAGGGGAGGAAAGTGTGGGAAATATATGTGCACGACAACAAACAACAGAAATGTTATTACTCGCTACCCTTAAATGATATTTATATAAGCAACTTATATTCCACAAGTAATTGAAAATGAACCACTTCTCAAGAATACACTGTATATTAATCTTTGTTTGCACTGGATGTGGTTTGAATGAAAATGGTTGAGCAGTATAATGCAACAAAAACTGAAATATAACATAATATTAGTATCAATTTATAAAATGTTATGCTCAGCCTTAATATAAACCCACAGTGAAGGCAATGTAGTATCAGAAAGTATAGAATCAGAAACAAAAGAAATGCAGTGTTTACATGTTTATTCAACACTGATAGGCTATGAAAAATGCACTAAATATATAATTGGAGTCTATCTAACTCACAAAACCTGAAACCTTTACATTTTTAACAAAAGATGTTCCAGTAGCTATATATGGTTAACTATTCATGACATAATTTCACTTTGGGTGCATCACTGGTAAAGGTCTGGTAGAATGCTTTACTTTCCATATGGTAGGCTTCCAATGTTTTCATCATCATCACACTACCTCATACTAAACCTGCAGTACATTAAACCTCCCTATATGAAAATAATGTGTATATTAAAGGTTTAAATTGAAGGCTTTACAACACCCCCCCCCCATTGGAAGTTATTTAGGATAATCTAATTTTGTGTTTTCTGTGTTTTCTGTGAGTGGGAATATTTAGTAATATTTTGGCCATCTAAGCTTTATTGATATTGTGTTGTCCTTTAATGATAATGTGTTGTCCTTTAAATGTCCTTTACATATGTTGTTCTTTAAATTCCCTAAAACCCATTAGAAATAACACAGGATCAAACTGTCACTTTTAAATATATTTAATGATCATATTTATCAATAAGCAATCAATGCTTATTTTTTCTTTTTTTGCATTTGAAGAACAAGTCAAAACTTTGAAGGTAGAAAAATAAACTATATCATAAAATACATCTCAATAAATAATAACACACTTGATGTTTTCATGGAAAACTCTAAATGTTTGAAAATGATGATGTCAAATCACAGTTTGAACGATGAAATTGAGGTATGCAAGTACAGTACATGGATGTTTACTTCTACACACTATATTAATTTTAGACATTAACATACTATTGCTATCGAAACACTAAACCATACAGCCAATAGCGCAACAATACAACAAAAAATCTAGCACCATAAAACAAACAAACAAACAAACAAATAATGCAATTCTGAAATTATATGGCACTTCTCTGCATGCATTTAATACCAGACAATAGTTTAATACCAGACATTTCTGTCAGGAAAATTAATATCCATGCTTTTAGCTACATCAAATGTATCTGGAAGAAGTTAATACTGGCTCGGTCACAGTAAACATTTCATGGACGCAACCACCGGATCAAAGGCTTGGATCACAGTAGATGACTTTGGACACCACATCACATTGGATGACATCAGATCGTGTAGACTGTACTGTTCAATGGGTTCCCTCTAATGGCATCCTCATCACAAGGCTAAAAGGGTTGGAGAGTTGAGAATATCTACTACTGATTCAACTTTTCCTAATCCACCTCTGCGGCTGTCAACCGCATCTGCCAGTGAGTCTAACTCCGGATAGGTGAAAGCAAATGCTGACAGGTAATTGGTACAGGTGGGAGTGGAAGTGACAATAGGGGTGCTCAGGGGTTCCAGGTCACTAGACACTGACTTGTAGAGGGTTTCCCAATCTGTCACCCCAAAGGAGCTGCTCAGATCAATGTCTGGGACGGAGCGAGCGGTCTCCAGTGAGGTCTTCTCCATGCCAGGGAGAAGATCCTCCAAGGGCTCTTCCTTCACGTCCAGGGAGGGCTCTAGGTCACAGACGTTCACCTCAGCACTGGAGCAGAGCAAGATGTTGGAGTTCCCAGAGATGGCTGTGGGAGGGAAGCTGAGAGCGTCTGAGTCCTGGAGTGTGGAGGAGTCCACTGAGCTGTCGTCGGGGAGCTTGCCATTTCCCAGGGCTGAGAGCAGTTGGGGGGAGCCGATAGGCTCCTGGAAGATGCAGTCAAGGTCCTCTGAAATTTTGCAGGCTGGTTTGTGAGCAGCCAGAATAAGCTCCAGCTTCTCCTTCTCTTTCAGGAGGTTGGCTATTTCAGTTTGCAAAGCTGCCTTGTCATCTTCTAGCTTATCAGTCTCCTATTTAAAAAAAGGACATTGAATGGGTTACAGATTAACTCATTCTTAAATGCAGTCTCTGGATTGTTTGCACAATAATTTTATATTAATGAGACAAGAGTTTACTTACAGCTTGAAGAGTGTCTGTGAGTTCCCTCCGTCTATTGCGGCACTTTGCTGCAGCCATTTTATTCCTTTCTCTCCTGATTCTCTTTTTCTCCTCCTCTTCTGGAGACAGCTGTTTGGTTCAGGACAAGAATCAGTCGTTATCTTGAAGAATCTAACCATTTCATCTCCTCATCCTTGATTTCTGTTGCCAATTCATCATTTGAAATAGTGGCAAATGTATCCTTCGCTGCAGTGCGTCTAAAAATAGACTGCTGTTGCAGACTCGCCATGTCCTGAATATAAATTGAGTGCCTGAGCGAGGCACACAGCCAAAACACAGCTCTGAAGTAGCCTATGTGCCTGAAAATGCTGCATTGTTGGCAATAATTACATTTTAAAACGTTTTATGTGGACTCGTGTTCTGCATTATGTGGCTACATTTAGTAAATATTTATCTGAAAAGGACTTTTAAATTACCTGCTCGGTTTTCCCTTTTCTCGTAGTGGTTTGTCCCCTGCTCGCGCTGGCTTTAGTCGCCTGGACTGAGCTCTGTGCTTTATAGATTTGAGCTGTGCCCACAGAAGGGGAGACAGACGTGATCATGGTCGGCTGGACCATCCACTGCAAATCAGGGGTAGTTGAAATTGCAGTGACAGTCGGAACAAAGGGAACCACAGAAACATCCATTTCTGTGCAGAGTTCCTGCAAAATGAAAAAGAAAAACATAAATTTAAACATGCGGAAAATGAAAGCCGTCATATTGGGGCAGCGTCGATCAATCCTTTATGCTTTATGGAAAAGAGTATGCTGCAATTTCTTGGGTTGAAATGCAAACAAAACCACAATTCCAGACAGAGCATCAAATACAATAATACAATCAAACAGGTAAATTTCCTTAAGAAATCGATCAATTAACTACCGATTGATTTCTTAGTAGGCTACATGACATTTTGTCTAGGTTGACAACAGTAGAGAATAATATGCCCAGTTGCAGCGTGCATAACATTTCATTTAATCACTTTACTTTACTCAAATATATCAAATGAACCAAAAATAGACCCCTCCCGATCAATAATAGGCTTTATAATTGTTGCTGACGTCGACACTGACGCAAAACTGCTGTGGAGTCTCCTGAATGATTCTTTTCCTTCAATGAACCGCTGTACGAACACGCACGCTTATCTGAGACATACGAGACACAAATAACTACACTGTTTTTATTTGATATGATTTCACTGAATGAGACCTGGTGGGACAGACATTATTAGTTTATCCTCTGCCTTATCATTAGGTAATTTGCAGGTTTTTTTTGATTATTTGCAATCTGTTTTTACATGTATTTATGAGAATGAGAATAGTCGTTTGACAAGACGGTACATTCACACCCCCGCCCTCCTTGGCCCGCGTTGAATATCCCAAATTCAGAAGATGGTAGGCTACTCATTGTGCACAAAAACAATGATAATGCAAAGTTAATTATTGTTAATGAATCTATTAATATTAAAGCTATGGATGTACATAAACACGTATACAGTTATGAATGGCAATGCAATAAGACACGGCAATTAAGTAATTATATAGGAATGTACTTGACTTAAAATTGATTAACTATTATTGTTTTTATTCCGTGTACGTCCATATGCACAGGCGTCAGCATCTGCACTTTTCCGAGCACTGTTTTCTAAGTATGAGATTTCACCAATTCTAGCTGTAGCCTAAAGTGCGTGGCAAACGTGCGTATAGTCTAAGCAATGGGATTACACAATAATGACAATAAACACGATTATCATTTTGACTCCGTACCTGTGTCTTCTCCATCGGAGAAGCAGAAGCGCTGGAAAAGGAACCAGCTGGTGACTGCTGGTAATACGCAAGGGTGTCCCCGACGGGAGATGCGGTACTGCAGCGAGACGAAGAATCGTAGTCGGTGCTAAAGTTTGGAAACATCTCTGTAGAAAATGGCAACAAGCGGCAGATATACAAGAATTATAACCCTTACGTATTGTTTTTATAAAGCGAGCACTACAACCAGGCAACACGTTTCGGCGTAGTCGTCCCAATGCCTTCCACCAGGTTTATAAACCTGGTAACTGGAGATTACTTTCCTAGCTCCTCCTTTTATACTGTGCCAGATTTTTATGAATGAAATCTGTGCGCTAAGGCTGTACCATTTACGTCGAGGGGAGAGGTGTGTGTGATAAAAGAAGCACCATTTTATTTTTATTAGAACCGTAATATTTCAGTATACTACAACTCCAACTTAAGGAAACGGTGTCTTGTCATTTACATTCAAATGTATATTATAAGGACCTAAATGCATTTTGCCACAGAGGAGTACCCAGATTACCCCTAAAAGGAATAGTGTTATCATATCACGTGAAGCATGTCAGTGCTGAAACACGGTATTTACAGATGTTACACCCACGCACAGCACAAATGAAATAAGCTTAAAAATAAATTATTTAGGATATTGTGTTTCAATTACATAAAACTAAGATACGCCTTCAGTTGTACATGGTTTAATTCTCTGATTTAAGTATCATTCCAGATGTGACATTGAAATTCTGACCGTGGCATAAGGTTTTTTTCACCAGTACAAAAAACATGAATGGACAGTGAAGCAAAAATGAAAGAATCACGTATGATTGTTCATAAAATAATTTCACCATCCTCAAAATCTTTTATACCATGGAAGAATCGTTGGTATAAAAGGAATGTTAGTGGAATGCTAGTTTCGTTTTGATTTTTACTTACATTTCCTCAGTGTGCATACAGTATTACGGCTCATTGTTAGCCTATTTATAATTTCACCTCAGTGATGTCACCCCTCAACATCTTATGCAAAACTATGTTTCACATTATTCTCAATAAATGATGTATCATACCATGCATACTCAATGTTTCTCAATATAAAAAGGTTCTCGTACTCGAACATACAAAACAAAGGTACAAAAAAGCTCTAAAAATAGCCTGTGTGGGCGGCAATTGACAATGTGAATTTGAGAGCATGTTTGTGATTTTGAGAAGAACTGTCTTGCTATTACAATGTCCGCTTTATTACCTCATCTTGCGCGTGAGATAGTCATTCTGAACAATTGGCGCTGGCAAACTGCAAAGAATAGAGCTACACCAATTTACATACCATTGGTCAGCCAACCAATCAAACACAATATTCGCCATACCATATATGTACATCCTGTTCACGTGACCTCGAGTTGCCGGGAATTGCATGAACTAGTGGTCACAGGAACGTGTTTGATCTTTTGTATGGCAAAGGAAAATTAACCGCGATTTAGTTCACATGAACATTTGAATTAGCTGCGGTCTACAGTCACCATCACATTTTTAAAATCATCAACAGATGTTTATTTAACGGTTCAGTTTATAAACCTGATTTATAAGTTCTGCATACACGTGCCCATGGTTTACTTTCTAACAGACTCTTGGCCTTGAATTCTGTTCTACACATGATAACTGTTACACCTGTGAAATGACACGACATAGATGTGTACGCATGCAAATAGAGGCAGATCTCCAGTGAAGTAACTAAAGTGCTCATTCATCAGAAAGTGAAAGGTGCAAACAAAACAAATAATATAACCACAACTATAATCTGCTGACATTCAGAGAAAATAGTTTCAGTACTCAAAGTCATGTTTTGGGAAACATGAAAAACACATATACATTTATGGGATGTCATATTGCAATATAATTTATGGTGTGTGTGTTATTTTATAGCAATGTTATAATGACATTGTACATAAATGGGGCTACAATGTTATCAAATAACACGATAGCTGTCCACAACGGATCAAGGCTGCATGTCACTTATTTGTAACTTCATTATTACATCATTTGTTTCACAAGATAGCAGGTCCACATGTGAGCATGATGTCATTTGGGCCGGCCTATTAATGATTTACCATTATTCATGAAGGACTGGTTTCTCGGTAATGATGCGCGCTGACTACTGGCATTCAAGTGGAAGCCCCACAGCCCGTCCTGGACAATGCTCTCATTGTTGCGGTGAATTACAGGCCTTACACGCGCGTTAAAAACAGCTAGGAGCTAAAATGAGATTTTAACGAATAAAATAATTGTTATAAATAAAAGTACAGAGACCACTCTAAACTCAACGTCTTAAAGTGCAAATGCATGCGTAATGCGTCTTTGTTTAGGCTGTTTTGCTGATTTGGTAACCATTTAGTGTTTTGAGATTTCACAGACACCGCTATTATTAAACGTATTTGGTGCACACTATGCTCCTGTAACTATAAGTAGCCTACATGCGCAATCTCGAAGTAAGCCTAATTGTGGTGTATGAAGACACATTGTTGCAGGGTACCGTATATGTAGGCCATTCGAATAAGTATCCGATTAAAGTATGACTGCGTAATGTTGCAACTATTTGCGGTAACGTAAACACATAAAATAGTATCACAGATACATTTCTAGTTATGGGTAGTTGCTGTATGTCATAAGGCTAACAAACTCAAACAACACAAAAAAAATCTGCTTTGTCAAGTCATTCCGTCAGTTAAGGGTTTGTCTTTGTTTTAACCAGCGTGTATCGACTCACTTACTTTAGATCAAACCAAACGGAACATTCCTGTGCTTTATAGGTCATTCGTATGTATAAATCAAGTTAAAAAAACAATGTTTGATAAAACGAAAGCAGCTGCACTCCACCTTACTACACAGCACACAGCCCCAAGCCTTTACGTCGACGTGCGTATAATTATAGAACGTCACCGATACGTAGGGAAGGTGCGTTGCCACGGCGACAGCTGATGTTTATCATAAACATGAGACTAGGCCAACGCTTGAGGCCAATATGTCCCATGAGAATGGTTGTGACGGCATAGTCATTTGACAACAAAAGAAATACATAATGAATATGAAAACAATACATTCGACGTGATATAATTACATTTCAAATATCAAAAAGGAAAACAAAACACATTCAGTGGACTTATAATAATGTTGTGTTGCATCATAGTATATATACTATATACTATATACATAGGCCTATGTATATAATAATAATAATAATAATAATAATAACAAGATTACATTAAATGTTGTTGTTGTTTTTTTGCCATTTACATTGTTACAACACCTCCAGATAGGCTATCATGTAGCCAAATATCTTGATCAGGCCATGATCATGTATTTAGCAAGAAACAGAACGGGAAGATAATCTGTCATAAAGTATGAATTATTAAAAGTAAAATATTTAAAATGAAAATACACATCTCTATTTTTATTTCACCCATGTCATTTTGGATTACAACTTCACTCACATTGTTATTATATAAAGGTGAAATGCCAAACATTGAAATTTGCTAATAAATAAACACATTTTAAAAATCAAACATACAACATAGCCTAGTCTATGTTTATCAGATGAGAAATGAAATTAGATGAGACAATTCAAGCAGTGCCTGCATTCACACACACACACACACACACACACGCGCGCGCGCACACACGCACACTCTCTCTCTCTATGTGGTTTCTTACGCTTTTGTATAAAAGATCTGCTTTTTTTTGCGCTCGGGACAATTCCCATCAGTGACCCGCCCATTTCACAGGATGTATTCCATATTAGGGCAATTACGTACAGGGATTCCCTTTTCTGGAATGTACCATATACTGTAGGATGGGAACATTTTATTTAATAATATTTTCGCACCAATCAAAAAGCTTATATTTTTACATATAGAAATACATATTGTAATCTTACTATTAAATAATTGTGTTTGAAAAAGAATTAAATAATTGGTTAAACATATACATGAAATATTGTTTCACAATTTCATAAGAGACTCCCCCATTAGTGACGACAGCGATGCGACTTTCCTCCACGCCTTTTTTTCGTCTGAGAAAAAGTATAAAAGGCTCCTCGACTGTAAGCGCTGACAGTTTTACTTTGAGCAACAACTGAAACTAAGTAGTCTTATTGCAATCGGATTTCACAGCCAATTCATAAAAAAGCGGAGGACTTCACGATTCAGAGGAACTCAACTGCAATCGTCGTTCGAAGCTATTTTTTTGTTCGGGACAAGTTTGCCTTTGTATTGCTACAGCGATGATGTACACGGGGTTTGCGATGGATTGTGACACTTCTTCCCGCTGCAGTACTGCTTCTCCGGCCGGTGACAACCAAACTTATTACCCTTCTCCGGCAGCCTCGTATTCCAGTGCAGACTCACCTCAATGGTAAGATATTTGGATATTTTACACCTGAACGTTTATATTTTGCCATTTGACGACACGGCTTCATAATTTGCTTTATTCATAAGTCACGGTTATTTAACCCTTTTTATAAAAAGGTTACACGTGTGCATGCTTTCAATTGTAAAACTGATTTCATTTGCACATATTCATGTGTTGTGGCTGTATAGAGCTGTGAGTTATTATATAGTCCTGCCCTCTTGCACTACTATACAATAACCTGCAATTGTTTACAACAATAACACATGACAACCACACTATCATCACTTCAGCTTATATTTTACATTGCATTATGTGAAGGTTGTAATCAATGTTTGAAAAATACTATAATTCTTAAAGAGCATGGAATCCTTTGTTTACACTCCAGATCAAAAGTTGCATGCAGTGACTTGCATAACTTTTTATATTTTTAAATGGCACTTAAACCCATTCCTATTTATTAGTTTTGGAGAACTTATCAAATGCTTCCATAGCATCACCAAAATTGCATTTAATCAATGTTTATAATATTCTACAAAATGACTTAAATATTTTTGTTTTCTTCTGTATAGGACTTCACTGATCTTTCAGTCGCAAGCGCCTCTTTTATCCCGACTGTGACCGCCATCTCCACAACGCCAGACCTTCAGTGGATGGTCCAGCCTACCATCTCCTCTGTGGCACCTTCCCAGAGCCTAGTCCACCCCTACAATGCCCAACATTCAAACTTGGGCTACACCACAGTAGGAATGATCAAGACTGCTGGAACCAAAAGACCCTCTGGCAGGAGAAGCAAAATTGAACAGGTAATTTAAGATCCTCCTTTGCATATGATTATAAAAAACATCTGTTTTGGATGGCATAATGCAGTATGTAGAATCACTATTATTTTGAAATTCAAGTCGTTGAGGGCCTGCAACACATAGTCTGGCTACAAATTCCTATGGAAGACCAATTAACAAATGAATAGTGCAATGGTAATGGAATAATTGTTTGTTCTACATTAATGACTTACTGTTTTGTGTTTTATAGTTGTCTTTTGAGGAGGAAACGAAGAAGACAGTCCGCAGAGAGCGGAACAAAATGGCTGCAGCAAAATGCCGCAACCGAAGGAGGGAACTCACTGACACCTTACAAGCTGTAAGTATTTCTTGGATGTGGTAGTTGATTGACAGAATATGGACTGTAACACTGTGTATGCATCATTCAGGATGACTCCAGGAAGACTAAATTACTCCTTTCCCTTCATAGGAAACTGATGCTTTGGAAGATGACAAATCTACTCTGCAAAACGAGATCGCCAGTTTGATGAAAGAGAAAGAGAAGCTAGAGTTCGTCCTTGCAGCCCACAGTCCCGTGTGCAAGATTCCAGCAGACCTAGACACTGGCTTTTCTGAGGCCTCCATCTCCCCTTTGCACAGCCTATGTGATGACCTGACCTCCCAGTTCCGGAGCACAGTCGCCGGGGTCACCATCGTAAAGGAGGCTGTGGCTGTCTATTCCAAACCATCCCTCTTCGCCTCTGGCTCAGCAACTGCCGCTAGCACTTTGATCACCGAAGTATCAGACCTGGACAGATCTTTGGAGGAGTCTCTGGACCTCTTGGAGTCACTGAAGAAATCCACATCAGACACCGCCCAGTCTGTTCCTGACGCGGACATGTCCAGCTTCTATGCGCCAGACTGGGAAGCCCTTCGCATGTCGTCCACAACTGACTATGAGCCTTTGTGCACCCCGGTGGTGACCTGCACCCCTTCTTGCACAACATATACATCTTCATTTATGTTCACTTACCCAGAGGACAATCTCACTGCCACGTGTGGAGAAGCCCACAGAAGAGGAAGTAACAGCAATGACCAGTCCTCTGATTCCCTCAGCTCTCCCACACTGCTTTCCTTGTGAAGACCAGTGAGCTTCCAGACTATACAATTCAACATGATAAAGACACCACAGATCCCAGGGCTATGACACAGATTTACCAGAAGGATTTTATTTTAAAGATTACCCTTAATATCAACTATACTTGCTGCTTTCAAGTATGTAACAAAAGAGCATGTATGAAATGTATTCTGGCTGCTGTTGTCTGAAGCAGGTTCCATTGTTAGACATAAATCTAGAATCTCTGCTAGTACTACTATGCTACTAATTCCACTGCAGTGCTGTTGGGTATTTATTTCAAATGATTGGTGCTATAGGTATTACTTTTCTATCAGTACAGTTAACTAAAGGTGCTCAATACAATGGTGATAAAAACAGTAAAACTACATTTAAGTACATCAAATTTTGAGTTTCCTGGTCAATAGAATGTATGCACTGTTAAGTTTGTAATACTTATACATGTTTTGTCTTAAAATAGTCTTGAGTGGTTTAAATCTCAGTATAGAGTTTTCTGTGAAAACGTTGTATTATGTTAATTTATTAAAACTTCTACAGACCAATTGATATGTATATTTTTTTTACTGAGAAATTCTGAAATGCGTGTCACACTGTTTGAGGCTAACCGGCAATAAACAACTGGTAAACGTATACGATTTTGGGAGTTTTTTGTTCAAAGCCATTAGGGGTAATACTTCGGACAACCCTAAACGCGCTTATGTCAAAAGATTTATTTGTGGTTACACGTGTTTAAACTAATTCTCGTTTAAAACCGAGGATAGATGCATGTGGGCTATTATTGTTGCTCAGCCTTCTAAAACTCGAATCGCACAGCTAAATCGGCTTCATTTGTTCTAGACGTCGAGCGAATGTTTTTGGTTTCTCTTCCAATAATGTATGATCCCCCAAATAATGGCCAGATTGGTATAAAACACCCGACTAAACTAACACAACAATCCACCAACATATTCATTTTAGTTTTCGCCACAGCATGGAATGCATCAGTTCAAAACGTCAGAATATTCGCGTTAGTGCGTCGTACGTGTTGTTTTAAACATTTTGTAACCCAGCAACGTATGCGTCATGACGTACCTTTCCGTGCCCATATATAGATTTGCCTTGCCACAATGGAAGTTTCTAGAAACGCTCAAACATCTAGGACAGAGCGGTATTTCTATGGTGACTAGAAGTTTTATGTGTTGTATTGTAACGAGATAATAGAATCCCACAGTCTCTACTGTCGATTTTCGTCCACGGAAATATTTTAAATGGATAATAACGTATTGACCAAGACAGAATTCACAGCGTTTTAAAATGCATTGTGTAACCACACCATAACATTGTAGCTAGCAGTGGTAGCTAGCTCGCCGTGACGCGAATGTTTCTATGTGTGCCTCCATGTTTGTTTATGTATCGCTCTTTGCCTTCAAACCTAGCCAGGTTTCAGGCTGATCTGCAGCTCTGTGGCAGCCAGCACTAACGTACTGTTAGGGTATTATCTGCTTTAATGTTCTGGTCGTGTCCTACTCGTCACTACAATTTAAATATGTATTTAATCACTTGGAACGCTAAATACGTTACAAATTCAATGTCAGGGAACTGAATTCTGCATCAAAATGATACAAAACAATACTATTCAATCCCGGTTGCGTTATTCTAACAGTTATATTTTCTCGTTTAGGATTTCAGCGCCCCCAAGTCAAAACAAATGCCCATAAGTACAAAGTCATTCGAAGTGAAGTATTTCTATCCTGGTGGGAGTTCTCCAGGATGACAATGCCCCATCCACAGGACACGAATGGTCATTGAATGGTCCTCCAATGCCTTGGCCACCTCAGTCATCAGATCTCAATCCAATCGGACACTTATGGGAGATTCTGTTGAGGCGTCTGAGAGAGCGTTTTCTACCACCTTAAAGGTTCAAAGGGATCATACGTATAAGTAGCCTATATTTAATCTAACTACATTAGTGTTAAATTGTTACTGAGACATATCAGAACACAAATGGATACCAGCTTGTTTAAGGCTTTAGATTTTCCACTGTTGAAATGTTTATGCTATAAAATAAAAAGATATAAAATCAACACTTTAATATGTATATTATATTAGAGTTTCTAAAGCAACATCTAACAGATTTTGAAAGAGGTCAAATAGTTGTTACCCGAATTGCAGGTGCATCAGTCACAGAAATGTCAAAATTATTTAAAGTGTCAAGGAAAACAGTCTCAAAACTCATGACGGCATACACTAAACAAGGAAAAAATGCATCAGGAAAGAGGAACAGTGGTCACAAGTCAAAACTCACCGATGGGATTGATGGGCTAAAAAACCCCACAAAACAACGGCTCAAAAATGGCCACAGAACCAAATCTATACCTCCATGGCCCAGTCTCAACAATAATTTGTCAGTTGTGAGCTTCCCAAAGCTGATATTTATGATGGGGCTGCCAGTCGGAAACCACTTGTAACCAAGGCCAATGCATAACAACGCATAACCTGGTGTAATGAGCACAAAAGCTGGACTTCTGAGCAGTGGAATAAAGTAATATGGTCTGATGAGTCAGCCTGTACTCTTTTTCTTACATCTTAACAGGTTAATGCTTGGAGAAAGACAAATGATGCCTTAAACCCATGCTGCCTGTTCCTAAATGTTAAACATGGTGGGGAATCTGTTATGGTAACATCTTGTGGGTGTAATTGGGTCCGATTATTAATCTGCATTGTAGAATTACGGCCAGGAAATACAACACAATTTAAGGTGACCAGGTGCACCCTATGATGCAAACATTGTTTCTTCAAGATGTTCCCATATTCCAAGACAATAATGCCCCCATACACACTGCTCTTGCTTTGATGTGTAGTTTTTTTCTACTTTACCTCTGGCCTTTGTCCCCTCAGTACACTGAGGTTGTTTGGGACTGTTTTATTGTGCTTGTATTTTATTAAGCTGAATTTTCATTTTCATTTTCATTTTTAATTTCGGTTGTATGGTAGCCTACTGATAACTTGTATGTGTACTGTGCCTTGTTATGTATTGTATATGTATGTATGTATTCTTTATGTATTGACATAATTCGTGCTTGCCTTCTTGGCCAGATCACCCTTGAAAAAGAGACCTCGGTCTCAATGGGTTTTTATTTCTGGTTAAATAAAGGTTTGATTGATAAACAGATTCAAGAGTAATTTTATGAACACCAAGATGTCAAATGCCTTCAATGGCCTCCTCAATCACCAGATCTAAACATCATTGAACCTTAATGGGAAGTTCTGGAAGTTCTAGAGAGCACTAATGGTAAAGTGACAAATCTGCAATACATAACATAAAACTACACCAAGTATGATTTCAAGATATAAATGGATTAAGGGGCTTACAGGATTTTGATAGATTGTTCATGGATCATACAAATATGATTGTGTTTCACATCACCCCCTTGTGTCTGCATATGTTAATGTCCTTTTGTTATGCATTTCAAGAGAATAGATTCAAGTGTTTACACAATGACCTAACATAGGAAATGCATATGAATAGGTTGGCAACCACATACTCACAAGAAAAGCAGTTATGACTTGACTATGACTTCCAAAATGATACTGTACTGAATGTGACTTTATTTCAGATAAAATATGCTCACCATCTTAGAATATTGTTTGGCTTTTGTAACAGTAAATACATATATATGTAAAGGATCAGGTCTGCAGTCATGCTGTAGCAATACATACAAAGCTTAAATTATATACTTGCTTGATATTTTCAAAAGCATACCAATCTGTAGCCTATTTCACAAGAGGACTTTAATGGAAAGGTAAGGAAGAATACCTAGACATTGTTTTATAAGCAAGCCCTGCAAGATTTGATACATCCACACAAATGTGCTCCAATACACAATGGCGCCCTATAGAGAAACCAGGCAACCTGTGCAGTAATCTTTTTTTCCTATTAATCTCGCCCCGTGGGAGATGGGGGAATGGCAAAAATAGCCTCCTATAACATCAGCATCAACAGCAGTAAAATTAGAACACTGTGACGCCAAACTACGTCTGCACTCAGGCCCAAGGGAGGAAGGTGCCACTGTTTGACTGGCAATGAGAATGGCAATAGTTCTCATCCAGTTCCTTGGGAAAAGGGCCTATCATACAGCCAGTTCCTACATTTATGCCATATCTGTTCTGATGATGCAGAACTTTATCTTCTGTCTAATCACTTGTATTCTCTTTTTTTACTGCATGGCTATCTTGACATCTGGTTATGCCCAGCTCTCCAGAAGTGTATTGAAATTCCCAAGGAGAGTTTACGCATCCTTGCCTGCATTGTGCTGTATGCGTCCACAACACAAAATGCAGTTTTTGTACATCCAAACACATCAAGTACAAGCACACCCAAGTCCTACACAATCAAACAGCTACTTATTTAGCTTCTATGGGTCCTTGTTTGTATGTAGGCAAAACCAAACGCTCTCTTCGGTTGAAAATAACAGAACACAAGAGTTCCACTTACAGAGAAGATGATAAATGTTTTATCATTTTAAAGATGATCAACATCCTTTTCTTATCTAAAATGTGTTAGAAATAGTTTTTCCACACTGCAGAGGAGGTAACCAGGATAATAAACGATTAGCTTTTTGGATTTTTTACCTTAACACTCTCTTTCCCCAGGGAATGAATGAAGAATTGGACCTATCATGTTTCCTTACCTTTCAATAACCTGTTTTGTTCTAGAATGATTTTCCAATCACAGTATTGATCTGATTGTTCATGTATCTACAAGAGGTGGTTAGCCCACATGGGTGGGAACTTTCCATGTTGTGATTTGTTTTCCCCCAAATTGTGGAATTTTGAATTATGAAAACTTATGAAAACTGCAGGTCTTGTTAGCTGTTTCAATATATTGATCTACAAGAGCTGCACTTACACTAATTGTCTGATTGCCTTGTTAATACAGCCTATACGTCTCCTGTCTTAATTGGTCACCAACTGTCCTTTGTATGTATAATTAATCTGTGAAGTAGTGTGTGTTCTCTATAGCAGTGTTTCTCAATCCATTCCTACAGGGCACACTGCCCTGGAAATTTTAATTCCAACCTCAGCTCGCAAGCAATCATCTGCATCGGTCATCTGTTAATGATCACTTGAGCATGATTAAGTGGTGGTTGGAATGAAAACATGCAGGCCAGTGTGTCCTGTAGGAATGGATCAAGAAACACTGCCCTATATAGCAGTGGTTCTCAACCTCAATTCTGGGGACCCACTGTGTATGCTAGTTTTCGTTACAGCCAATCTCTTGATCAATTAAGATTGTTAAAAATATGTGTGTATGTTTTACCATTTTAACACAATGCCGATTTGGCTTGTTGCCGGTTCTTCTGTCATTGAACTCCATTTTCTACAAATGGTTTAGTTTCAATGAACAGGTGTCCACATTTTCAACAATCAGGTCCTCACTGATTTCACCTGCCAGTCTATAATTGAATCAATTAAAAAAGTTAACTCTTTCTAAGGGAATAATGTGTCATATGGCACATAACAGAAAATTAGAACATTTGTTGATCAGACTGATTTAAAGTCCTGGGATGTCAATGTGGGACATTTATTGTTCATGGCAAGCATAGCTATTTCTGACATAATATGGGCTTAAGAGAAGAGAGTAATTCAGGCTTTAATATAAATGAAAAGCATCTAATTAAGAACAATTTACAGGTAGTTACAATTCAGTAGTTGCAATTATGGTTAGAATGAAAACCAGCATACACAGTGGTACCCAGGACCAAGGTTGGGAGCCACTGCTATAGAGCAGGGGTGTCAAACTCATTCCATTGAGGGCCGAGTGTGTGCAGGTTTCTGTTGTAACCAATGCATTACACCAGGTGATTTCAATTAGGTTCCCTCCTTAGTTGAAGAAGTGAGCTAATTAGTGAAATCACCTGGTGTAATGTGCACTGGCCCTGCAACAAAAACCCCTGCATTTTGTTCCACACTCGCTCACCTGATTTGACTAATCAGAATGTCTTCAATCAGGGCTTTGATTAGTGGAATCACACTGTTCAGTTGGAACAAAAGCCTGCTATAGAGCAACTGATAAACACACTACTGCAGGGTTACTCAAATCTGGCCCACAAATCCAAATTTGGGCCTGGTTTACCTTACTCTCAGGTAGTTAATTTAACAATTAGTGCAATTGATTGGCCAGTGTCTTCACACCTGACTCTCAGATAAAGGGAGGGTGGAAAAACATTTTGAGTAACCCTGCACAACGGGATAGCACTGAGGAAGCCAATGGGCTGAAATGTTTGTTGTGTGTTTTAACTACACTGGGCACTTTTATTCACCTTTACTATGTGATTCGGCAAATAAATTTACTGTAAAAGTAAGTCTTGATTCTTCCTTGTAAACAGTGTGTGGACAGAACTTTATTTTATTTAGTATGCAACTTAAGATGCACTTTAAGGATAACAAATGTATGAATGACAATTGTATTCATGACAAAATGTATGACCTTATAGTAAATGTAAAAGGGCTATATTCATTAGTTATAATGAATGCATTTAATTCTGTGCATTATGCATGTAGGTGTATAAAGCCAATAAAGCAGATTGTTTACAACTACTCTGATAAATTATTTAAACTACTTGAAATGGTTACTTCCTTAACGATGTTACTTGGGAGATCAATGTAACATTGGATATGTGCACAAGCAGGAGTTTGCAAGTTTACAAGACAGTAATGCCTGTTGGGACATACTGAACCTGTTCAGTCTGGAGGAATGTATCCTTAACTGGATAACTCTGCCAAATTTGATTGAACATTACCAAGTTTAATAATGGGAACAGGCCATTCCACTTCCAGGCTAATCATGTTTGCCTGGAGAGACAATGGTAGCACTATGCATGTAGCACTGTGGTAAGCTTCGTCATGCATATTTCATTGAGCTCTTCTCCCACTGCATGTCCCAGTAAACTATTCCATACATAATGGAACTGGGTAGCCCCTACTCTGACAACTGAATAGTACATGCTTCTCGACTTTTAATGTAGACTTTTCGGGACTCCCATGAGGCATGAGGTTATTGCGACCCAGGGAAGGTGGTTTACAGTCTGTACCTCCACCTTAATGCTCAATAACTGGTATATTGGGCTCCTGCGATCTGCCCATGACAGTAATTCACGCGTAGTTATGCCCCAGGGAGTAAAAAAAGCGGCAGCATTCCATGTAACGCAAGTCGTATGCTACATAGTAAATGGCATGTAGCTCTTGAGAAACAAGCAGAGTAAATGCCATGCAAAACATCAGAACGTGCAGTGTAAATGTAATATAAAATAATGTTCATATGTAAGAGGAGCAGGTGTGGCAATTAAGGTAAAAGTCAAAGTTAGCTACAAGTAACAGCTAAACTGTTCTTGACTACGGTTAACACTTTGTTGTACGTCGCTCTGGATAAGAGCGTCTGCCAAATGCCTGTAATGTAATGTAATGTAATGTAATGCTACCAGTGTTTTTTTGTATCCTAGAGTAAAATGGGAATACAGTATTCATATTCTGTAGCTAATTAAAATAATCTTTTGCAACAAGGACATTTTCTTGAATAGATGCATTTCACCTCCCTGTCAGAGACAGCGCTCTTATTTTGAAGCACTGCTCTTGAAGCAATATTTAGTATTACGCGGCACTAACTCGGTGCTCACGAAAGTGGCCGGCTTTTAGTAGCCATGTCTCGATTGTGTGTGTTAATGCTTTTCCCTGTGCTCTTTGAATCCGCGTTTTCGATTTCTTTCTTTTTGCCGGTAAATTCTCGGAAATGTTTGCGGGAAGAGATCCACAAAGACGTACTGGTCACCGGTGAATACGAAGTTGCCGAGCAGCCTAACACCAAAACCAATCTTAAGGTGAGTGGAAGAGTGATGTAGAAAACGCTGCTGGGGCTAGCTAGAAAGCTACCAGAGGGCCTCTTGTATCGTTTGCCGACGCGGAAATTGGTAGAAAGAATAATAAACTGTGATGGTTGCTGCTTTCCTTCACAATAAGATCGTTTGAAATTGTATCACGGAAATGTCTTCCTTGCGTGCTGATAGGCCTCTGAAAGTGACAGCTCCTGATTGTCAAATCTCTTGCTAAATGGTTAGCTAAGTAGAAAAGCCTTCTTTAAAATCATTTAGTTGGTGAGAATGTATAACCAAACCAGTTAAACGAATAGCGTATATTAAGTTCACATCGTTGCTGTTAGCCATTGTTGATGCTTTTTTATGATTGTTTTGCCTTCATCTGATATGCTGGCCCTTGACTCGAAGTTACACGTCACTTTAAACGCCACAGCTGCTATTGATATAACCGGCGAAACGGGTTAACAAGAACTGTTGGCGAGCGACGATGATACAAGATATGTTTTATTTTAGTACATTAATTTGAGGTTATACGCTAATATTACGTTAATATCCAAATTAATGTGTTGTGGATTTCTTCTAAGAAATGTTGAATGTTGAAGTCTGCGAGAATAGTAAATCGTTGAGCTTCTCGCAATTTGGGTCTTTAAATGTCAATTCAGTAGTAGCTAACGTGCATATATGATAATATTTTCTGAACTATTTTATTACAGTTTATTATTTGCACAGTTTTAAATAGTATCATTTTCACGCTATTAAACGTTTTCTTAAAAATGCCTTTTGAAGTAGGCAAATGTAGGTGCTGTAAGCTACAATGTCTCTATGGCAGGGGTGTCAAACTCATTCCAACGAGGGCCGAGTGTGTGCAGGTTTTGTTGCAACCAATGCATTACACCAGGTGATTTCAATTAGGTTCCCTCCGTAGTTGAAGAAGTGAGCTAATTAGTGAAATCACCTGGTGTAGTGCATTGGTTGCAACAGAAACCTGCATACACTCGGCCCTCGATGGAATGAGTTTGACACCTGTGCTCTATGGGGTTTGAGTTGCCCTAAAGTTGCCACAATATTCGGACTGGTCTAGATGTGTAATTACACCAGATGGGTAGCCCATTGCTGTGACTACTGCTACCATGGTAACAGAAGGGGGTAAAATATGTTTAGATCTCATAGAAATCATTTTAACCATGTTTCTTTTGTGGTTTACAATTGCAGGAGTGGTAACACATTTTTTTAATGGGCTGACCACAAACCGATCAACATAACAATAGGATATTGTCCATTTTCAACCATGTGGCCAATGTCAAATCAAGAAGTCCATATTCATGAAATTCGAGTAGCCCAAAAATATGGTCAGAGTAGTGTTGTTGTTATGGTCACATTGCAAAAAAGCTAAACAAAAAAATGCCCAAACTGCTAAACATCCAGATCTTAATGACTTTATAGTACAAATGCACAGTCCAAATCCTTTCTGTAGATTTGCACTGTTATGAATGCAGCATAGGGTATACCTTTATTGAGCAAAATGTAAAGTAAATCTTTACTTGTAATTTATACATGTTTGATATAATTATTTATCCTCAGATTACGGATTCCTCTGGCCACACCCTCTATTCCAAAGAAGATGCCTCAAAAGGAAAGTTTGCCTTCACAACTGAGGATTACGATATGTTTGAAGTTTGCTTTGGTGAGTACATGGCCATTTTACTACATCCAATATGAACATTGTTTTATGCCATAAAATGGAACATTTGTTTTACGCCATGATCATGGAAAAACAAGCAAAATTGTTCTTTCAGACCTGTAAGAAAATAATTGAATGTGTGTTTACAATATGCCTCAGTGGGCTCTAAAAGGTTCTTTGCCTAGAGTGGTGTCTTTGCCAAGTTGGCTTGGAGTAGGGGTGGGCGACATGAGCTAAAATTCATATCACGATATTTTCCACTGTCCAGACGATCGATAATATCACTATATATGAGAAAAAAATCTGAATCACATTTTAATAGCCCTTCTTAGTTAAATGACATTAGTTAAGGCAAAATATGTTTATAGCGAGTACCGGCAGCGAATGATGACTTGATTGATTGCTGAGTGGGAGTCTGGCTTGTCTTTGGGCGAGCTCCTGGACTAACTGTTTCACGCATTCGGGTGGCCATGCATGGTTTTCAGGTGGGTAAACAGGTTGCTGGTGTTTCCACCTTTGGCTAAAACAACACGGCGACACAACTTGCATAGTATTGTTTGTTGGTTGGAGTGATGCACGTTGTCTGGTTGTGGTTGTGGTTGTGGTTGTGGTTGTGGTTGTGGTTGTGGGGGCATTTTCACAACTGGACAAGGTGGGTTGGGTGAAGGTGAAGACAAAAAGAGGTCTGGAGTAAAGGTGTGTTGTGTGCGTGTGAATGTGCAATGTTGGGGGGCAGTCCTTTCTTGGAATATTGGCCCCCTCACAATAAATATTTTCATTCTGGGTTCCAGGAACTGGGCGGATCCCGGACCAGTTGGTTAATTTGGACATGAAGCACGGCGTAGAGGCAAAGAATTATGAGGAGGTAAGTGACTGGTGGGGGAAAATGAGCCAGGACAGACCAGAGCACTCTAGTACTCCAGACTTTTGATCTCTCCCACGCTGGGGTCTGACTTGAATTTGTGCTGGCTGGTGTATGGGAAAATTGCCCACATTGCTGATCTTTTCATTATAAAAATACATGTACACTTTCATTATTAAGCTTGTGACTGTAAGTTATTCTTGTCTGGGGGTTTTCCTCCTCCTTAGATTGGACATTTATGTGATTCATAAGGGGAGGACATGAGCCCCTATTTGTTTAAATAGAACAAAGCCAGTATCACATGGGAAACAGAAAAATATATTTATATTACAATATTTATTGTAATTTGTGATGGAGTATTTTAAATACTTTGTGAAGAGGGCTTTCAAAAGGTTTATTGTTTCAAGAATTTAGGATTGAGGAGAAGTTGACAGGAGATTTTGTTATGACAACTACTGCAAAAAGGAAAGAGGCCAATAAATAAGCAATTGAGTATTTTTTTATGTACATTCTAACTAATGAAAGCATTAAATAGTAGTCTATCTTCTAATATAACTTGAAACTCCACTTAAATCTAAAGTCCAAATTTCTTTATAAAAGATTTTGTTTGCCTTAACCTAGTTTAATTTAAAAATCTTCAAACCTCTGACGCAATGAAGGCAGAATTTCAAGAATTTCAAGGCAGAAATACCTCCCTTGAGAAATGAACATGTTGCAGAGAGAGTGGCCTGAAGCATTCTGGGTAGGGCGTGATTCCAGTGCAGGCAGGTGGCGCCGTGACGTACAGTTACGTCTCCACCAGGGTAGTCCCTGTTTCTGAGTGGGCCTGAAGCGCCCCAGGCTATGTTGTGTATGTGCGCTTGTGAGCATGTGCACACATGTGCACACATGTGCACACATGCTCACAGCATGCATAATCGCTGTCAGGAAACAGACAGAAACGTAGCTCGTGAATAGGATTCCCTTTAAATGTTCTTCTGCCTGTCTGCCTCCCTCCTGCTTTTGGCACAGTTCGGTGCCATCGTAGTCCTTCTCTCTTTCACTCACGCTGGACGCCAGGGCTGTGCTTGGCAGCGGAGTGGGGGCAGGCCGAGGAAACCTTTCCGACTGCCTGCTCTGCGTGAGGGACTGGGGGTGGTGCCGTCTGCATACCAGACAAATCGTGTTAAGCGTGTGAGCTCGCAGCTGCAACGTGTCCGGCCGCTCGCTCGCTCTGTCCGTGACCAACACTGACATCTGGTGGGGGAGTCGCTCGTGCTGGCAGGCTTTGCGCTCTCTGGCCTTGGATGGAAGGGATATTTCAATTTCATCACCGTAACTCGTTCCTTTCCACCGACGGCTTGTTCATATTCATGTTGTGGGGTCTTAATTTTGATAGGATGTAACTTGTCGTACGTCACTATATCATGCTCTGTGGAGAGGAAATGTTCTACTGGTTATAATCTAATAATCCATTCTGTCGGTGTGTTTTTTTGTTTTATTTACCTAATCAACACAGATCGCCAAGGTGGAGAAGTTGAAGCCTCTGGAGGTGGAGCTGCGGCGGCTGGAGGACCTGTCTGAGTCCATTGTGAATGACTTTGCCTACATGAAGAAGCGCGAGGAGGAGATGAGGGATACTAATGGTAGGAGAAACTCAGATTTGAGATACCGTCCCTCTTTTTACGTTTTCTTTACTTTTTACTCCAGTGAACCCCAAGCATTATAAATGCGGTAGAAAGCAGTTAATTGGGTGAGACTGCATGTTGTGAAAATAAAAGAAGTGTAGTTACAGAAGCAGTGTTTTTCAAAGCATGCAGATATTTTTAATTGGATTGCCTTGCCACGCTTGGGGAGCAAAATTTATTTGATGGAAAATAAACTATCGTGAAAAGAGTGCTCCCTGTCCTCTAATGGAAAGCAGCTTGCATTGTTTGGCTCATGCTATGTCTCTCTCTCTCTCTCCCCTCCAACAGAATCCACAAATACACGCGTCCTGTACTTCAGCATCTTTTCTATGTGCTGCCTAATTGGCCTGGCCACCTGGCAGGTGTTCTACCTGCGTCGCTTCTTCAAGGCAAAGAAGCTCATTGAGTGAAGCTGTGTGCCAGTTGGAGAACAGTCCACCTGGTGGCCCCATCCAGCCACCGTCCTGAGCAGAGGCAGGGAAACGCAATCTAGTTACAGGGAGTAAATTGGAGGGATTGTCTGAGAACAGGTGTAATATGGTCACTTTCACAAGGATTCAAATTTACCATTGAAATGCTTCTAATTTATTGCACTGTTCCACTCGGTTCCAGGCATTGGGTAGGTTTCATTCCCAATACTGAATTTTTTTGTTTTTTGGATTTTAAAATGGCGTTTTCAGAAGATGCATTCTGGCCTTTTCATATGTTAACAAAGGAAACGCCTGTGAGACGTTGGTGGATTATTTTTAACGTCCTACTCCATTCCTTATTTTTTGTTCAGTGGTGTTTTTATTAGTAAATATAAAAGGACGTTGGCAATCTAACTGAATGAATGCTGAGTTGGCCATTATCCCAGAATCTACTTGAACTGAAGAGTTGTTACACCATTTAACAAAGCACATAAGGACCACCTTTGGGTAAAATGCTATGTTTGTTTTTGTGGTGTTTGACACATTGGGTTGAAAAAGTGTAATGTACTATAGTTTATGAAGGCATAAGCCATTTTAAATGATTGAGATCCAAAGCCAAATGAACGAAAACATTGCAGTTTTAGATGTCAGCTTTGAAAAGTGGCCGTTGTAGTTGATGTAAACAATAAACTGCTCATCTTTACATCAGTTTCCTCTGACACTCTTTTGAAAGGATTTGCCTTTTCCCACTAATAACCAGAAGGTGAAGTACCGTGGAATTGAAATCAGAAAGAAGCTGAAATTCAAACACTGTGGCCGACTTCTTTACGTTTTACGACTTCCTTTTTTTTCCGTTTGGATGACCATGCCAACTCTCAGTACTCAGGATTTTATGTGGAGCTCTCACGCAGTGAAAACCAATGTGAATTACCCATTCCTTCTGACTCTGAATTTACGGTTGCTCTTCAGGTTAAGGGCTTAAAGTAATTACATGGTCCATAGTTGGGTTTTCATCTGTATTAATTTTGTCTGTTGGATTCATTTGTAGAAAAGGGCATGTTTGATCATCAAAAGAGTCTGATCTCTTTTGTTGTTTGGACAAGAAAACCCATTAATCCCAAGGGGGGTGGGGGACTCGTGGAATGCATCCCTAAATGGGCAGCAATGGATTTTGGAGAAGGTAACAGTCTCTCCTTATGTGTAAAGACCACTTAAGAATAAAAGAAGGCAGCCTATTCCAATTCATTTTTTATTACATTTTGCTATTGACAATTTCTCCCCATACAGCTACATTACTGTGGGTAAATATTTTAATCTGAAAAATTCCAGTGTCGTTATGAATTAAATTGTTTTGGCTGTTTTAAATAAATAATTATAAATATCAATGTGTGTTTTTGAATTTGTCCAAAATGTTGCACCCCTCTTATATGCCCTCTTCATTCAAACTGACGTTTCTTTTATTTAAAACGGATTAAAATAGTATTGCTCGACAGTCACAACAAGATGGCGTTTGCCAAAAATATCACTTATATTGAAGTCAGTTCTCAAAAATAATCTGGTTGATCATGGGTGATCGTAATGACGTAATATGGCTGTCAGGTAAATCTGAAAATATGTATGAGCTGCTCGATTGTGGATAATGTTGCATATTATCTGCGGATAACTAGCAGCCCCCGATCCGCATGATCGAACTCCAACGCCATTATTTTATTCATAACATAAAAAGTATATCACTAAACATTAATGCAACATCACTTTTTTATGACGTGATCGTTAAAGTGCTGGAAAATTACTGAAGATATTTGTGCGCACATTTGTAACCCGGAAGTTACCACACTTACAGCGACAGTGTTACATAGTGCTTCCGGGTGGTTTCGTCTCCAAAAACAAGTTCGGTGAAAACAGTAAACAGTGTTCGTTAACATTGGCAGGGCAGCAGCTGAAAAACATGCCAGGCGCCGATAAAGGAACCGACCTATCTGAGCGCACAGAAGCCTTCCTAGCGGAGCTGAAACGGGGCGGGAGTGGAACCGGACCTCTCCGTGGATCGGGAGAAACTGCGAGGAAAACGGCAGCCTTGCTGCGAAGGATAACAGCACAGGCACGATGGACGAGTGCAGGTCAGAACCACTGCGAATTGGTAGCTATCTAGCTCGCTAACTTGGTAGATATGGCTGGTTTGTAGCTCACGTTAGCTAACGTTCGCTAATGTAGCTAGGCATATGGATAATAGCGGATTAATCCGTCGATTTTTCAAAAATTGTACTCTCTGTACTGTATAGTTCTTGCATCATGTCGTGACGTTATCATGTGGGCTTGGCATATGTCATCCATGACGGCTAGGTACTCCTACATCATATGGTACATAACAATGGTATTTTGATGTAGGCGATCTTATGGATATTATACGGAAGGAGGGGAGAAGGATGACAGCAGCCCAGCCGTCGGAGACGACTGTGGGGAACATGGTGCGTAGGGTGTTGAAGATCATCAGAGAGGAGTATGCAAGGTGAGTGGGAGTTTATTTGCCCTCTGGCGTGAACGCGTGGGGAATGCGCTCATTCCACAACACGATTTGGCAAGGTTCGCTACTTTCGGATGATTCTACGTTTTTGCGTCAGAGCACGCTGGTACGCAGGCTATGTTTGTCAGAGTCGGCATTCTATCCCGCCCCCCATTAAAGGATTTAGGATTGCATGACGTAAAAGATTTCGTTGCAAATGTACGTAAGGTACTCCCTCCTCTTGGGCGCAGGTCGGGGGGAAGCAGCGAAGAGACGGATCAGCAGGAATCGCTGCACAAACTCTTGACATCCGGTGGGCTCAATGAAGAGAATTTCAGGAAGCATTTTCCACTCCTTAAAGCCAATGTGATCGAGGCCATCAACGAGCTCCTTATAGAGCTTGGTATGTGAACGTATTGATGCTATATCCACTGTTTTACCAATATTTTGGTTTCACACATAATATGTAATCCACCCTGCTGTCCATATTAATTACCGGACATTCCATTCAGCCGAAACATTACACGCAAATGACCCAATGCTGTTTTCTTCTGTCACCCAGAGGGAACCACTGACAACATTGCTATGCAGGCTCTGGAGCACATTCACTCCAATGAGGTCATCATGACGATAGGGCGCTCGCGCACTGTGGAGGCCTTCCTTAAGGACGCAGCACGCAAACGCAAGTTTCACGTCATCGTCGCCGAGTGCGCTCCTTTCTGTCAGGTAAGGGCCCACCCTTACGCACAATTGCTCCTTAATCAGTTTTTGTAAATGTCTCTCAAGTAGTTTATCTGTGAGATGGTCCTCTCTCTCTCTGTGCCTCTCCCTTCAGGGGCATGAAATGGCTACCAGCCTCTCCACAAATGGCATCGAAACAACAGTCATCACCGACGCAGCGATATTTGCTGTTATGTCTCGGGTCAACAAGGTACCAAGACACAGACTTGCATCACAGTTAGAATTGAGAAAGAGGAAGGGCTGGCCCCGTTTCATACATTTCTAAGGACACACGTTTGGTGCCCGTATATACTGTATTTAATTTGGTTCACTAAGTAATATACTATGTGTTTTGTTAGTTATCTCGACTGTTTTAGGATCTCATGTATAATAAAAAACTGAGTGGCTGTTTAATTTCAGCTATTGCATCAATCATCACCTTTATTTGGAAAAATTGCCTCACTTCACTTTTAATCAATATCACATACAATAGTGTGAGGTAGTCATCAGCCTAAATAGTTTTTGCCAGTTATAGAAATGAGAGCCACAGATTAGTTCCATGTGTATGGCAATTATTTTGAATTATTAATACTATTTGCATAAATCTTAAACCTTTTTAGAGGTAAATACATAATAATGCCATTTAAGGAGGAAGAGGTGTAAAGCATGTCCTTGTCTGTCCAGGTCATCATTGGCACACAGACCGTACTGGCGAATGGTGGGCTGCGTGCAGTCAATGGGACCCACACCTTGGCGTTGGCAGCCAAGCACCACTCTACCCCACTTATCGTCTGTGCACCGATGTTCAAACTGTCACCACAGGTGAGGCCACACAGAAAATCCTGCCTTCAAACTCATTGTATGAATCTGTTTCGTGCAGTTCTGTTATTATCAAAAGTTGGGAAGGAATGAAGGATCAACTAACAATTTTTTAATATACTTTTTTTACCCCAGTTTCCCAATGAAGAAGACACTTTCCATAAATTTGTCTCCCCACAGGAAGTGCTTCCATTTACAGAAGGTAGCATTTCATGTTTTCCTCTCTATAGATCAATCCTGAAATGGATTTATATCTGCAATGAAACTGCATGACTTAACTAAAGTAACAAGCTCACTTTGTTTTGAGTTTGTCTTGAACTTCTTCAAATGAGGCTGTGCATTCAGCTGTGTGTAATATTGCAAACATACATTTATGGTTGGTTGCATTTGTTTCAACAGGTGAAATTTTGTCCAAGGTGAATGTGCACTGCCCTGTGTTTGACTACGTGCCTCCTGAACTCATCACACTGTTCATCTCGAACATCGGGGGGAACGCCCCCTCTTACATCTATCGTCTAATGAGTGAACTCTACCACCCAGAAGATCATGAACTGTAACCAAGTAAATAAAAATAGCAGCATTTAATCTAATCATTTGTGTCAAATGTTCAGTGATGCATACATTTGAATGTTTTATTCATTAAATGATCCTTTGAGTTGTTCTAAAAATAAAAAAAAGCATAAACCCAGATAAAGTGGTCCCAAGGCAATCTTCCTACAATTATCGGCTTGATGTGTGCTTAGCGTTTTGAACAAAACCATTTCCTTGTGTTTCAGGTTCTAAAACTTTTTTTAATGGATAAGCTCCTTTTGAGATATATATATTAACACTGAATGATATTAAGGCAAACCTGCAATAACATTTGAAGAAATACATTTGTGATGAAAATATGACAGGAAAAAAATCATTTGATAAATATCTTTAGCTACAAATGATGTAGCAGCTAAAAATAAATACAAGAGGAAAGCCCACAAGACATTGTGCAATTCATGTCTCACAATATCTGTTTAAAAACAACACATTCAATTATTTCTTTCCATAGAGTTCCCAGGCTCGATACATCCGTCGAAGCTTCGTAAGGTTTGGTTTGGTAGACTCCTGTGAAACAAAACATCAAAGATGAAGTATGAATGGACAATAAGCCAAATACATTTTACATCTCTTTGGCAGTATTGAAAACCCAGGGCAGCATTAAATAATGAGGAGATAACCGCAAGCCTCACCATTAAAAATATGGCACTATTTTGGTTGTATTTGTAATGAAATGTACATGGCTGAAAATAAATACCTGTTAGGCACTAGAATAAACCCTGAACAGGCATTACATGTTAGCACATCACAAGAAGTTAGCACGGTCATATGCCCTTATAGCCCACACTGGTGGGCCAGTCTCAGAGTTCAGCCAAGTCCACGTGTACCTGATGGCCGTTGTCCAGATGGAGCAAGTCAGCCAGCGGGACCATGGAAGGCCGACCATGGGCGCATTGGAAAGGGAGTTGGCAGGTGGAAAGGGAGCCCACCAGGCTGTTACACTCCTCCACATTCAGGCTGTCATTAAATTTGATTGCTCCTGTCAATGGTACACAAGCAAAATCCATAATAACTCTGCTTAAAGGTGGGACATCCCTGTTATGGCAAATGGAAGGAGGTGGTCTGATCTGAATGGGCAGGTGTGATAGATGCTTGGAAAGGCTGTATATGGTGCAGATGCACTTTACGGAGGAGGTGGTGGCAATACTCTAAATGTAGTGACAGAGCGCTTTCTCTGAGGTGTTTCTGTGAGTGGATTTGGACTGCGTGACCTCACCGTGACAGGCCTGAGAAGCAAGGACCTTCAGGACCGTTAGAGGTAACGTCCCTCTCACTCTCCCTGTAGACCGCAATAACTGCAAAAGTGAGATGGCATGATGCTGAAATTGAAAGAACTGCCAATGCTTTCGTTTTCAAATACTACAATAAATCAAGGCTTTTCCAATGACGGGTTCATTGTTGCCACCGAATGAAACAATTGTTCAGGAAAAACAAGATAGCAATTTTGTACAAATAACATTTAACCAATGAAGCACACAACTACGCTTTCAAGAAGGTGCAGCTTACCTCAATCTGTTCTCGTATGTATTCCTAGATGAGAACAATACACAAGGGCAGAAGGTAAAAAACTATGTCATTAAAATGTCACAGGAAGAGAAATCAGAAATTCTGCTCCTATGAAATTTTAGCATACATGTATGAACTACTTCCACAAATAAAAGAATACCTCCACGATAGCCTTGGTAGCAGTATGCCTCCCGCGGCGAAGCTCACTGGCCTCTCTCTCCACAAAACACACCGGCACCTTCCCCACAAGTAATCGGGGGGGCCCCGTTTCAGCAAACCGTATCTCCAGCCCCAGGCCCCTCAAGAACAGCTGACAGGACCTGTGAAGCCATCCCCGTTTATTAGTGCACCTTAACCAAACCCTGACCATTCAGACGACCGTTTATTCAATAGGCAGCCACTGACCTCAGTAGCCTTAGCTCCTCCTCTGTGACCTCAATTTCTAGGGGCGGAGTCACGAAGGAGGAACACAGGCGCTTCTGACCAGGTGCTTCAGGGTCTTCTTCATATGATTCTACAAGGAGACACATAAAAAAACATTTTTATGCGTCAATTAACTAATAATAATTAATTAATAAATAACTAATACATTCATTAATTTCTCCTTTACTGCTGTGCACCTGAAACCACAAGCATGGAGCACAAGCTGATGCAGGCAGACTGCAGGTGTCCGATCAATCGGAGTTGTCGAACCCAGAGAAACACTTCCTCCCAGGTTAACACTACAGCCAATTATGCTACCAATCTCCAACCACAGTCGGCGCTGGAAAGGTCAGGATTGAATGCCTGACCACTTGGTGCATCTACACACTGGAACTCAAGTGTATTAGCAGGTTGAGCCACCCAGCATGTTGTAATATATGGACAGATTCTCATTCAGATTTCATTTGTGCTGCTATTATTTCTTCCAAATTATTTCTGCTATTACTTTAAATGCCTATATTAAATGAGCTTGGTGAGGCAATCTGATGACAATGATGTATCATGATGTATATAGATTGATATAAGAAGCATCACTTGAACTCTTGTATGGCTCCATCTCCTTTATTTGGATTATATGGCACGTCACATGCAAAGCTCTACCTGCAACCTACCCATTACAGAACCATTTCAACACAACCCTGTTTTTAAAGAGTCTAGGTGCTCATCCTACCAAAAATGACCATGCAATTGATTTATATATTGAATTATAATCGGACTATAATAACACTTCTGAAATAGAGAGGCATGTTTTAAAAAAGACATGGCAGGCGACGCCAGAGTAATGAATAATGGAGGTGTATGGAAGCAGCTGTACTGACGGTGTGTCAAACTTTAAGCAGTGTGTGCTGTGAAGAAACACGTGACCCATGCACAGGGCTGGTCTCACCTGTGACCAGGTTCTCCAGGCGTACTCTCTCATGAGCAGCGTGCTGATCCACTAAAACCAGCAAGTTTCCTGATATTTCAAAGGACACACACAACATTACTTCAAAGACAAAGGAACGTTCGACTTCAATCATTATGTACAAGACAAATGTCTTGTGTCTCAGAGAAATTAACTGGACACATCAAGACTGAATTTACTGACTGGTTGTAGCAACATCACATAAGCATAACAGACAAATGTGCAACATGCACAAACAGACAGACAGACACACACAGACATTCACAAAATAAAACCGCTTTCCTTCACCATCACTGCTCTCCGCATCCACTTGATCTCTTGTGTTAATCAGGCATGCAAGAAACTTCTTATCCACTTGATGGATCACCTAAACAAAAGTCAAATGCAGGATCCCACAAATGTATTAAACTTACAACAGCAGACCTATGGATTTACATATACCAGTAAGGACCAGTGAGGATCGAAATGAAGAAAAAAACACATATAACCCAAGCTGGCTCCCAACCTTTGACAGACGCTTACCTTCATGGAGTGGATCATGTCTTTGGTGAAGCGGTATGGGTAAAGAATATTATGGATCTTCACTGCCAGGCCGTCAGCCTGCCCACTGGTCACATCCACAGCCACCTGCCACAAATAAAAGATAGCCCACCAGAAATGGCAATAGGAATCAGTCTCCAAATATTCAGAAGCAATAAAACATTAAGTCATAAAGAACAAATGTTTAGCAATTATTTACCGTCTCTCAAATTGAACTCCATGCTTTTTTTTATGAGGTAGATCACTGCAATGTACATCACATCCAGATAGTCTAAAACATTTCCCTTCTCAGGTTTCTTTCACAGCTCATACACACACATTTTTGCTATTGTTAGATTATACCACTAAGTGATTTTTATGCAAGGCGATTTCAATCTATCCATCCACGTGATGACTTTGGTTATCTTCGTGGTGTGTGATCATGTTTACCTCTGGAGGTCGAACAAACACTGGGTTGCTCCACTCAGAGAACATGGAGGAAAGCGAGTTGGCAGCCGCTGAGCCATCTGAATGAAAAACACAGAGGGTGATCCCAAATGTGTTCTACGGAAATACAACACCTGAAGCAGGAATGTACCGCAATAGAGCTTAATTTCTGAAGTGTTCTGCTGACATATCAAGAATCTCACCTGTCTTGTCCAGCCCTGAACTAAGTACTCTCTCTGCTCTGGACCTAGGCAGGTAGGGCAACACTAGCTCTGTCTGAAATGGGTAGCACTTGTACTCAAACCCTACAGAGGAAGAGATGCTGGGTGACACACATATACCTTAATAACTCATTAATAACTTCATTAACTCATATACTATATATTCTTAAAAATTATGCAAAGTTAGTAGTATGTAGTATAACACACAATAGCAGCATTTCTTTACATGTGAAGCTAACCTCCTTTGCCTATGCTTCAGTGCTTTAATTCACAGGACTAGATTGTCAAGGGATTTAACTGCTGTGTTATTACTGTGAAGAGTAGATCTACAATACATCTTACCTTTCCCAGAGATGACGCTAACTGACATGGTGGTGACATCTGTGGTACACGGAACTTGGATCTCTTCCACGGTAGATGCCTCATATTTACTGAGGCCTGTCAGTTTGTTAATGTAGACCAGCTTCCCCACTGAGTCGTCAAAGTGTTCCAGCCAGTCACTGGACCCCGCTGCTGTACTTTCGCTCTGCATCCTTTCTCCATGAGTTGTGTCAGAGCACAGAGGGCCATCGTTCTCCGTGAGTTTCTCCACCTCACTTGAACAAAGGTCTGGATTATGGGTGGTGGTAACCATTTGCAGTGGGTCACCAATACAATCTCCAGCAGAGAGTACTGGAGTGGGCATGTTCTGGGCCGTGGTGGATGCATTTCTGAACTCCGCAGGCCCTGTGCTGTCAAGTGTATTACTGTGCTTCTCCATCGCAGGTTGCTGATAGTTAGAGTTCATATCTGGGGTGACATCATCAGTTGAGGGTAGGAGAGTGTAAGTCAGCTTTTCTGTATTACTAATATATTTCATCAGTGCGTCTGTCATGGTAGAATTAAGAGAGCTGTTAAAATGTGATATTTCCTCAAGAGGCTTTTCCTGTGTATTGCTCTTATCTTTCACCTGATGGTGTTTCAAGCGTGATAGCTTGGCAGCCAGGGACGCTTCACTCCTCCTGGTCTGGGTTGTAAAAGGTTTGATTTGGGTGTACTCTGTCAGAGTTATAGGGCAATCACTAGACTGCACAGAGTGTACTTCCAAAGTGTCACTTGGTTCACCCCCAGACTGACAGAATGAAAACTGCTCTGCATTATCAGGCATACATTCTGTCTGGGATGTTCTGGCATCAAGTGCTGTTTGACTGGAATTTGTTTCTGGAGGGCAGCATTGTGTTCCTGTCGGCTTCCCATAAATTCTTCTGAATCTGTCAAGAGATCCATTCCCCATTGATAGAGCCAGTTTTGGACATAGCACGGCCTTGGAAGTCTTTGACGCGATGACAGAGAACTCACTTGACAATGACAGCTTTCTCTTTGGTGCCCAAAGAGAGTGTTCCTGAGCTTCAAAAGCTGAAACTGAACTCTTTTGGCAAATGGCTCCATTCTGAGAAGGCAGATGTATGGAGTGTCTTGAAGGCACCGTTTCTGTAGTAAAACTCTGGCAATCCCTACAGCTGCACTCTTTGTGTGGCAGCAGATCCTGAGCTGAAACTGGGCCTAGGGAACATAACCTACTTGGCCCCTCTGGGGCCCTGGGTTTTGATACCTCTGTATTTTTTGGTTGATGTACCAAGTATCTGATAAACCCCATCGAGGCGAGCTGCAGCTCTGTTCTCCCTGGATCACCTGCCCCGCTAATCTTCCTTTCCAACTTGGTGTTGTGGAACCACCCATCATTGCAGCATTCACAATTTTTTCTGTAATGTGTTTCTGAGCTCCGTTCCCCTGTGTCATCTACAGTTTTATACTCTTCTGGGCTAATTTTCTGCTGTTCATCCCTCACCACTGCTTTTGTGTTGACACTATATTTGAATTCACTGCATTGTGAATCAGTTGTACCAACTACTGGCACATTTCGATGGCTCTTCTTACCGTCAATGTCTTTCAAAGGCTCAGGCATTAGCATACCAGTCCCAGGCCATATTTCCTTGGGCCTGAGACTGGCATCTGTCTCTGAATCAAATGAATGTGATTTGCATGGCACCTTCAATAATGTATATTCCTTTTTCTCTTCTAGGTCTCTTAGAGTATCAATAACTCTCAGCTCCTTTCTCTCTTCGCCCACTTTGGTAAGCTTGTCGTCTACCTGGACACTTTCTACCCTCTCCAAATCCGGTACAAGCTTCCTGTGAACAGCTATAGACATCAGCTTCTTACCATTATATGGCTCCCCAGGAATACTTATTGTGGATGCAAGAGCATGTATGGCTGCACTGCCCTCTACATGTCCAGGGCTGGCCACTGGTTCAATAAAATCATTCCCATGGACATAATCATGGACATCCTCAGGGGAAAGCTCAGCCACTAAGTTCTCCCTGGTGAGGAACACTTTAACCCCCTCCTCCAGGCATGACAGCACACCGTCCCAATCTTTAAACTCAATGAGGGTCTTAGCTGGCTCCAGGCATACGTCATATTCAGAGTAATGGCACTTAATGTTGATTATGTATACCGCGTGCAGCTCAGTCCCCGCTCGTTGCTTTGGGCTCCCTATAGCGGAGGACACACTAGGGCTGCCACTCTGCCTACTGGAACCACTCATCTTCTTCAGGAGGAAGTTAAGCAGTTTGTGGATACGGGTTTTTAGGATAAGCCTGCTGTTCACAAACAGGAACTGCAGGCTGTTGTTGTAATGTCCCTCACGTCCCATGTAGCCACTCATTCCAAACTGGCCATGTGAGAGACTGATTTCCCCCAGCTTCTGAGCCCTCACCAACCCATGGATCTGGACAAACCTGTAGTAGGTGCTCTGGACCTTGGGAAGCTGCACCACCATAGCTCCAGTGCAGTCATTTTTCAAGGTGAAGGAGATGGAAGGGTGTGTAAGGGAAATAGCCTCCACCCTCTGCCTGATGCGCTCACATTCCAGCACAGCATCCATCCTCTTCCGTCTCACCGGCATGTTGTGAAAAAAGTTGCATATCACTACGGTTGTTCCTGCTGATGGCCGAGTGCTCCCAGATTCAAACACATCCATGCCCTTCCCGTCCTTGAAGATTTTCACAAAGGTTTTTGCAGATACTTTGGTCCTGGAGGCAATTTCCACCACAGTGGCAAGAGAAGTGATGCTGGCTACAGCTTCTCCTCTGAATCCAAAGAACCTGAGATTTTCCAGGTCTTCCAAGGAACTGCACTTGCTTGTGAAGTACCTCTTTCCCACCTGCTCTATATCTTCCTTGCCCATCCCAGAGCCATTGTCTATAACCTGTACCTTGAATGCTTCCATATCCAACCTGACAGCAATACATGTCGCCCCAGCGTCTACACTATTTAGGACGAGTTCTTCAACACACTGTTGTAATGAAAATATCGCAATTCCAGAGCGAAGCCTGGCTTGGACTTCCTTTGACAAGCACTTTATCATTGTGTTAGCTAGCAAGCTTATTTAAGCAACTTACAGTGTGTAGAAAAAGGTCGATTGACTTTATATGCTCGTTACTGCGTGCTACCTACATCTTTTTCAGATCTAACTTAGCAAGCCGATTGACAATTCATATCGACCCAGCTAGCAACTACGTTAGCTCGCTAGCAACTACGGTATTATCTGACTATAAGTTAGGAACTTTGCTAGCGGTCTGATTTTTAAAAGTATCAAACCATGTCGATAACGAACGACAATCATGGGAGTTTAAAATGAAGTAAAGTTAGCTAGCGTTAGCTAGTTGGGCAACGGTTTCTGTCTTGTTCTTGTAGATGACGTTGGCTATCTAGTTGGCGTCACGATTTAAACAGTAACGGTCATGTTAAACGTCAGATAACGATTGTAATCAAATTATAATACGTCAATGATTTAAAATCTCCTCGAATAAGCCAACGTTTATATTATCGAAAAAAACTTACTGCCAAACGGTTGTCTTGCCTTGTAACCAGCTATGGGTTATCTAATAACAGTGTTATTTGCTAGCTAACGTTACCTAGGATGTACATATTTAATCGCTCGCTAACGCCGGCTAGCTAACCAACCTCCCACTAAAGCAAGCCAACATGGCAGGTTTTGTGTACAACCGTTTATTTTCCATATCCGGGATATATACGGTATATATCGCCCCCTACCGCATGAATGAGAAAATTGATTGACTCGTAACATGCAAGCACTGGAAGCTAACTTTGACTTATTCTAGACCAGTGGCCCCCAACCTCGATCCTGGGGATGCACTATATGTATGCTGGTTTTCGTTCCAACCATAACTACGCTTTCTGAATTTCAACTAGCTATTAATTGTTGTTAATTATACATTTTTACTTTCTATTAAAGCAGGATTTACTCTCTTAAAATCATATTATGTCAAAAACAGCTATGAATGCCATGAACAATATATTTCCCATATTCACATCCTAGGCCTTAAATCAGTCAGATCAACTAATTCTCTCATTTTCTGAAATGTGCTATATGACACACAATTCCTTTGGAAATAGGTTACCTTTTTTAATTTATTCAATTACATACTGGCAAATGAAATCTATGGGGACCTTTTGAAAATGTTACATTTACGGCATTTAGCAGACGCTCTTATCCAGAGCGACTTAAAAAAAAGTGTATTTAAACATGGTAAGATTAATCACGGTTAGTGCAAGAGATCAGTATAGTAAGACTGCAATAGACATCATTGTTGGCAGCTGCACACCGTACCTATAACACAGGGCAAGACAAGTTTGTGTTTAAACATGTAAACAGTAGTGATGGCAGTTAATTCATGTAGAGAATTAACAATCAGATCAATTGGCAATGAGCCAAACCTGCCCTGTGTTAAAATAACTAAGGAAAAAATGATGCTAGAACTTACACACGTTTCAACAACCTTAATTGAGCAAAAGATTGGCTGTAACAAAAAACAGCATATACAGTGTGTCCCCAGGACCAAGGTTGGTACCCACTGTGTTAGACAACAAAATGGGATGGAATATCTTACTGGGTGGAATTATGTAGCTAGCTAATGTAGATGGTGAGCTTGTCTTATTGGTGTTTGGATACCTTGTGTGCCCCCCAAACAGATGGCAAGTCAGGTTCAAACAGGTTGAATACTTTATTAAAATGAGCAGTCATTGCCATACATATTCCAATGGGATAGTACATATTTCAGATTTTGTTATTGCCCACAATTTCTTCATTGGGAATAAAAAAAATGTACAATCTAACTTTACATGATAATAAATAACTATACTGGTCAAACATTACTTATTTTCCCATCTTGGCATATTAAAGTTCAACAAAACACATTAGGTAGATATTCAAGTTTAATACCAGGAGTGAATCTTAGTGTAACAAACACTCAAAACTTATAGTATGTTCATTTCAAGAGCGAACAATTTTGAAGTGTTTATGATCCAAGTGCTCTATTTTCCTCTCATTTTTGAACTCTGCTTTGACGATTTGTGACTTGGGGCTGCCAGTGGTCTTGAGCCATTCTTGCATCAGTTTGACCTTGGTGCTTGGGCCTTGGAGCTGCCCCTGCACCGTCCCAGCCTCTGTGTTCTGCACCCGTCCTACCAAGCCTAATTTCTTCCCCTCTGCCTGGAAAACATCAGCCCACATTTGTATGAAAGCATCATCATAAATGACATGAGTCTGCATGAGAGGGAGACAGACAATGTAAAAAATGTATGTCCTACACATTAAGAGAGTAAGGAGAATGTGTTTGGGATCAAATTTGAAAGAACTGCAGAATGACAAAGAAGTTGTTGCACTTATTTTCCTGCATGGACTGAAGCGATTATATGTTTATGCAAAGTATGCATTTCATGCATGCATGCATTCATTAATTTGGCAGGCATTCTTATCCAGAGATATTTATTTTACCTATTAGATATTGCTAATATTACAACGATAAAAAGGTGAAACAAAAATATGTCAATGAAAATCTACTGTTAAAACATTGGCGAATTGTGAAATTACATCTGCGTGAACTAACAGGCTACACCCAAAGCAAAACGTGTTCAATTGATTCCATTGCTGTAAAGGATATACATTACCTGAGTGTATTTTCGAAAAAACACACCCTGTACTCTCCCAAATATTTCATAATCCACTGAAATGATTTCTTCTTTATCAGACATCACTGAGGTCCAAACAGAGCAAAACACAATATTAGCTGGTCACAATGACATTATTCCTACTCGTATTTTCAAATATCAAATTGGTAAAACGGTGTTGTTATACAGCTTCCATTCATACGTCGGCTTCGTCACATTCATAAGCGATTGAAATGTAGCTAGCTACTGTAGCTAGTACTAGCGATTATTATGCAGACTACCGTTAACCTTTACTACAACATAAAATACTGCTTACTTGTTTTCTTGACAGAGACCGTCTAATACTTCAATGTAAAGTTAAACGACAAATAATCTCTACTGTTGATTAATCGTTTAAACTGCAACCTGGTTCACAACATCCGGGCTGTTTCAGAAATTACGGGAACCTTCTATGTAGTATCCGCTGTTATAACCAATAAAAAGAATACACAATACGTCAAGTCCCTGTGATTGGTTAAACCTCACAGCAACCCCGGGTTATTATTGAATGTATTCAATCCCTGTGCCGTGTAGCTTGTAAGGTAAGCCAATCGGAGTTTACAATTGTATTGAACCCGCCCTGTTTTTGTGACAAACTGTAAATATAAAAAAAGAGAACTCCGAGGGATTTCCTGGTTTCTAGGCAACAGATACCAACAAAACAATTGCTCCATTGCCATAGAAATAATCATATCGTTGTTTAAGACCATCGAAAGATAGGCTGACCTTTTGGTAGATTGAGTAATTTAAAACAATTGTAGTCCGTTAAAAACAAAACTTTTTACGGTAAAGTTTCAAAATTGACCATTTACAAAAACATTTAAATATGGTTTACTAATGTTTGCTAGCAGTAATGTTAAGTTACAATTAATTAGCCAGTCTTGTTGGTATTCAAACTTCATTGTAAAAGGTCTCAGGCTAAGGAAACCAAGGAAGCTAATCACTTGCCATCCAAGTAGGGTAATAGCTATAGGTTATCTAATAACAGTTTAGGAAATCTGTGGAGCGCAAAGGAAATGATAAAAGAAAAATATACAGAAGAGGAATTTAGGAAGAAAACCGGGAGACATTCGGGTGAGTTGTAACGTTACAATTTTTGTTAAATTTGTTCTATTTTAAATCTGCGAGCAAAAGTTACATGTTTAACGTTATGTCGTATAATCTTCTTAGTTAATTGATACTTATTGTAACAAAATAAAGCAACAGCTGTTTTTCATTTCAGTCTGTGTTATTTGGCATAAGCTTACTGACGTTATATCAGTTGTTCGTGGCTGCTCATTCTTAATTTGACGCCGTTATCAAAGTTAGCTAGTTAGATGTTTAATGATGCTTAAATAGGGCCGTTTTCAATGTCTAATTAGCAAGTGATGCCTCCTCATTCTGCATCTCTCCTTAATTTTGAGATAGATGCGACACTGGGGAAACTTCCACCCTTGCGTCAAGATGGCAGAAACACGTCCCAGCGCCCTTTCAGACTACAGCTTGTAAAGCCCGACTTCCAGACACAATATATGGAAGAAAGGGAGATGAAAATAATTGCCATGTACGAGCGACAACAGCAGACTGCTCTGGAAAAACTGAGGCAGATGTTTGAACACGATAAATATCCATTGCAAAGACAGTATCACTCTGCAAGGGATAGATATGACAGAGTCTACTATGATGAGAAAGATTATGATTCTACTGCGAGGAAGACCTCTGGAGCAGTCAAGGCATTTCCTCCGAAGCCAGATTACCATAAGAGATCTTACAGCCTGAGTAACATCTACGGGCTTAATAATGAGCTGGGACCTGCAGAACCTTTGAAGACCCAGAGACTTCCCCACCCTTTTCCAGCCCCATCAGTAGATTACCCAAACAGGTGTGATGGGAGGTTGAGCCGGAGGGGCTCAGGAAGGCAGCTGCCAGAGAATCAGGGCCCCATCATACCCATGCCAAGCTCCTTTAGAGAACCCGTCACCAGGGGTAGGGGCAGGGATAGGGAGTCACAGTGGCTGGAAGGAAAGATGGAGGAGGACCAAAAGAGGCTGGGAGAGCAAATTCGCAGGAAGGAGATTGTGCTGCAGGAAAAGCTGCAGAGGGTTGTGGAAGAGCTGGGGAGGATCCAGCGGGAGAAGTACACCTCCGCAGGGATGATGGAGAGGAGGGAGAGGATTGAAGTGGAGCAAGAGAGAGGAAAGTGGGAGAAGGAAAAGGAGAGGAGAGAGAGTGAGAAGGCTGCCTATGCTGAGCAGGAGAGGTGGGAGAGAGTGAGGGAGAAAAGGGATAGGGAGAAGAACAGAGAGAGGGACAGAAGGGAGAGAGAGCTGAACAGAGAGAGGGGGAGGAGGGAGAGAGTCCAAGAACTGGATAGGTTAAAGGAGGAAGAGCGGGAGAGGGACAGAGCGAGGGAGAGGGGATGGGAAAGGGCACAAAGGAGGAGGCCCCAGGAGAAACATCATGTTCTCCAAAGAGGGGATTGTGAGAGAAACGGTTCCAGCAGTGGAGGAAGCATACCCCCAGAAGTCCAACACAGACATCCCATGCACATTGTCGAAGAGACCCACCGACAAGTCCTGAGCTCAGACAACAGCTCAGAGGCAGTCTTTGAGCTCTTACCCTGCAAACTATGTCACAGGAACTTTGCTGCTGACAGACTGGAGAAGCATCACAAGGTCTGTGAGAAAGTTCAGCATTCTACCCGCAAGGTGTTTGACTCCTCTAAGCACCGAGCCAAAGGAACCGTCTTAGAGGAGTACATGAAGACAAACTCAAGACTGAAGACTCCAGAGGTAAGGAGCACTTTTATATGCAGCTTTTCTTTAACATTTTATATGCAAATCTTATAAACATTTTTTTAAATAATTCAAAAAAAGAATCATTCGAAGTTTACCGAACTAAACATTCTGAAGAGTCGTAATTTTCGTACTTTCTCACCACAATACTCAAGTAACACAGTAATCATGTTAATATCAAATTGTTTATTTCCTCCCCGCTTTCCTCGGTTCCCAGCTGAAAATTAGCAACTGGCGACAGAAGCATGAGACGTTCATTTGGCACCTCCGGCAGGCTCGAATGCCAGTACAGGGGGCCTCGCGTAAACAGCTAGTCATGGATAACCCTGACTACAAGACCTGCCCTCACTGTACAAGGCACTTTGCCCCGGGACCCGCCGAGAGACACATCCCGATGTGCCAGAATATCAAGAGCCGCCCCCCTCCACCTCGACGACAAGCGAAGTGAAGATAATTACGTTTCTCCTGAGACAACAGAGAAACCAATTGCCTCGCCCGTGTTGCTTTATTAACAGTATTTACGCATTCAAATGTCAGTATTTAATCTTTTGTTGTGATGCTTAGGGGCTGTGAAATCTGTTTATGAGATATTAGTGTCTGTTTTTACTGGTGTAACCAACATCGTCTTAAAAGCATCAACTGATACATCAGAGAATTGTTCATGCAGTATTCAAAATTAAATGCACTGGGTTCAATACACTTTGTTGTCTGTAACTCCCTTTAAATGCAAACAATGTAAGACTGAAAATGTGGAATGTAGCAGGGAAACCTGACCTTTGAGCAGGAGTAGAAATGATAAACGCTACTATGTTCTTGATTTGATATCCACACAATGTTACAATCAAAGTTCAAATAAAAACCAAACCAAAAAATGAGATAATTTCTTTATTTACATAAAGCATAACCAAACAGAAATGCGCCCGCACTGTTCAAATAAAGGTATAACATTGGACCAATCTACCACAGTGTAAGTAACACAATATCTAACCACAAGTACATAACTTTAGTTGTCGCATCCTGACAGCCAGAAGAATTGCAGAAAAAATAAATACATGGAACATGCCATAGACACACAACTTCTATAAATAACTATTATAAAAGCAGATAATGTAATATTCAAGCAAAATTATTTTTGTTTGCATATCATTCGGATCCTATCTTTGGTTTTAAAAAATGTGTAAAGGCACTCAAGTCTGAGCATTTTGTCAGACGGTCTTGCTCTCATGCATTATCACAAATAAATTCCTTTGGGTTTAAAAGGTCATACAAAACTAAACCAAAAGAGCAACATAGCATACAATCTCTAGCAGATCTTGTTGTTGCATCATTCTTACCATTATAACTCTACCACCATAACCTTCAGGAAAATAAACATACCAAGTTCAAAAGGAATAAAATAGTATAAACCACCATTAAAAAAAACACACAATATGACCAAAGTATCAATCTACACTGAAATAATATTTTGGGGAAAAAGTAGATTGTGAACAAATATATTAACAATCCAACAAAAAAAGAAAAACAAATACCAATGACAAAGTATCAAACTGAAAATGAAAGAGGCAGACAGTATTTTGATTAAAAGATTATTTGATTCATATATACCCATTAAAAGTATGTATCAGTGCTTATTGACCTTGGCGAAGCATGTCTGAACGTATTATCGATTATTTATGTAATCAATACTCTTAGTTCTGAAATACCAATGCTAGTAGCTACACGCATATTCTAAACATTCTGTTTATGAATTTCCAAATTAAACCCCACTAAAGATGCCTGCACAAGCGCAAATTCAAAATGAATTCAAACCTGTTATATACTGTCTTTGCCACTTTTTAAAGCACGGGAAGGCCACCATATTCAACAGAACCTCCACAAGGCAAGAACAGACGAAGAAAAACAGACATATTGATCAGTAGTTTGACTGACTGTCTCCTGGAACATGAGAGCCAGGCCACACATCCTTTCACACACCTTACAAACACAGATTGCCTCATGAGCAAGTTTAGTGTCTATACAGTAAATTGATCACAAAATATCATACAGATACATTTTTAAATTCACACATACGACACATATATAAAATACATAGTTGAAATAATAAGATGGAGGCCACAAATGTTGCATAAATTCAATACCTATATTGTTTATAATCAGCATAGCTTATACACTAGAACAGTGGTTCCCAACTTTGGTCCTGGGGGCCCACTGTGTATGCTGGTTTTTGTTACTGCCAATCTCTTGATCAATTAAGGCTGTTGAAAACATCTGCGTAAGTTCTACCATCATTTCTTCATTAAACTCATTTTAACCGAGGTCAAACCGAGGGACCCACTGTGTGTGCTGGTTTTCATTCCAACCATAATTGCAGCCTCTCTATTGCAAGTAGCTGTTACTTGTTCTTAATTAGACACTTTTACTTTCTATTAAAGCATGATTTACTCTCTTAAGGCCATATGTTATAAATAGCTATGCATGCCATGAAAAATAAACGTCCCATGTTCACATCCCAGGACATTTAATCAGTCACTATTGCTCTCATTTTCTTTAATGCGCTGTATGGCACATGATTCCTATAAAAAGAGGTTACATATTTTAATTGATTCAATTGTAGACTGACAGGTGAAATCAGTGGGGGCCTACTTTTTGAAAGTAGACAGCTGGTCACTGCAACCATTTGTGGAAAATGAAAAATTCAATGACAGGGCAACTGGCAACGAGTCAATCCTGCATTGTGTTAAAATACGTTTAAAGAAAAAATTATGGTAGAACTTACTGTTTTCAACAGCCTTAATTGATCAAGAGATTGGCAGTAACAAAAACCAGCATACACAGTAGGCCCCCAGGACTGAGGTTGGGAACCACTGCACTAGAAGGCAACCTAGCATTTTATCTATAAAAAAGTAAATATGTAAGATACACTTCTAAAACACCTTTGGCATGTATTGGATAATGTGTTAATCCAACGTCTTAAGAGGCTCTTTTTCATACACTTAGAACCCATTTTCAAGACATCATATGATGTGCACAACTTGCAAAGGCTGGGATTAGTAAGTATGGTACCAGGTTATGTGAACAGGTCTAAAAGTATTTTTCTATTAATGTTCACATTGAAAGAAATGTCCTGATTCCATGTCATAAAATCTCCCAGAATCACGCTGTAGCTATATAGACCATCAGGACAGATGCACACTCACTTGCACACAAATCCTTTAACAAGGACTGCAAAGCAGCAATGTACCAAATTGACAGGTCCAAAGGACATGCATGATGCATATCATGTGATCAATACTGTGCGTGGACTAACTGCGAGTCCCCTGGCCAACGAGCCAAAATGAGCTCCTAAGGCAACAGGAGGCACTAAGAACCTGCCATCACCACCAAAGCCTTCTCTGGATTTTCACTCTTTTAAAAAAATTAACACCGGGAGCAGATGTTCAATATTGAATTCAGCAAACATCCACCTTGGTTTGCGGTTATTGAATAATTCACAGACACTGTTAGTACGGTTGTGCTCATCTGACTTCACGGTCATGGACTGTTGACTGGAGACAGCGAAAACATTCAGGAGGTTACAAACTGCATCATTCTATATATTCCTAAAGATGATCTTTTCACACTCATACAACAAACACGTAGAGTCCTTTTAATAATACTGCACTACTGCTGACAACACTCAAGGAATGAAACCGACTCGCTGCTCGATAAGGTGGCTGATCTGACGCGTTTCTGCCCAAATGTCTGTGATTATCAGTTAGTAGAAATGTCATGCTGTGCTATAACTGTCTTCATATAGACAAAACCCTACCACTCCTGCCCTCTGAAATTCTCGTCACTTCCTACTTCCTGGCATGCACTCGCCCAGTACATCAGTGAGATCCAAAAGGCCCACATGATTGGCCCATCAGCAGCTCTCTATCAATCACGGCCAAGCCACTCTATTTGCAGAGGAACCCATGCTGGGAAACCAGCATTTTGTGTGTGAACAGATTTGATTGGAGAGGACCAACATCACTCAATGTGGACCAGGCAGGACAGGCACAGTTCCTCGCTCACTGACTGGCCCCTGCAGCACTGCTCCCGTCCTGGTCGGTAGCCCCTCCCTCCCCAGGCGCGTTGCTGTTCGTTTGGGCTCCTGCTCCACGTAGAGTCATTCTCTCAATGGCCCTCCAGAGTTTCTCACTCTCTTCCTGCTGGTCACTGACCTACAGCAGAGAGATGGAACCTGTCAATGCTCCCTGTATACTCACGGTGTAGGCGGCAGACCAGTCCTGTCAAACGCACAATAATGGATTTCAGCGTACCTGTTTCTGTAACGTCCGAATCATCTCTTCCTGGCGGCTGACTGCCTCTCTCAGCTGCAGCAGAGAAAACCATGTTGAATAAAGGCTCAGCACAGTGAACAGAAGTGAGGACAGAGGTTCTCGTGAAGTTTACTTTTCTAAAGAAGCAATGTCCAGAACCCTTGTAGCTGAAGAGTTGCGGGTGGATTACCTGGGTCAGCTCGCTGCTCGACACGCAGCAGGTGTGGTCCGGCTGCACCCCCTGCTGCCCACTGCTCTTCTTACAGGCTCCTGCCTCCTCCACTCCATTCACCCTCTCACATCCCACACGTACTGTCTGTGGGGACACAGCATTGTTTGAGGAGAGCACACAGAGCAAAGCACACTACATTATTAAATTTAGCACACTACAGTACCGAGAGTGGCTCACTACATTACTGAGAGTAGCACACTACATTACTGACAGTAGTACACTACATTACTGAGAGTAACACACTACATTACCCAGAGTAGCACACTACATTACTGAGTGTAGTACACTACATTACCGAGAGGCCCTTCTCTGCAGCGGCGGCTGCTGCAGCCTTCAGCTCCTGTAGCTCCTCGTAGGGCAGTGTGGCGCTCTCAGAGTACGAGGGAGGAAGCGGGTCAGGCATGGAGTCCTGGGAGCTGTCTGGCATCGGGATGAACTCTGCATCCTGGAGCTCCTGGTGAGGGGGGAAGGGGAACGGTGAGCCAATCACACACATTTAAATAAATGCTATTTATGCCAGCTCAGCTGGACAAGTTCTCCGATGCGGGAGCTCTCTTTTGTGACACTGTGGCACTTTGCGTGGCGCGAATGCTGACCTTGCGCAGCCAGAAAGGGCAGGAGCTGCCATTGGTGTTACTCTGCACGGACAACATGGGTGTCTCTAAGCCACGCTCCTCGGCGTCAGCCTCCACTGTGCCGCCAGACCCACCATTCCGCAGGCCCACCTCGGAGTTCTGCTCCGTCTCCAGGTCCACTGTGGAGGTGGAGCTCGGTCCCAGCCCTAATGACAAACACACAGGAGGCAGTCTATACACTACAGATACATACAGTACCAGTCAAAAGTTTGAGTACACCTTCCATCTGGACTACGGCTAAGCGGGCACTCCTTCATTCTCGAGCAAGATAACGATCCAAAACACACCTTGAAGAACAGTCAAAGCAAAGCAACCCCCAAGTGCCTCTGGGAATTGCTGCAGGAGAGCTGGGAAGACACATCGGGTGATTTCCTGCTGAAACTTATTAACCGAATGGCCCGTGTTTGTGAGGCTGTTATCACAGCAAAGGGTGACTATTTTGAGGAATCCAAGATTACATTTTCAATTAAATTTGATTGAACATTGCTTTGAAGTTCCTTTTGTTTATTGTTACATGTGTTTTTTTGTCATTTTCAAGTATTTAAAGAAACTTATATGGTGTAAAACATTGTAAATTATGAGATAAACCTAGTTTCCAGCAGGTGTGCTCAAACTTTTGACTGGCACTGTACATGCAGGCACAAAGGGGGCTCTGAAGGAAAAATCTGACGTTTACATTCAACAGGGAGTCTCATACTTCACCTCACATGTGTTATGCAGGGCTATGAGAATGAGTCAGAACAGGCACACACTACAAGCAGAGAGGAGGCAAAGGTTCATTCATGCATGCACATAAGGCAGTGGATCGACCTTCCACATTTGGTCAGGACTGCAAAATCACTCGCTATCTTCCGTAAGAGACTGATGACCCACCTCTTCAGACTACACTTCAACTGAATATAAATGTATTATAAAAACAAATTAGTTAAAAAAATTCTAACCTTTCTCTCTCTGATTTGTGGGAGTTGTGGTGCTCTCTCGGTCTCTCGCTCTCTCTTTTGCTTTCTCATGGGCAAGCAAACATGTACACTTTCAACTTTCAAAAGTGAGAGCAAAGTGCCCACAAGTTAAAGGAGATTGCTCTGAGATGTTTGGAACATGATGGCTAACTAATCAAGACAGCCTCATTCATCCAGTGGTTCACAGTGGTTCTGTGTGACTCAGTAGGTAGAGCATGGCGTTGGCAACGCTTAGGTTGTGGGTTCAATTCCCACTGGGACCACATATACTGAAACATTTATGCATTCACTACTGTAAGTCGCTTTGGATGAAAGGGTCTGTTAAATAGCATATATTAATATTATATTAATCCATTACAGCTGTCCGTTTCACTCTTGATCACAGAATGATTTACTCCAGCACAAAGCACAAAGGCTCAGGACGAGTGCAAGCTGTCAGCTGAGAGACAGCTGATTGGGGTAGTCCCCTCAGCAACAGCATGCATCATCCCCTCAAACTCTTCTAAACTTCCTCACCTCTGCCATGCACCGTGACCCAGAAGGAAACTAAAGTGGAAATGGAAGTCTTATTCATGACACTGATCCAATGTCATTGTAACTCGACTAAACTCTTGGGTATTACTTACCGCTGCCAATCGACAGGCCGCTGCTATTAGAACGGATGGTTTTGGAGTTGAGAACCTTTTCTGTAAAACAGGGTGGGGTCGTGAAGGGGGGAGATTACATTTTGACTGGTGGTTAAACAAAAAAGCTGTTTGCTGAAGCATAAGTCATGTCTACATATCAGGGAGTATTAGCAATTGTAGAAAGTATTGTTCCTATGTCTTTGTCAGATAAACATCAAAAGTGCATTGTAGGAAAAACTATTTTCTTTCCTATATCCAAAACAATTACACTTGTATACATACAACAAGGCATACAGAGTGTTAATAATATTAAATGCTGTCATTTATGAAAAAAGGAAATAAAATAGACTGTGACAATTGAATGTAAATTGCCTCACAATGAAAAAACTAAAATCCATTTTTGTAATGAGGCCAGTTTGCTATATAACCAGTTTTTGAACAATACCATTCATAGTGAACTGGAATGCAGACTGACTCACCCACAATCAGGATGGTGTGCCAACCCTGACAAGACAGGTCTGGCACATGGTGTAAGGATCCAAAAATGGGGCGGGGCAGGGCAGGGCAAACCTCTGCACCAAAACCCTTGTCAGCAGGCATTCCCAAGCGTCCATTACCAGCATTTCCCCAGGCGAATATTTGATTGTCTGAGAACGAAAGAGAGAGAGAGCAAGACAGAGAGACAGAATGAGGGCAGGAGTGTGAGAAGGAGTGAGAGGGAAAGAGAAAGAAACATAACAGCTAACCAGCTCGCTTGTCCAACATCCAATGAACAGAGGTCGACAGGCCAGTTCCCGAGGACCTGAATTCTTTAACATTAGAAAATCCAACATACAATAGCATGTTGTGCATTTAAGGTTCTTTGTGTTTCCCCCTTCCAAATGGCACTGTCCCCAAAACACCAAATAATGAAAGATGCCCAAAGCAGTGAAAGTGTGCTCTGACAGCCAAATGCTCACGCTGTTGTGCATCGTGCAGATCATTCTAGGGCTGTCCCCGACTAAAACAAATCTTGGTCGACCAACAGTTGTCCGTTTTTTTTCAATTGGTCGAAACTAAAAAAATATATATTAAAAAAAAATATATATATATATATGGCACACCCTATTTGTTTTAATAAATACAACTATATGCACACTGCGCTTGTCTCATGTTTTATAACTTTCTTAAGTGAATGACACAAATAAGTAACAATAGGCTAATGACTTTATGGAGCCGGAGTTCAAGATTACCTGAAAGAAAAAAAAAACTCAGTTCCCCTCCTGTTCAAAAATCTTCAAACTGATCACACATGCAATGTCTTATTCTGCCAAAGCTGAAAATAAGGCTTAGCCTGAAAATAACTTACTAGAGTAGACCATCCGATGCCTACATAATGTTATGGCACAGAACACTGCTTTTATTTTTTGGCTGCTCCTCGTTTTATTAACGATAAACCCTGCCTTAGAAAACGCGCTTGCAAAGTTTACATTCCACTTTTTTTGGATCGTCCGCAACTAAAATGAAATGCTGCCATACTCCAGATTTTTTCTTTTGACATTATGTTCTTAAATGAGAGTAATTAAAGTATGCCTATATCACTAATCTTAACTGTAGGAAAATCTTAGGCTAAAATTAAAATGCACATTCGCGTACCTAAAACAAGAAGGATACAATATAGGCTACATGAAAGGGGGTGTTACGCATGTTAGTTATAAATATATAAACCATACAATTAGCAAAACACATTTATTATAAAATGTTACTTTTATTAGTTTACCCACAGCATCCAGAATGGATTATTCTACTGACAAGCACGCCGAACTGTGGCGCAAATCTAGGTGTCTCATGCTGCGTGGAGAATTTTATATTTTCGCGCGACTGCTCGACCAAAACAAATCTCGGTCGCCCATCGACCAAACAATCGACCAGTCGACTAAATGGGGTCAGCCCTAGATCATTCATTAACAAAGCCCTATGGAGGATGCCCAAAGCATTCTTTCCTTGCATGTTACTCAGCAAGAAAGGGAAGAACGAGGTGAAAAGCCCAGCAGCATGTCCTCCTTACTCACCCTCTGTGGCAGCAATGGTGAAGCCGTCTGCACAGGACACCTTGGTGACCACCTTGCCCCCAAAGGGCCCCACCAGCAGGTTGATCCCTGTGTGCTTCTTGAAGTCCTTCACGCCGAGCTGCCCATACTTATTGCAGCCGAAGGTCAGCAGCCTGCCGCGTTCTGCAACCCACACAGACAATGAAGGCAGCTAATCAACCAATCAGCAAATAGATTAGGCAGCCAATCAACTGGCTCCACCACAGAACCGCAAATTAGCAGGGTTCAAATGAAAAACATGCCATTTCCCAGGCTACTTTACTTTAACCCAGAATTTTAACAGCCAAGATCTTCAATCTGCCTGCAGAAATATCCCTCAAACCCACAGGAGTCTCAGTTGTAATCTAAACAAAATGGAGAGCACCAAAAACTAAAAGAAACTTATGGATGGCAAGCAATCTAATTCAAAACTCTGATTCAGAACAGATCAAGTTATTGGCCTTTGCTGACTCTAGTCTTTAATCTGGAAAGTCTACAGCCTTGAGCATTACATGGGGGGAGGCTGCAGAGGAAGCTTGCTCACCATCGATGGCCGCCGTGTGAGTTTTGCCTGGAGCGATGATGCGGATCTTGTATCGGGCCAGCAGCTTGACCAGGGTGAGGGAGGTGGTGTAGGGGATCCCCTGGTATGTCTGCTAAAGCGGGGGTGGGGGGGGCAGAGAGACAAGGCAGGGTCAAGCACAAGCACCAGTGAGAAATTAAACCATAACTACTCTAAAGCGTGTTTTGGCATCCATGCGGACAAATTGAATACCCTCCATGGTATGTATATTTCAAGCACATTTCCTTTAAAAAAAAAAATCTTAGTTAAAACATAAAACATTCTCACCAAATCGTTATAAACAACTTTATAGAACATTTTAAAGAAACTTATACTATACGGGACCGTGATTCAAACACAGCAGTGAATGGCTTGTGAAGGGCAAGTAGATTATGGGCACAAAAATTGCTCCCCAGACTGAAGGGCCATTTGAATTATGTATTTGTATTGCCTCAAAATAAGAGTAACAGCATTTGAAAGCCAGACGAGTGCTAATTTGAATGCACTGCGTCTACCTTTGTTTTATTTTTCAGGTCTCTGAGCAATAGTAGTCAAGGAAAGAGACTGGTACTGAACTCTGGTATATAAATCAAGCCTGTACCCTCTTTGGGACCCCCTTAAAAGGGCAAGCACTCCAGCGGAATCCCCAGCAATAATTCAGATTGCAATTGTTTTAGAAGTGCACTCTATGCCAAACATAGACCTCACTGAGCTCCAATGGGGGTGAGACTTACCTCTGCGCTTTCATCCGTCTGAGGCAGACAGCAAAAATAAAGACAGAATTACTGCGGAACTCAACCACTCTTCTGATAGGAGCACCACTGGTACGATTAAGCCGTTTTAATAAGGCAGCGACCAAATTGGTTAAAAATGGTGTTAAACGGAGTCAAAAGAAACTACTCTCATGAAGGAAAATTGCTTTATGCTGGCAAACCCGACAATGACACCATAAAGGCGGTAAACAATTACTCTAATATCTAGAAATTCCCCTCTGGATACACCTTGATGCTCTAATGCGGGGGAAAGAGATCCAGAGGCATTCCCGCATCAGCACACCCCATGTGGTGCTGACAGTATATATATATATATATACGCCATTTAGCAGACCCTTTTATCCAAAGCGACTTACAGTAGTGAATGCATACATTTTCAGTATATGTGGCCCCAGTGGGGATTGAACCCACAACCTAAGCGTTGCCAACACCGTGCTCTACCCACTGAGCCACAGAGAGCCACAGCAGTGTGCAGAGGTCACAGAGAGCCACAGACAGCAGTGCAGGGGTCACATACCTGGGTTGCCTTAGTTGCCATTCTGGCCCAAAGGTTCACAATGGAATTTTAAGCCTGGTGACTCTCACTGCAAACTAATACCATCAGTACGGTCTTCCTCAAACTACGCTTTCCCATTTCGACTGGCACAGTGACGAGTAGCATTGTCCTGTTATCCCACGTATGCCTCAAATCTCTGCACACATTGGAACACTTCAGGTCCAAAAGTATTTCTCAGTATAGGAATGCATTTCTTTACGTGCTGAGTAATTCATTGACAGCAGGAGTATCGGTTAAATACAGAAAAAGAGCCCCTTCACTCCGCTGTCTGTCTGTCATATGTTTGTACATGGATAGAAACACAACCACCGGGAGGAACTTTAGTGAGGTTTTCATGAGGAAATTCTAGAACCATCTGAGTCAGGCCAAGGAAAATCTATGAGAGAATCCCACAAACATATACAACTGCCATTCACTCATTTTCTTCTATAACTTGGATGTTTGACTGAAATATATTAAAAGGGGGAAGTTCTCAAAATTCATATCTGTACTGTAATTTCCAATGCTCTGCCTTTGATAAGGACATCAGCCAAATAAATAAATACATACACAACTGAACAGTGCCATACACCATTAAAACAGAATACAGAAAAGTCTTTAGCTGAAGCCGAAGGAACCTTTCTATGACAGTATCCTTTACACTGGGTTTTGAGACTGGTAGCTGACCACACAACCGAGCCCAGGGCTGCTTGCAGGGATGTTCAGCGGGCCAGGTCAGTACCTCTCCAGAGTGATTCTTGATGCCAGAGACGCCCTGGTTCAGGCCCAGCTTGTTGAGTTCATTGTTCCCGCAGGCCAGAACTTTCCCGGCCTCGGTCAGGAGGAAGGTGCCATCGCAGCCGCAGTGCACGGAGGTGACGATGGCCCCTTTGGGCACATCCACCTGGAGACAGGAATAATAATAATAATAATAATAATAATAATAATAATAAGGGTGCCTGTACAGTGTGTCCATTGACCTTCATTACATTGTGCTGCGGCTGCATGAAAATTACATGGAAATTTTGTGAAAATCAAGATAAATCATCATTTGATACCCTCTCTAAATAATGACGCAATGTTTTCCACGCGATGATACCCTGGTATTTTAAAATTAAAATGAGGCTTGCATGGAAAAACTTACATGTATGTTGCTGAGAATGGAGGGGCAAAGTCCACCAAAATCTAGCTAGCCTGTTACTAACTGCTAGCAACTGTTGTTAGTAGCAAACAATAGGTAGCCAGCTAAGCTAAACATACAGGCTACAGGTTCTTAGTCTTTTAAACGTTCTTGACTAGCTACTGACAACAGTTGCTAGCAGTTAGCCTGTTACTAATGTTAGCTAGCTTTGGCACAGTTGAATGTTTAAACCCAGCTGGTCGCTGGATATATACTGTTCTTCTACGAATTCGAACTGTAACTGGAGATATATGGTTCTTCCACAGTATATAAAAATCAGGAATAAAATCTGATCTGAACAATTTTTTTTTCTTTAAAAAGAACAATGGTTAATGTAAGAGGTGAGTATGATTAATGTATTTTTCAATATTTTTCATATACTCTAAAAAGAGGAAATTATTGATTATCTGAAAATGAAAAAAATATCCACATACATTCTTCATTGCATGGGCTCAAATACAGAAAGGGGTTTCACACTAACTAACGAAACACAAGAGTGAACACACCGGCATTGGGAAAGCAGAGTCATCCTCTGAGTCCAGCCCGAGACGACCTTCAAGGAGAAAAGACAGAGAAAGTTGTAAACAGATGGGCTCAAGCCTAATTAAGATAGAGGTCAGGCATTGGCCTGCAAGAGAGGGGCTCACTGAGGCTAGATGAGTTCGGCAAGCATGGTACAATCAGAGATCATGGCTGTACCTCCACAGTATCATAGCGGGACAGCAAGAGAAGTTGGGTTAGTGAAGCACAGCCAGAGAGACAGGATAATGGGGCACTGTTAGAGAAGCCAGACTAGTGAGGCAGAGTCAGAGAAGTTGAGTTGGTGAGGTACAGTCAGAAAACCTTTTTGCAGTAGCCTCACTTGTCAGGCTCATGACTATGAACCTGACTAATTTCTCACTCTGATGTGGTACAAACTCCACTTTGGGGAAATTGCTTTGCGAATAAACTAATGGTCCGTTACCACTTCTGACAAATCCAAGAATGAAGTCGGTGTGTAAAATGATAAACTACCTAAGCTAACCAAAACCACCATCAGAAATCTGCTATCAGCAATCAGCATGTTATCCAGACATTCTATCAAAGACAGTGACACACCCTATGGTCTGAAATCGAATCCTCACCCTGCTAGTGCCGACTATGGCTATCAACCCTGCAGTGGGAGCCTATCAGGCGCCCCCCACTTCATCGCACAAGAGCAGCTCTTTGGGCCTACCTACGCTAGCTGCATAAGTAGTGTAGTCCTCTGGTGTAATAATTACACTGTTCAAGCTACTGGACTGAAAAGTGAAAAGAAGAGGTGACTGACTACACGCCTTTGGGAGGACAAGTAAGCTAGTCTGCACTCTACCGAGGACGTTGCAGTGATGGGATTGGCCTAAAGATACAATTGGACCAATAAAAGATGTTAAAAACCGCATAAAAGCTGGGTTAGTGGGAGATATTTGGAGAAACTGGGTGAGGCATGCTGAGAGAGTGGGCTCCCGGGCTAACTGGTACTTACCATGTTCCCCGCAGCCCCAGGAGAAGACAGCTCGATCCTGAGCCAGCACAACCACGTGGTTGTCCCCGCAGCACACCTGCTTGACCGGCCGCTCCAGGAAGTAGTCCAGCAGTACCGGCTCCAGGACCTCCACACCAAGGCTATTGTCCACCCCAATGCAGCCGTAATAGTCTGACCCAAACATGTACATCTGATCCTCATCTGAGATTGGGGTGACACACGACACAGTCATAGAAGCATTTAGAGTGGTTACCTTGTCCGTTTATCTGCTTAACACATACCTGTACTCAGTACAGTCATTAGAGATTAATAAACCATTGCAACCACAGTACAACAGGCGCCTCCATATGTTGCATCCAGCAGAGGTCCAACAGTTATGGTTGGGCATTCTTGAAAGAAATGAGGAATTAAAAGTAGTTTAAAAAGAGAGCAACAGAGAACCTTTTGATTTGTGCACCTCTGAGTCTCTGGTCACAAGTCTAGAGTCCTAGTGTAACAGTCAAGTTCTGGGTTTTGCCAATGTTCTAGGATCAATGGATAAGATCAGCCTGGTTCTGCGGTCATGTTATTGATCCTAGTGTGAAAACGCAACCAAAATCTCCACAATCTCCTCGACTCACCTGTGACACAGGCTGTGAAGTCTGCCCCACACGCCACCTGGCGGATGGCCTTGCCCTGGAGCCGCTCCACCTTGCGTGGCTGCCGGTATGAGGCCTGGTCCCCGTGGCCCAGTTGGCCCACCATTTTCGCCCCACCCTGAACGCTCTGCCCAGGGGAAGAAGACCCATGGAAGAGCTCGGGTCACACCATCCCCTCCCTCCATCAACACACCAACTCTGCTGCTAAATGTCCAATATGCAACTGAAAGAACCCTCTTCATTCACCAATATAATGAATGGTGCCTAAGTACTCTGTGTTACATCCTGTACAAACTAATTATGTATCCCCTATGACAGATGTTGCCTTGTCAACATGAGCAGTAAACACCTTGTTTACTGCTCTGTGATTATGATGGGAACACTCATTAATCTAAGACTTGAAGATAGACAACTACAAACACTTCCTACCTTATAAAAGAGGCTGAGCATTTAACACTAGCTAGCTAACTAACTAACTAACTAACAGTGCTAACTTAACTATTACCACTGTCATGAACATGTGGGGCTCTCCTCGGCGCAAGTGTGGTACTCACAGCCCATGTGTACAACTCCTTTTCCACAGTGACCACAGCAAAGTGCGTCTCACCAGCACAAACGTGCTGGGCACTGCTGCCTCCTTTAAAAGCATCCAACTTTTGAGGGGTGAACTTCCCCCCGCCCCAGAAATACACCTCCCTGGAGCGTGTGGTCACCACGGCAACAGGGCTCTCAGTCACTGTGCTCAACCTGGAATTTGTCACAATACATTTAGGAATAAATCAGATCATATCGTATCATTTTATGTCCAGATGCACACACCTCATTTCATAGGACCACAATCCAAGCCTCATTAAGTTTTGCACATTGCATTTGCACACATTTGTAGACATTGTATACGGATATCCAACAATACCCAACAATATTGGGCCATCGGAGAGCTTTTATGTAACAAGCTAAATGTAATTCTCAATGTACAGATAAACACACCTGGGTTTTTTGATGGCAGAGTTTAGCAGGGCTACCTTCTCCTCCAGCTCCCTGAAACAGACAGACCCAGAGATAAATAAAGACTTCCATTCCCATCCAGTGAGTAAGAGGTGGATCTCTTCCCTCTGTCAGTAAGCCCGGGTGGACTCGCAAACCCAATATAACCCAAAGAATGATTCGCTTAGAGCAGGCCTTAGAACATGCATTCTGCATTCCGAGCAGGCCCGATCAAGTAACGTGAATGCAACCTCCACCAGCTCGATGGTACGGTCAGGTCATTCCTGACCTCATTCGCTAAGGTCCCTGCTCAGCCCCTCTCCTCCCTTTCACTCATACTCACTGCCTGCGACAGGAGAGGATGGGCTGATCCAGGATCTCATCTGCTGTGGGCCTCTTTTCTGGGTTCTGCAACAATCACACGCACACACAATATTATACATTTATCACCATCACCTACATGTAAATTAATTTACTCCTCATCGCTACAAAAAGTATAGCAATGTACGAGTCTCCCCTACACCGTCATTCTCTGCGACCTCTGAACTCTAGTTCCACTCACTTGATTCAGACACTCATAAACCAGCTTGATAAGCTCAGAGGAGTAGATGTCTGAGTTCACCTCCATGGTCCAGTTCCCCTGCACAATCTTTACACACAGGTTCAGGGGGTTCTGTATGAACACAGGACATAGGTTTGGTCATTTATGCCAAACATCGGTGTCACATGACTTGCCATGTTTGGCTATTTGTTCAACACATAATTTGAACAAAATGTACATTATTTAGATATGAAACAAGTTTATCTGACATTGTGTTACACAACAAACAATCAATAAAATAATATTTTCAGGTACAACAAAAAATAAATGCTGCTCAATAAAATTAGATTCTCCTTTCCAAAGCAACAACGCTGCCTCAAACAAGAAAGGAGGGATTTTATCTGTTGAGTCTGCTGGCTCTTTCAGTGGTCAACTCTCTGTTCACATTTCAAAGCAGGTCATTGTCTTAATAAAGTTGTACACTGGGAGAAAAAAGCGATACCACTGGTAAATCCCCCGACAGCTTGATGTCATACCGTTGCGTCGAATGTCCTGGTGAGGGTTAGGAGTTCGAAGATGACACACCCCATCGCCCAGATGTCTGATTTGAAGTTGTACTTCACACCCTGGCAGAGCTCGGGAGACATGTAGTATGGCGTTCCCACACACTAGATCCACAGAAACAAACACAGGATGCACTGAACTGATGCTGCTGTCACAAAGTGGACCTCAGTAAGCAGGAACACATCCTAAATCAAAGACTTTACATTAAAGGTAGATAAAATCATGGCTTGAATGCCATCATCCTGAGGATTTTATACCTGTATTTTGGAACAAAACAGAATACATAATGTTTCTCCTATTTGACCATAGATACAAATGGTAGTTTCTTAACAACAAACACAGAATGTAAAGATTAACTCCTCTGTCTTAAAAATACGAATGTAGCAGAGAAATCCTGCAGACAGTAACTGGTATTTCATAGTTATTGTTAATTTCCCTGTGTGACAGTATGGGTAAAACTGGGTCATCATCTAAACAAAGATAATCGGGGTTTCATGCACGGCTTGTAGGGGAAATGAGCCATCAGTGATTACATTTATGCTACCTTAATAAGCCAGAGCATATCTGAATATATAATCTCTGAAAATAAACTTTCTTAATTTCAATTTTGTTGATTAAGGAGAGTTCTTCAACTTCAACAAAAACAGATCAGTTCAAATACAGAGTGAGACTAAATTAGGTGACAAGCACTGCACTGTCAAAACCCTTAACATGATATTAGAAACAAAACACTGAGATTTCTATTAGTCTTGATTCATATTCCAGTATGCTTTCCAGTACCCAGTGCATGATATGGCAGATAAAATGCAAACTGAGTGAGGCCATTCTGCTATATGCAAAGAATGCCTCACACACACACACACACACACACACACACACACACACACACACACACACACACACACACACACACACACACACACACACACACACACACACACACACACACACACACACACACACACACACTCTCAAACAGTGTACGCAGTCGTGTCAGTCTATATATAGCACACAAAGAAACAAGGCCCTCCCCTCCAGCTGTCTGACTAGACCAATGGGAGACAGGAATAGAACTCAGCCTGTGAAGGACAAAAGACACTCAGGCCTCTGTAGCCACTGCTCCCACTCTTGCTGTCTGTCGCTGGGACTGCCAGCAATGGGCTGTATCGTCATGTGCAACTCACACATGCATGACACCCAGCAGGCAGCTTGGGACCAAGCTACAAATAAAACAGGCTTTCGTCCGCACTGATTCAAAAGGTCAGCCTGCCCTATGAATGATAAAATAAAGCAACGCAAGGTCTGTGAATTGACGACGGCTTCTGCCCGTGCAGAGTGCTTTAAATAATTTCAAAGACCAGGATTTATGAATGGATGGGACAAGCTTCCATAAAGTAACAATGATAGCAGTTCAAGACTATGGGTAAATCTGAGTTAGCAAAATCTATTGTCAGTTACACATAAATACTCCGATTTGCATGAAAACAATCCACATTTCAGACATGACAGAGCTCAGAACTGAGGCAAAGACCACAGAATGCAAGTTTATAAACTCCAAAATCAACACTTACAGTCTCAGCCATGGAAAATTGAGAGTCCAGTTTCTTGGCCAACCCATAATCACCTAACTTGATCAGGTTTGTTTTGGTGAGGAAGATATTCAGCGTCTTGATATCCCTTAGGGCAGAGAACACAAGAGATCACGTATATATTGGATGTCATCTTTGCCCCCACAGTAGGACTGAGGAATCAGTACATAGAAAGCCATGGTTTTAACAAGACTGTGGTGGACAGAAATGGTGGCCAGCGACATGGATTAATTTACCTGTGAAGGACCCCAGCTTTGTGAATATGGGTCACTGCAGAGGCGATCTGGTAGAGATACCATATAACAATCTGGGGGCATTGAGGGAAAAAATAATTGGAAAAATGATTATGATAATCCTGACAAAGTTACAAGATTAGTCAATAGGGTTTACAAAGATTAGAATAGGTACTATAATGATGTGCATGCCATAAGATTAAGTAAATAGATTAGTAATGCCATGTGGTTATTTTTTTCCATAGCACTTTTAGCCTGTGAGTTTTCTTATTTTTTTTACCTCCTCTGTAAAAAGCTTTCCTTTCTGTTGGTTGATTTTGTCATAAAGGTTTCCACCTGAAAATACAAAAACCAGACCAAAATAAGTTGAAATGTTTGAAATGTAAAATCTCAAGATTTATTATATGTATATATATACATACACCTTATTCATTAAGAATAAATATAGACATATAATTACTCATTAAGTATATAAAGATACACAAATCCTTATTCATAAAGTATGCAAATATACACATATCCTTATTCATTAAATATACATACGACTCATGCACTGAAATATGTTCTATCCTGTGCAAAAGGACGTTACAGAACTCATATCACGATCATAGGAAGCACAACCCAATGAACCACAACAGATAATGTCAGATCACACAAAGATCACTAAATACAAACCTAATTCTGCACAAACAAAGAGCACAGCCTCCCTTCCAGGAAATAACCCCAACACCAACATGACAATGAGAAACACTACTGCTACACAGCACAGAGCAGCTGGATGGTCTCACCATTGCAGTACTCCAACTCAATCAGCAAGGTGTTCTTGTCCATGAAGTGGTTGAAGTAGGCTATGATGTTGTTGTGCTGCAGGATTGACAGGATACTGATCTCGTTCATGACATCTCTGCGCTCTTTGTCCGAGAGGCAGTTTAGGTCCACTTCTTTCCACACCACGAGTGAATTATCCTGCCGAGTGAAGAGATGGCTTTATTTCCTCCAGTTAAAATAACTGCTTAATTCGGGGACCGCACAAAGACCATCCTCTTCTGAGAACCTGGGTTCCCGTGACTACAATTATGTGATAATGCTGCAATTATTTGTTGCAATCATGTTTTGCTTTTGGTCTTGCATTTGTTTCCTGTGTTCTAATGGTAATGAACGTTTTCCTTAACCATGACCAAAACTTTTTTGCTGTTGTTTTTTCTTAATGTTACGACTTCACCACTCAACGATAACTAAATGTTGAGTCACAAACAATGACAATAAAAAGACGTTTGCTTTCATACTCATACTCAAGTGTGTTTCTATGCCGAACAGAAGCCTTGGTCCTCTAAATGTTATATTTCATTTAATTTCACAATACATTTAATACATACATAATAATCATTACATCTTTCACAGTACTGGTTTTAAGTGTCTGTTACAGGAATCAGCTCTGTAATTCTTCCTCCCTCCAATACAAAAACTTTCCAGTGAGGTGCGACAACTGTCAATTACTAAGTCCATACAAGCACTGTATTACTTGAACGTTTGGTGTGAACTGGAGAGTTAAAAGTGCAGCCGATTTGTACCATGTGGGTGTTGGAGCCTTAGTTCAGGCAAGCTGGGAATGCAATTTGACAGAAGATATTGTCTCCTTGTTCCACCATATTGGCCAACATTCCACATGGGTTTCTTCAAATGTAAATGTGTGATAACACTCATTTATATAAGGTTTTGAAGCTCAAGTCAGCTCTTCACTACTGTATTCACTCATGTGTACACAAACATACGGTAGATGGTAGAGAACCCATCTGTGAAAGAGCTGGTATAGAATACGCCAGCAACTAGTCATCCATAGCAACGGTCAAAAATAGGGTTTTAAAATAAATAATTTATTGCTAGCTTGCATGCTACTTACCTCTGTTCTTCTGTATAAAGTGGCTTCACCGAAAGCCCCTCTTCCCAAAATTCGGATAGGAATGTAATGCAACTTTTCTTCCTCTCCACTGTAACCCCCTGACGCTGAACGCTTATCATTGCCCACAGATTCGTTTCCAAAATCAGAGTTCAGCGAGCCGTAGTGTCTTTCGCAGTCTTCCAACGACATTTTGTATCTCCGTTATCGCGAATACTTGTAAATACCAAGACAATAACTTTCTGATGGGGTAAATCCAAAAACCTTTCAAGAAGTGGAGCGATCAATGAATAATTCTAATCGAATGGCCTTATAAACGGCAGTAACTGATCAACGCCCAGTTTTCTCCGATAGCAGCATATTATTAATTCGTCTTATAAAACGCTTTAACATACTTCGAAGGAACAGTACCTGATTAGCTGATAATGGTCGGTGAGGTCGGGTGTACACTAAACTTTGACTACCGTATGTTAACCCAGCTATCTAAGAACTGTATATCCTCTGAAAACGGCTGTCTTTATAATAGCAAAACTGTGCCCCTCTGCCTTCTCGTAGCGTCAAAGCGTTTTGCTATATATCAATGCGTTCTACTGACACAATAATAATAAAACGAATCCAACAGTAGGATTGCCCTAGACTTAACTACAGACCGTCGGTCTATTCCCCTTGCAGTCACTTTAGTTAACGACGCCTGTAAAGTTTCCCTTTTGTCTGGTTGCTTTGCGAACACATCTGAAGTCAATAGTTTTGCAAACTATTTATCTGTCAGCGCGCTCCGAAGGACTCCATCTTTACCCTACGCAGGCTCAAGACCCGGAAATACTTAGCAACTGTACGCTACACAATATCATAAAAGAACAGAAGATGCCATCGTTAAGACATCGTTTTGAACAAATGTCTTTTCTTCGTTCTAAATTAAGCGTTTGGCCCTCGCCTACGCCGACGTTTAGCTAGCAAATTCCACACACTGTGCGTAGTTACTTGTAATGACCTATTTGTAGTAATATAAAAGTCAGACACAGTGAGCATGATGGTGACTTTTTAAAGCAATTTAAGTGCTATTAATCATTGTTATCCATATGATTCTAAAATTGACAGAGATAAAGTCATCCGATATGATTTTAAAAACGTCAATCATGTTGTTTATAGGGGCTTTCAATCACTGTCATTAATCAGTCTACCTAAGAATGAACTTGTTTTCCAGTTTGTTACAGTACATTGCCTAATAGCGGCGACTGGCGGCTCTTTATATAAATACAGTCAAACAGTATTATTTTCTGATTTCATCCAGCAGGAGGCAATACAATTTCCACCAAACATTTAATTTTTGCTAGCATTTCAACGTGATTGCACGTTTTTAGACGTTATGTACAATAAAATAAACATGCTGTTATAAATGGAGTGATTTATCTCGACTATAAATGTGACCTGAGCCTAATGGGCATTTTCTTATGCCAAGCTAATTGTGGATAGATTATCCTCACATCTAAAAAAATATTATCATACTGTTTGAGGTTAAAGATAATGTGAAATTTGAGGGAAAAAAAGAGTCAAAAGACTGAGTCCCACTGTATTGCTCAGGCTGCACTACAGCGTCTATTCACAGGCGCGATCCCACTACTGAGCGGCACGGGGGCTTTGGCCTGCTCCGTTTCCGACCTGGGCCGGTTCGCCCCTCTTTAGACGACCTGGTAGTCCCGGGCTCCCCCAGGAGCACCATATCGATACCGAACTTAGCGTGGACACCCGATCGACATAGTCCGCAGCAGCTCAGAACTCCTGAGCTCAAGCAATCCGCCAGCCTCAGCCTCCCAGTAGCTTGGATTACAGGCGCACGCCACTGCGCCCGGCGAGAACTGAGAGAGATTTTCAAGCATTTGAGTTGAACACTGTCGTGACGTCACGAGCTGTTCCTTATTGTGGAGTGCCCTCTAGTGGCCAATCAATTAATTGAATTGCTGCATTTTTTTGCGATCGGAAGACTTGTATTTGTGTTGTTAAAAGTGAATTATTCATCATTGAAGGTATACATCATAATAGACCATGTGTTAAAAGTTTTGTGTTGTTCTTTTCTTACACATTTTCACAGTAGAAAAACTGCAATTTGTAGACTATAAATTGTTGAAACACCCATGCATTAGTATAGGTTTTTCCAATGTAATATATATAATATGTCATTTAGCAGTCGCTTTTATCCAAAGCGACTTACGAGAGTGAATGCATACATGTTTTTTTCCAGTCTATGTGGTCCCAGTGAGAATCAAACCCACAACCTAAGCATTGTCAACACCATGCACCTACCGAGCCACACAGAACCAGGTTGTCCAACAAGCTTTGTTTCCTAACCAGAATGAATCAAAATGTCTTTAGGTTTACAAAAAGTCGACTTTTAAAATACTAAAATTACTACCCTTTCCATTTCACTGCACATGCAACTTTATATGATGCAAGACATCACGTTTCATTTGAAGCAAAACCAGGGCAGGATATTAATCAGCATTAAAAAAATACTACAAGTCTTTATTCCAACCGGTATACAGTATTGGCAAGTAAACAACCAAAACATACAACACAGCCCTCTCTGTCTGAGTACCTGAGACAGATGTGCCATTCTGATTTAGTGTGTTTTTACAACAACTTCCTGTTGCATTTCTTTTCTTTTCACAGGTGTGATGAGTATCTGGAGGTAGGAGGGAGCGTTTCCCTTAGCGGCTTGATAAGCCAGCACCAGTGATTTAAACTGGACATGTGCGGCAATTGGGAGCCAGTGCAGAGAGGTGAGTAGTGGGGTGATGTGTGAATTTGGGTTGGTTGAAGACTAAACGTGCGGCGGCATTCTGCACTAGTTGCAGTGGCTTAATGGCACAGGCCGGTAAGCCTGCCAGCAGGGAATTGTAGTAGTCTGGACGTGATATCATTATAAAATTATCAGTATTAACAAAAATAAAGTAGCCACATATAACGTTACATGCAAGCAAATACGTAAACACCAAACAATTAGAAAATTGTATTTTCATTTCTCACCGCTACACTCTCTGTTGAAAATATTGAGCCTATTTATAGTAACAATGTTAGCTACACGATGCAAAAGAGAGCGCATCATATAAACGTGTTTGATAATATTACATCATTCTAATTACAAATTATGTGTCATACATTTGCATGAGATATCTAATTTACCATCAGTAGGCTACATGTAAAATGTAGTCGCCTATCATTGCTTACAAAAGTGAACCATGAAAATCTTTATGAAAACTTAGCCAATAAATTAACAACATTCTATATTTCCCATTCTTGTGGTTGAACGGGAAATATAGAATGTTGTTAATTTATTGGCTAAGTTTTCATAAAGATTTTCACATAACCGCCAATGCACGTTTGCTGTTTCAAGTAAACAGCGACCATTACTGTTGGAGCGAAGGAGTGCATGTGGAAATAATTGCGCTAAAACTTTCTTCCAGTAGGTGGCGTAACTATCATCTGAATAAAACGTGAGTTTACTCGTTTTGACATGTGGTCACTTCGATATCGCAGATTTCAAAACGAACTAAATGTTCTGAGACGAAGGAATAGATAAATTAATCCGGATAAATAATGATTGCAGTTTGGTTATATTTCTCAGATAAACACAAAGAGCTACGTGGATGGGGCATTTATATTTAGGTATTCCGATCTCCGGGTGTCAAGTAGTATATTTAATATGTTTGTAAAGCAGACTGAAATGTTTCAGCAGACTGAGAGACAGTTTCATCCATCAGGCTGTCAGGAAGCTGAACTCTCTTCCTCCTCTGCCCCCCTTCCCTCCCTTCCTCCTCTTTCCCCCTTCCTCCCTTCCTCCTCTGCCCCCTGCTCCCACAGACTCTGGTCTATGACACCACTACGGTGAACACTCCCCTACCCCCCCCTGACCTGACCTCCGTCCCTCCCCCCCCACATGCACAGACTATTGGCAACAGCCACTTTACCTAGATCCTATACACTTGAATCAATACTGCTATTGCACTGTAACTGTAACTTACATCCATATTTGCACAGTATTCATTTGCACCATGTACATATTTTATATTTATATTTATAACTATTTTTAGATTTTATATTGTGTTTTTGTATTGTGTGTGTGTTGTTTGTTGTTTGTATTCATTTTAAACTGCACTATGGATGAGAGAGAAACGCAATTTCAATCCCTGTATGTCGTGTATATACAGTGATTGACAATAAAGTTGACTTTGAAAGCTGTTGTGATATATGATGTTTTGAAAAGCAAATTCAAAAGACTGAGTCCCACTGTATTGCTCAGGCTGCACTACAGCGTCTATTCACAGGCGCGATCCCACTACTGAGCGGCACGGGGGCTTTGGCCTGCTCCGTTTCCGACCTGGGCCGGTTCGCCCCTCCTTAGACGACCTGGTAGTCCCGGGCTCCCCCAGGAGCACCATATCGATACCGAACTTAGCGTGGACACCCGATCGACATAGTCCGCAGCAGCTCAGAACTCCTGAGCTCAAGCAATCCGCCAGCCTCAGCCTCCCAGTAGCTTGGATTACAGGCGCACGCCACTGCGCCCGGCGAGAACAGAGAGAGATTTTCAAGCATTTGAGTTGAACACAGCCGTGACGTCACGTTGTCCGTTCTTTTTTGGGGTGTCTTCCTGCGCGAATCCTGCGCAGGTTTAATCTTTTCATACGCGGATCGACTCTTATCGGGACAGCCAGATGATATATAGACCAGTGAATATTTGCGGAATCTGCGCAGCATGACACCTTTAAGACGTACAATTTTTACTTTGTTCTTTAGAAAACAGAGCTCGGTTGCTTCACCGGCCGCTTTATTCTGCGAACTGATACTATGTTTTTCAGATACAGCCTACATAGCATACATTATGAATTTTTATAAACAAATACAATTCTGGTTCTAATCAATAAAGAATATTGGGATGTTCTAGTTTTAACATGACTATTAATAACGTTATTCACGGATTATTCTGTTATTAGTCTATAAATACTGCGCATGAGTCAGTTTATTTATTTATTCATTATACTTTTTTAATTGAGTTTTTTCAGTGTTCCATGTCTGAAATTATACCTCAGGAGAAAATGAAATGGTTGCATTGGTTATATGCATCTCTGGTGACCTCACTGTTTCCCCACAGCTCCACATCACATCTTAAAACCATTAGAGGACCTAAAAAGGTGTGACACCTTACCACTATTACTAGTAGACCAAATATCAACAGTCAAAATAAATGTATTACCAAAAACAGTTACTTGTTTTCAGTGATCCCTGTCTATTCTGTTTCTCTCTTAGCCAAGATTTTCTCCTCTCTGTCAAATTGGAATACCCGATTGTATTTGTAGGCTTGTCCCACATTGCAATATTCTCTGCTGGGAACATCCAAACAGGCCCACACTCTCCTCCCTCCCTGAGTGATGTTACAGCCAGGTATGTATCACCCAATAGGGCTACTGGATACAATCAACTCTGATCATGGATTAGACACCAGACCGTAGGGCCCTTCACACACCAAAACAAGACAAGCCACCCAGCAGACTCTGTCTAGTTATTTTCTAATCAGATTTATAACCTTGATTCCACAGTCACTAAATCTTACTGGTGAAAAAGCAAAGCACCAAAGGTCACATTAATTTAATCCACATAGCAAGGTACCAAACAATGAAGAGAGACACCAAATTTCCTCCATTACATTCTGACAGGCTGATTATTGTATTGTAATATGGCTTGATCTTAACCCAAAACATTTGTTCATGTTTGGATACTGAACAAACTGACTGCAAAGAAATCTAAGTTATTGACTTATCATGTGTGAGGGAATCCATAAAAACATGACTGTTTCAATAAGATAGTCCTTTCTGTAGTTGAATGCTTCATAGAAAATCAATACAAATGTTGACAAACCTGTCACAAACAAACCCTCTTCAGTCTTGATGAATATAATCCTGATCTTTTTGTTAATTAAAAAACTGTTTCTGATTTGAGGTTGGAAGCAAAGGAGGATACTGTCATCAGTAGCCTTTTGTATATGAAGAGCTGAGATCAATGATCTATTTTGTCATTCAAAGAGCAAATGGAAAAATGTAGCCTTTTTGGTGGATATGTCTACTTTTACAATATATTTCAAAGTATACTTGAAGTTATATCTGCCCCCAGAGATGTTTTAGTAACTGATAAGAATGTTCTGCATAATGAATAAAGGCACTCTGAGTTAAAGTATAATTGATGTCTGTTGAGCCTTAAAAATATCTGCGGCCTCCAAGTGGCAGAACCAGTAATGGCACCTGTTCCAAGTGCAGGCTTCACACTGCAGCCCATTACATTACATTACAGGCATTTAGCAGACACTCTTATCCAGAGTGACTTAAAGTTTCTTTACATAGAATCCATTTATACAGCTGGATATTAACTGAAGCAATTACAGGTTAAGTACCTTGCTCAAGGGTACAACGGCAGTGTCCCGCCTGGGGATTGAACCTGTAACCTTAACATCACAAACCCAGTTCCCTAACCATTATACCACACTGTCACACCTGTACCAGACTGGCTCTGGCCATGATTCTCGTTCGGGGCGATGATTGGCTGCCAACCACCAAGGGGAGGGAATCCGGCAAGAGTTCGCCATGTGTTGGAGTTATGGTCGACGGCAAGTTCTGTCTTGGTGGTGGTGGGGGTAGTTTAACTATAAGAAGGTAGAATTGGCCACCCAAATCATAAAACAATCACAAGCAAATGTATATAAAAAAGGTCTGTGTATATTTGACTGTACTGCAACTGTTAACGTTGTTATAATGACATTGGTTAAAATAAGCCACAATCTCAGTGGTTCAGAGTAAGTGTAAGTAAGTCAGATGAGTAAAATGTCATGATACACCATTGCTGATAAAATTAATAATGTATTGGAAAGTCCTCATAGAGCCTGGCATGTAATATTCTATAAAATATTTACATATCACCTTATATACTAAATATTTACCTATTGAACAGCTGAAAGGAGTAAAATCCACAGGTCACTAAACGACCAGTCATAATACAAATAGACAAAAAAAACACCCACACATGGACACAGCCAATAAATGTAAACAGAGCCACAGGACCTTCAGTGCACCTCCTCCAGTGCCCACACAATTGATTAACTGGGCAAGGACAGACTACAGCCACTCTCTCCACACTGACAGCAGTAACACACACACACACAGCAATAACATCAGCGCAAACAGAAATAAAGATGCAGCATTCTGTGATACATACAGAGAATAATGGCGAGGATATGTATAATAAACTGATCAATCAGGACCATAATGAGTTCAGCACAGAAGAACGTCCTCACCACGCCTTCCCCAAAACAAGGCAGAAAGGTAAGCACAATTTCTCTTTAATTATCTGCATACTTCAATAAGGACATCTTCCAAATAACATAGAATAATAATACACGAAGACCATGGCGAATACCATTTTCAACACATCTTGTGCTCAAACAAACAGTTGAGCTCCATTATGTTGTGCTAAGTTTTTTTGTTTGATCATTTCAATCTATAATTTTAGAGTTGTTCTTGCATCAATGTTTGTTTTTCACTGGACTTTGACACTGCCAACACGTTGAAAAGGAACACAATGGCCATTTTGAGCCACCAATACTGCTTCCAACTGCAAACTGGCTCTCACATTGTAGAAACTGCAAAAAAGTAAAGCAATCAGCCTAATACTAATTGATATCTTGGTGTATCCAGTTTCCATGTTCGCTGCCGTAAATGGATCCAGCTTTCAAGCTTACAGGCTGACTACAGTGATCCTTGGGATACTGTGTGGTGTCTTGATGGCCACCATTGTAGCCCTATGTGCCAGCTGTGAGTATGACTCTGCTCTCAAAGTTGGGCTTATCAGGATATGTTCTTTCGTATTGTACAGTAATATCTACAAATCTAATATGCGTGGATATCAAATGTCTCTCCCACACAGATAAAGGACTCAATGAGAAGCACGCTGTCCTGTCACAGAATTCATCAGAGACAAACAGCAACCTGCAGCAACTCTCAGCCAATCATGAGCTTTTGGCTGCAACCCTGAAGACGGTGCAGAAAAACTATCTGGACACGGTCAATGCCAAGGTCCTCATGCAGAGGGAGAGAGACAGGGAGAGGCAGGGGAAAGACCTTCTGCAGAGACAGAAAGAGGCTCTGAAGACAGAGGAGACAAAACTGCTGATACGTATCACTGAGCTTGGTGAGATGGATTGTGGGTAAATAAGCAAAAAATTAATAAAAAAATTGCATATTTGTTGACTAAATGTTACAAACATAATGCACACCAGCACCTTCATGGAATTGTTCTTTGCTGTGCCTTTATTGCAGAGAACAGCTGTGAACGTTGTCCAGTTGGATGGGAGCTACTGAACTCCTCCTGCTACTTCTTCTCGCGGGTAGATTCCGATCAGCAGCAGTCATGGCCTCAGAGTCGCGAGAGATGCCAAAGATCTGGAGCTGACCTGGTGGTCATAGATACCGAGGAAAAGCAGGTTTGACTCTGGAATGGTATATCACAAAAGACATACAGTCATGAGAATTATTGTATTTATGTATCTTGGCCTTTTAAGACTAGCTGGTGGAATTAAAGGTGTAATTTATCTTGCCCATCAACTAACGGTCCAGCTGTATTATTATTTTTAAAAATGCTTGCCTGAAAACACACTGATAACTCAGGCTCAATTAAAAAATTAATGTATTCTTTAATTATTTTCTATGAATTATTTTATCAACCATGTTAACAGGAAAAATGAATTGCCCACAATACCTGTGGTGTCTTGAATGCAAATTCATCATTTTGAGAATGCAATTCACAGACTTACATGTGTTTGGATACAGTGCTCACAGGCATACGAGAGAGTGCTATTTTCCTGTTCTGTTTGTGTTTGCACGTCCAGGAGTTTATCAGCAGAGCCATAAAGAGGATTGGGCCAAGTTCCAGATACTGGCACACTGCAGGATACTGGATAGGACTGAGAGATGTCCACACAGAAGGGGAGTGGAAATGGGTGAATGGAACCGTGCTCACCAATGGGTAAGAGCTGTAATATATAATAATATATATGCCATTTAGCAGACACTTTTATCCAAAGCGACTTACAGGAGGGAATGTATACATTTCTCAGTATATGTGGTCCCAATGGGAATCGAACCCAAAACCTAAGTGTTGCCAGCGCCATGCTCTACCTACTGAGCCACACAGAACGACTGTGAGAGAACCACCACACTGGTGGAGCTGTAAGAGACACAGTGGCAAATACGTGCACATTGTAACCATACACAAGCAATGACAACTTGAACAGTGTGTGCACAGTACCCACAGAAGTTCACATTCTTTTGAAATAGTCACAGGAGGCCCTATATTCACAGTGTTGCTATTGGCACGTGAAATCACAGTGGGCGTGGCTGATTTACCTGTGTAGACTCATTCCTTTCTCACAGACCCATTCTTTTTGAGTTACAGGGTCATGCGATGCTACTTGTTAAATCTGACTTGAATGTGTCCTGAGGACAGATCTGTTCTTACCCCCTGCCCCCCAGTTATGGCACTGATTAACTGTCAAACGTCATTAACGTTATTATTGATACGAAGAAAATACTTATACTTGCTATACTCTGGTTCAAAGGTTCTGGTTTGAAGGGGAACCTAATGACCAGTATGAGGCAGAAGATTGTGCTGCCACCTACCTGAAAGTGCATCCCCTGAAGAGCTGGAACGACGCCCCATGTTCATTCAAATTGAAATGGATATGTGAGAAGAAGTTACAAGAGACCTAGACATAATTGTACTGTTTTTCCAAACATCACTCAGTCCACATTTGGTCAAGGGACTTGAGTGCGTTTAGGAAAAACACTCTTCAATTGCAGTGTGTACACAAAAAAGTGTGTACGTGGCAGGAGAACAGTACTGGTGACATTTAAACTTAAAGTGAAAAACCCACATATTCAGACAAACACCATTGATGAATACAATGCACACATCGTACTGCATCCAGTATAGGTAAAATGTGAATGGTAAGTGAATAAAATAATGAACAAACATCTGAAAACACAATTACAAAAATATATAAAAAACGTTCCCTCCTGCAATACTCAACAAATTGAACACAGCACACAGTCCACAGTCCATTTGCACAAGCATTTGTTCTCAGTGGCACTTGGCCGTCTGGCATTTGCCCCGAATTATAAGCAGGAACGGTCAAGGTTCCATTTTGTGGTTGTGTTAGCTCAGGGGAAACTGCCGTTAAGCAGATGCCCTTATTCAGGGCGACTAACACAGCTGCAACCGCAGTTAGCGATAATGGCAAGGGCAGAACACCAGTGCCGTACTCAACACTCTGATTACAAGCCCTGGGCGCCTGCCATTACACACTGTGGCACCTCAGCATGGCCAGTTAAATCCGGGCTTTGGCCAGTGTAGGGACCGAAGTTCCTTGAAGGCAAACAAGCCCAGCCCTGTGTGGTGATGGAGGGAGTGGTAAAGGTGCAGTTCACACATGGAGAACACTGTGGGACTGTCCATCAGCACACACAGAAACTATGCGGAGACTGCACGTAAAACAGACAGGTAGAGACACCCCAGTACACTGCCCTTCTGCTATTCACCTCCAAAAGAAGCCCCCAACACAAGTCATTAACCTCTCGTGCCTTAATTGTGTTAATTTGCTCAACACATACAGTTCCTTGCAGAAGTACTCGCACACTCACAGCACTCTCATGCTTTGTTGGAAGTTTTTGATCTAAATTGCAAAAGTGCAATCCCAACACAGCGCACTGCCCAGTCAACACCATCCCTGCTGTGAAGGATGGCGCTGGCAGAAACACAGTATGGGGATGGCATCTGAGCAGCAGGGGCTGGGAGGGAAGCTGGTCAGGGATGAGGGGGAAATTAATGGAGCAATTTACAGGCAAATCCTAGCAGGAAGCCTGCTTCAGTCTGCTGCTTCAGACCTAAAACTTGGGTAAGAATTCACCTTTCAGCAGGAAAAAGACTCATACACAAGAGAGGCTTAAAAAGAAGAAAGTTAAAAGTCCTCAAGTCATGAAAAAAACCTCATAAACAATTTAAAAGTAATTCAAACTGAAGTGAAACATACATTATATGGAACATTTTAATACATATAATGTATTATATGTTATATGTAAATATTAATATTTGGTTTTCAACTGTAGGTACGTAGAGTACTTTGTGTTTTGTGGTTGCAGACTATTATTACCTGTCTGACTGAAATCAAAATAAGAAGATTTAAGCTAGCTAAGAGAACAATTTGACTAAACTACCATATTTCATGTAATTATTAGAGTGAAAACTGCTGTATTTTTTGTTTGTGTTGTTTTGAATGAGAAATACTTACAACTATTCAAATTAAAGTAAAAGCCTTTTCATCTTACTGTTCAAATACTTTCTAAAAATAAGATGAAAATATATATACATAGCAATATACATTCATTTAATAGTGTAAACACATTCAATGTAAAACATTTGCTATTACTTTTCCATGTGCATTTAAACTATCCAGGAAACAATATACATTATTTTACTCTAGAAAGAGAAAATATATAATGCCACCAAGCAACAAAGGACAAAATGCTACTACTTAAGTAGACTGCCTGCACACTATATTCTCAAATACACTTCCAAGATTTCTCTATGGTCGGCTAGCAGCTCAGGATGTCTACGATGTCATACAGCATGGACACTATGACAATGTCATCCAGTTGGTTACAGCTCTCTGTGATGTCAGCTGACCCCTTTGTAAAGTATGTGACATCATCCAGCCATAAGGCTCCCTCTGTGAGGTCATCTGTGCATTCAGAGTACAGCAAAGTGTTGCCGCAGGTTTTTGAGGATCTGCTGAGTGTCCACGTGATCTGGGAAAGCATCCTCAGACTTCTGGGCTGCAATGTAGCTGCTCTGAAGGTCTCCCACCTGCAGGCATTATAGGGACAAACGTATGCATCAATATGCAGGTGAAACAATCACTCAGCACCCAGTGGAATGATCTCATTCGCTAAGGGTATTTTAAGGATTTCAGATTTTTCTGTCACACAATGCATTGACAGCACATTTCAAACCACACCGGGGCAGAACTTGGCGGACATCTTTAGTTTTTAATGTTGACATTATGCTCTAGTGATAGAGGTGAGAGGTTATGGATTAAGGGGTAAAAGCATTTCTTTACCGTGTCTGAGAGAGTTGAGAAGTTAAAGTGTGGCTCGTACATATGAGGTGCCAGGGAAGATGCCGTCTGCAAGAAAGCTTTTGCCTGTAAAAAAGGAAAATAAACCCTAAATATATGCAATTTCTCAATGATTTAAATGACTATTTTTACAACATAAATGAACCCTAAGTAGTATTTCAACCAGCATCTTCTTGCCAGATGCCACCTACTATATACTGTATATGCTAACTTCAAGTTAGATTCAGAGGGTATGTTGTCTACAGGACTTGCTTTCACCTGTTCAATTCTTCCTTTGCGGAGTTCCAGGACGGCTAGGTTATTATAGGCTTCAGCATGGTCGTTGTTGTTGGCCAAAGCCAACTTAAAACACTGGTATGCCAAAGTCAAGTCCCCTATTCCCTGAGGAAAGAAAATAAACACACATAAGTCCTGCAAAATTAGAGCATGCAGGATTGAGAACCACGGGGATTCCCTCAGAGCTTTTTAGCCAAGGCGGGCCACCTGAACAAAACCACACCACAACCTGAACTAACAATTTGTGGAAAATCCAAGAAATGCCTGTAAATGCACTCAGTCATGCACTTGTTCCCCCCACTCCTCCCCCCGGTCAGCCCACCTTAACTAACAATTTTCCTGCAGGAAACCCTGAACTGGCAGTATGTCCAACAACAACCTGGGGACACGTCTCACTGGTTTAGATTATTGTCAAAGTCAAAGTCAAAGTGTTTTATTTATCAAGTGCACAGTATAACACAAGGTCATTCTGAACAATTACATTCTTGGAACATGGCAAGCAACAACTAAGTATTAAGCAGAATTATACATAAATATACAAAACAGAAAAACAGTAAACATTAAACATTTGTAGCAGGAATTAAGAATAGGAGTTTTAAATATGTAAATATAAATATATTGCCCATGTCCATGTGGTCAGTTCTACTCCACCTTGATTTCCAATGATCACAGACACTGTGGGACCTCCGCACCCTTTAAAAAACACATCTCATCAGTAAAGCTTTCTGTTCAGGCCAGCTTGTGTGAAGCGTGAAGGTCTATTGAATCTGAATGTAAAGGTCCAGACAAGAAAAGGAAAGTAAGAATCCCTTCTCTCAAAACATAATCAGGCTACCCCCAAAGAGAAGAGATGAGGAATCACCCACCACAGCCACATGCCCCAGGTTGTACCAAACGTCGGCCAGCTCCTCATCATTAGACACCAGGGAGAGGGCCCTTTCAAGGAGGACAGGGTCATGTCATACTGCTGGGCGTAGAAGCAGCACAGACCCAGGTTATTGTACAGCTGGCAGTTGTACACCCCCATTTGCAGCAACCGTCTGACAGAGAGAAAAGAGAGAGAGAGAGCGAGAGGTCTTTAATAAACATACACTGCACTATTGTGCTATTTCTTCATTTATGGCCCCCTCCCCTAACGGATGCATCACCCTCTGTGTAGTTGTGTGGTGACGCTGTGCCACAAAATCCACCGTCACGCACTATAAGACACCTACCAAGTCTTCCCTCCTTTGAAGGTAGGCTAATTAGACTGAAGGGAAAAAATATTTGATCCTGTCGATGGTGTTGTCTACCAAGGGATTTCTCCCAATTTGGTTGCCAATTAAACCCTCTATTTATTTCAATTCCCCACCCCCACGAGTCCGTCGCCCGTCCTCCGGGAGCGAGACACACATTCCTGACTGATTGTTCCCGCCTCTTCCGAGACGGGAATTCTTCCACGGACGCCTTAAAACTTCTCCTCGACGGACTCGTGCCGCTCCCTCCCTCCTCCTCCCGGAGGCGGACAGCCAAATGCCGCCTCCGATCGGGCTGACGACCAGGGCCGGTCTGGTAGAGACGCGGGTTTCGATCCGCGTCCCTGACGGGCAGCGCACACCACTCCGAAGCGTGGTGCGTTAGACCGCTACGCCATCCGCCAGCCACCAAGGGATTTCTATCCCAACATAAAAAGTCACCCCTCCCCTACCTGTAAAAGCGAAGGGCAATCTCGGGCTGGTCGGTGTAGAAATGGTTGCTTCCGATGCAGGCGATGGCCTCCACGTGCGTGTTGTCCTGCTTCAGGACGTCTTTGTAGTACTCGGTGGCTGAGGGGATGTTGTTCATCTCCTGCTCAAAGGAGCCAAAGAACATCAGTTACAGTGACAACAGTGATTCATGTTAAAGTGTTAACTGATTTAATCCACAAAACAAGAAAAGGCAGGTTCCGTGGGACAACACATGCCTCGTGAATGCGAGCAATCCCCGTTAGCAGGGTGACTTCACCAGGGAAGTGGTCCAGGCCTTGCTTGAAGAGGTTCAGAGCAGTTATAGGCTGGTCCAGACGCTGATAAACCTGTTGCAGATAATTCAGTGGAACACAAATGTCACTGACATAGTGATTCTGTGCAAAGGAGCACCCAGAAAGACTTATCAAGGAAGAGCTGAATTTAGTTGATCTCATACCTCTGGGTGATTTAAAAAGTATTATACAAGATACTGTGACAGAGGAATGTAAATGTTTTTGAGATGCCGTGCTCCTCCACACTGAGTAGCTGTCTATGTGCATTGTTGTTATGTATTGTTGATTGTTGTATTGTCTGCAACTATTGTGTCGGCCTACTGCTGCTACCCTGGCCAGGTCTCTCTCTGAAAAAGAGATTTCAATCTCAATGTGACTTCCTGGTTAAATAAAGGTTAAGTAAAACAAATTAAAAATCTAATTATAAGAAAAAACATATTAACATAATTTTTGGACAGAATTAGAAACCATTTCAACTCTGCACTTGAGACCAGCTGTCTAAATGACACACCTCAATTACCTTCTAGCACATAATGCTTTGGCATGAGATACCTATCGCTCAAAAGATGACATTTTCTGAGTGCTTGTTACCTTGGCCAGATAAAGGTAAGTGTCGACAATCTCCTGGTGATTGAGTGCAGATCTGAACTGTTTTTCAGCTTCACGGTGTAACCCAAGTCTGCAAATAAACATAATCTATCAGTGTAACACACAGGCAGCAGTGTACCACGTTGCATGTGTTGATTTTGAGTGTAACGTGAACAGACCATGAAAACAACTTTACCTATAGTAACATTTCCCCAGCTGGACTTTCCACCACCAGTCCTTGAACTGAGCATGCTCAGTTGCCAGTGCAGCCAGATCCAAGGCCTGCATTAAAAATATTCAAGTACATATATAGTACTTATAGAGCAATGCCATTCACGTTAAAATGAATTCACTCATAAATTATTTCTGTAAATTACGAGTCATGCTGTGACATCAATTGGCAACTTACGTTTTTAACATCATTTTCATGATGGAAGATGTATTCAAACAACGTCTGCAAGAAAGAAAAATATATATTTAAGGTTAAGGTACATCTGTAAATCAATGTGATATAATATTACCATTTGAATCCAAGCCAAGGAAGATTCTGAGCAAAGACTCATATTGCTAATCCTTAATCAGCCTCACAGGTCTTCAGCACTGTTACCTTGGATAAATTGGGCTTCTGGGAATACTTAGCCAAGTTTAACCTGGACAGGTTTATAAATGGTCCTTCTGGATTTGTCAGCATGGAAGCCTGGGAAAACAGACATGGGAGTTACTAAGTACAGGGCAGTCACTCACACTGTACTGAACATCACTGAATATAGAGCACTCATAGCTCATAGAGTACTCATAACAGCAACCTTTCAATCCAAAACAAACCTCAATCCCACATAAAAGACAATGAGTTTCTGAAGTGATTGGCAGCACACCACAGTAAAGGTTCCCAGTGCTGGTTAATTGGTTAATAAGTGTTTCAACAGGACTTTCATCCTTGCGTGATGTTTTTTCATGGCAAATGGTCAGATTAAAATAGTTTGATCCTCTCACTAGTAAAGGCTAGCTCATTGTGTTACAGTCAGTGCAGTCAGTTACAGCCAGTTTGGACAGCTGCTGTGCACAGGTACCGTTCCCAGACGGACAAATCTCCCAGAGGCACTGGTGACTGGCCGGGCAGTGTGGGCGGTGCGGGGGGTCTTGATGGCTTGCTCCATGGTCCCTGGTCTCCCAGACTGTGTGCTGGGCCTCACAAACCCTGTGATGGGCCGCCCTGAGTGAGTCATAGGCCTGTGGCAACAAGCACACTGCCAAACTCAGTCCACAGATGGCTCACGTTCGCCAAGGATTACAATTTCGAGATCGGAGCTTAATGGCAAACATAACATTCTCAAAGTGTTCAATTCAAGCATTGGTACATCACAGCAACACTGAGAGAATGATGTGTGTGAACTTTGAAAATGAGTAGTCCCTTATTACAGAAATAGAGTAAACATGAATACATCACAGGATAAAACATTGAGTACGTACATGGATGTTAAAATATGAAGAGATTTAATGGCTCAGTTATTGACTAAGCAAATACTGGGTGCTGAGCATAGGGCATCTTCAAATTTTAAGGACCAAGGTACAGAATGACCAGGTGTTTTTTAAACATAAGTGCTTAATTTAAGTTGTAAATACACACATACCTGACGGCAGGCGTGGGTCCACCTCCCTGGCTCGTCCCTGGAAGTCTCAGGGATGTTCCAGGACCTGGAAAATCAGGGGCAGGGTGTCACTGTCTTACAGCTATGAACACCACAAGCTCTTTCCATCCTTTATGTTCCATTGTTCAGAATGACACAGTCATGGAGATAGAACAGGATAGCTTGGTGGAGCAACAGCCGGGCAGTTCTCTACACACGGGGGTGCAAAGGATAGAGTGGAGAAGATGAAAGTCAGCACATACGCTGCATGGCACTTACGGGCGACCTGGGCGATGGAGCTCTCATCCAGCATCATCTCAGCGATGCCCTCCTGGTCCACATCCACCTCGTCAATGTACACCATCTCTGTCAGAGTGCGCGTCTTCAGGCTCCAGGCGGCCTGTCCACAGCCACCCAGAAAATGTAATTTCAACCGACCGCTTGTGCATTTCAAAAACTGATCCACCCTTTCTGACCTCTGGCAGTGTTCATTGTGAAGGCACAGACAGGATTGCAATGAAAAATGCAATTCATAATAGTGTTTTTGAGAGAAAATTCACCATAAATTATTATCACATAGTTTAGAAGGTTCAATATTTGTGGAGAAATGTTTTTTCACACTACCCTTCTTGAACATACTCACAAAAAAATTGCATAATTTACACAGCCAGCTGAAGGCCCGCCCCCTATTGCATCTGTTTAACATAATCAGTAATATGAAAAAAGGAGTGACACTTCTGCTAACCATGGATTATTGCATATATTCAGCAATGCAAGGGGAAAGATGACCCCAGCAAATGTACTGCTGAAATCGGCATTAATCTCAGGGCACACAGAATTTTTGTAGCAAAGGCTTGAAATGTCTCTTGTTGCACAGCTTAGCTAAGTACATTATTCCCAAGGGACTTACATTTATTTTTATTGCATGCATTTCTTGTTAATAAACTCTTTCTTCCTCTAATTTCTGTGATGTTTAAATGCCAATGTGAAGTGCTCACACCGAATTCATCCACATATTGAATAGGTAAAGCAAACCTACTTTGTAATATAAATACAGCATTGAAGCTTTTTCATGTTCTAGGAAACATGTTTGGCTTTTAACAAAAAGATAAAACATACTTTTTTTTAAAAAGCAGGTAATTATCCATTAGAAAAGCCATAACTGGTCTCATATAATATAGGCTACTCGCATTCACATTTGGTGAGAATCTCCCAACATATTTATTCAAGGTAAAAACATTAAAACCGCAGGATTTCAGAGACACTATTTCTGTTCTGCATCCTGCTGTTTTTTGTCATACTGTAATTGTAATAATCTCATTAAACTCCAGGGCTCTGGAAACCAAGGCCGGCAGTGAGGTTATTGAATTACACTCAATGGGTTTTGTCTAATCATATATCTTTTCAATTGAATTAGGTTAATATGAGCTGATTTTCAGGGTCATACACAACATAAACAAGGTAATTTAATAACCCATAAATTACAAATTACAACCTGGATTAATGCAATGTGTAGGAATTGCGATGTTTGTTTTTTTAAAAGGTAATGGTGATTTACTATTTTCATTGCCCCATTAAAAATGTACACTGGCTGTCATGGAAACTCAGTGTGCTTCACAGTGGACAGAATTAACCAGGGAAGGGGAGTGCAAGGAAGGAAGGAAGAAAGAAAGAAAGTTACCTCAGAAATAAGCGACGGAGTATCCGTCTCCTTTGAATGAGAGTAGTGAATGAAACGGCGAAAGCAGAAGAATGAAGACACGGAGGATGGAGATGAAGGCAAATACGTCATTGTAAACAGCACAATGTGAACAATGTAAAGAATAAAAAGATTTTTAAAACAGTGAGATGGAACAGACATAGTTTACTAATGTAGCTAGCTAGCTAGTATAGATGTTTAACAGATTAACGTTATCTAGTCGCTTTGCTAGATTTAAAAAAAAGATAGTTAAGTTAGATAAAGCGAACATTTGGTGTTGAGTGAATTTAAAAGCTAGCATTAGTCAATGTCATATCACACAGGTGCTAGCGAGATAATTGAAGCTAACTAAGGCAACGTTCAACGAACTAGCTAGATAGCCAGTTAATACCCAGGTGATTTAGCTAACGTTACCTGGTCATATGGAGTGTCCTCTAGTATCTTGGAGCAGACCTCGGAACACTGCTGGAATTTACGTCTTCTAAAATAGCTCCATGCAAGAAAAAGTGGATCCATAGGTACTTCCATTGTGTTTATGTAAAAATATGTCCTATTTAAACCCCCATTTCATATAAAGTGAAAACTGTAGTTATTTTTCTCTTTGCGTTACAGTAGCACGCACATCAGATAGCGTCCTGTCACTCCCAGCAACCAAGGATGAGGTCCTTGTGAAAATAGTAATCCTCGTATTTGCCTGACCAAATAAGTGAATAAAAACAAACATTTTTACTTCGACAATGCGCACAATGATTGCAAATAGTAACCAACGTGATGTTTGCAGTGTTTGTAAAATATATATTTCAACACTTAATTTTATGTGAAAATGGAATTCTCTATTTCTAAATGGCAATGTTGCAGTATCACCCTAGTCTCGAGGGAAGTTAATCTTAAAATCCTCTTTGAGATAAATTTGGGTTTATGCATGATTCGTTTTGCTTCAGATGCAACATTTGTATTTGTTTTCGCGGTGGCAATAAAGTGTCGTCAGTCGACATATTGACACGTGTGGAATTTATTGTAGCTTAACCATGGATATCTAAACTAAATGCCTAACTGTAGCTCGAAAAAATAATAAACTAAATTTAGAACATAGCTGTGAATTATTCCCACACACGTTAACATTAGATGGGTGTAAGATTTGACAACAACGTCAGATTTATAAAGATAAAGGAGATATATCTAAGTTAGCTTGCTAAACTAGCTAGCTAAAGGATCTTAGTCAAAAAAAGACCCATCCGTTTTGTACTCCGTTGGTCGGATGCTCTGCTTTGGTTGCGAAGGCTACGTTGAATTAACCCATGTTCACCCAATACAATCAGCTGTGCAATTTCGGCAATAAACAAAAAAAATTACACAGTATGTGCCAGCAATATACTGTAGGCCTACATTTCTCAGACTAATTTGTGAATGTCTTAACACTTATATTTCTGTGCCAATATGCAAACCAAAACCTAAACTGTACTCATAATACAAAAGTAGAAAGTTTTTATTCAAATATAAAAGGAACATCTTCTAAATAAATATCTTAAAAATGGCATAATATTATTATACATAGGCTGTTAAAAAATGACTTAATCTGAGAAATTTGAGAAATGAAAAGACATTTAAATCAATGGTGTCAAAGACAACGGGGAATCAAACAGCAGAGGGGGAATAAGTGTCAGTTTGAAGAATAATTTATTCATAATTACCCAAATGTCAGGTAAAAATATGTCTACAAATCTTGGTAATTTCATTTGTGACCTTCAGACCCCATGTCCAATTTTCCAATGAGCATATAGAGAAACCGGCAAGCGAAATGTTGTACAAAACAAATGTTGATCAGAATTTTTATATAATTGGTATGAAACAACTTTAATCGGTGTGTGCATTGCTTTCCAAACCTTGTTGGCAACTCTACAGCGTTCATCTGCTCAGCATCCATTAACGAAGCAAGGAAGCAAGACATAGGCAACATGTCCTTAGCAACAGTGGTTACCAAGTGAATCATGGCTTCAAATAAATATTTCTAACAAAATAACAGCTAAAATAACTCAATTGTTTTCACAAAACGTTGTACGACAACCGTAAATTTAGTAAACTACACTAAATGACAAACTTTAATATAGCCTATTACCATTTTTCAACATTACATCTGGTAAGAGGAAAGTACTCTAATTAGATTGACAGCCGTCATAGCATCCCGGCCGCATATTATTGGTGAGATAAGACGATATCAGCATAGAAGCGGACTCCGCCTGTCAGGGATTGTCATTGGGCAGATAACTTTCCTTCATTTGACTTGTGAATCTCTGGGGATTTGATTGGGCAGATTGTTAATCGGTCAATAGTGAATCTTATATTTTGGGCGGTGCTTGTAAACTAATGCGAAAACTCCATGTTTATAGGATTTGATAGAGGCAGTAGTCTGTCTTGAGCGGAGCTGCTGGCATGGGGCTGGAGTGGTCAGAAGTAGAGCGGTGCTTCGTAGCTTCGAAATAAGTGCTAGTTGGACAATTTAAATAGCCAAGCAGCCCCACGGAACAAGACAAGATGCAGTAAAGACTATTTTGGAAAACACACTGCACTTTGGACTCATTTAAATGCCGTTTATTTATTTAGAATTGCTTTAAGTGCAAGATGCACTGGTACCAGAGCCACCGCATGAGGGATTGAATGAAAGGTAGTGTCGTGAATGAACAAATATCACATACTCGGGTCGGAGAGAAATAATAACGGACATGGCTGACAGAACAGCACCGAATTGTCACCTGCGGTTGGAATGGGTCTACGGTTACCGGGGACACCAGTGCCGCAACAACCTGTACTACACAGCAGCGAAGGAAATAGTCTATTTCGTCGCTGGCGTGGGAGTAGTTTACAACACAAGGGAACACAAACAGAAATTCTACTTGGGACACAACGATGACATAATCAGGTAATCCGGCTTCTAGAATTTTAAATCGTTCTCGCCCAGATGCTACTGTGGAATTTTCGAAAATAACATGCGATTTTACAGATTCTGATGCAACCGGGAAACGCAGGGTTCGCTATAGTGAGCTGGCCAGGTTTCTGTGAGCTGTTCAGCAAAGAAAAAGAAACACTTTTGAATCGACTGTAAGTTATCAGAAAAGGACAGGAAATTATAGTCCTAAAAACTGAGCGTTTTAGCTAGATAACAGTACCACCTCCTCGACCAAGTTAGCTAGCTAGCTGGCATAATGGGACTTAGTTCACCTTCAGGAACTACAGAAGCTGGACAGCAACAAGGTTTCAAGTTTTCACTGGTAGACCAGTGGGTTAGATATGATGACGTTGTTTATGTAACCATTGATTGGTTTCAGGGTTTTTTAAGATATTTTTTTCTTATCAAGCGGTAGGGTTTTTAATGACGATGTTTTTCCATATGATAGTAATTATTAATATTGGACTTTAAAACAAAACAAATACTTATTTAGGAGCAAATATAAATGCTAATGGCCATATAATGCTATCAATAATCTATGTATTCCCAATGGGTAAACAAGTGTGTTGCATGAAGTGAAATGTATTCAATGCATTCCTGTTATTCGTGTAAGTTGTGCTATATACTCACTGTAATCAAGGTTGGCAGTCTATGAGAAATATTATTTCATTATTATCAGAGTTTGGGAGTGTGCTTTCCATAAAGTAAAAAACCTTCAGAATTGTGTTTGTTTCTGTCGAGATAGCAGTGCAGAGGATCTGAGTTCGAGTTTGGCAGCCTTGGCGAGCAGAGGACGAGGGGTGATTGGGGGGCGGTGGAACAGGAGCTGAAGGAGAGAAGTTATTTGTGGCACAGGGGCCCTAGACAATGAATGGAACCTAGAGTTACTCCTATTCACTCCTGTGGCAAGAGACAGACAGTGTCCCCTATGTGCACGATGCCAGAGCAATACCATGTGAAGCAGGATGGACTCGATCACACACATTGGACAGTCAGGCATTCAGGCATTCCTGTCTCAATCAAAAGGGACAGTGTGTATATAATATATAATAATATAATATAATAATAATATATGCCGTTTGGCAGATGCTTTTATCCAAAGCGACTTACAGTAGTGAATGCATACATTTTTCAGTATATGTGGCCCCAGTGGGGAATGAACCCACAACCTAAGCGTTGCCAACGCCGTGCTCTACCAACTGAGCCACAGAGAACCAGGTAGTCTCTGTACCTCTCAGTCTTGTAAGCTACTTAATACAATGTGTTTTTGCATTGGAACCCCTTAGGTGCATGAATTCTTGAATATATATATATATATGTACATGTGCATACACTTTTTCTTGTGACCAGCCACACATAAACCAATAGGTGTGCTTTGCGTTGACACTGGAACACTGGTAAGCCCCTATCAGTTTAGGCTTTGTGTGTGACCCCTGACTTGGTGAGTCAAGGTGAACCAAAGCCTATTGTCACTGCTTTAGCACTCGTTTCACTGTCACCTTATGTTGCCATGAACTGCTGGGCTCATTGGGGCTGACATTTCAGCTCCCTCTTTTCATAGGCAACAAAACTCATGTGAAGAGTGCTGTAAAATTAAATCTGTCACCTGCATGCTAGGTTATTCATTTGACCATGAAACATCATCACTGACATTTCCTGAAGCAATTCAAGGTTATGTTCCCTGTTTGTGGGTTCACAGGCAGTGTCCCTCCTGATATTTGAAGCTATAACCTTCAGATTACCAGTTTAGTTCCTTAACTGCAATGCTGTGCTGTGAGCGGATAAGATCACAGGATAAGATAAATCGATCAATCTTTCAACAGCAATGTTGGCCTGCAGTGCTTTTTTTTTTACACCTATGTTTACAGGTTGAAGGGTTACAGTTCTGTTGTTTTGGGTCCGAAAAGGATTATGCTATTAACAGGATGCTGTTAACAGGATGCAAAATTCTCTCACCATTGATAATTAAATACAGCCTCTTCCTCATGAAGTGTATCAAGCAGTTTATGGAAATTTCCCTCAAATCCAGTAATAGACTATTGAGCTGTTAATGGAATGCCAGAGTTGAAATGTTGTAAAAGTAAATGGAGTGAACAGTACATTAATTGTTCAGCGCAGCTCATTAACACAGTAATAACATTCAAATGAAGAATAGTGTTAGAGACATCCAGAGGATTACTTGGTAGCACTTCTTATAAATAGTTTTTATAGACACGGAGAACCATGTTAATGTCAAAGAAGGCATTTTGTAACAAACTGCTATTGTTGTTATGTTGTATCCACGTATAATCATGTGATGGCCACACGACATGGCATACTGATTGCCTAATGAAATGTGTAGCGTAGTGACCAATAATCATGTTACAAATGTGTATATGTACTGTATCTATTAGTCTGAAGAAGGCCACTGTTACAGATAATCCTTGAACCTTTTTTGAATCCTTTTTGTTGTTGTTGTGCAAATCAGTTTAAAGAACACTGGACACATGAAGGTGCATTCACATCTTTGTTCAGCAGTAAAATTGATCAACAATCCACTGATCTAGTCTGGCAAGTTTCATTGCCTTGGCAACTCTGGCCTGAACACTGGGATGGAAACATGCCAGCCAATCTGCTTGCTGTCAGTTGTGGTAAGAAAAGGTGAGGCAATGCCCAGTCATTGTATTCACGTTTATCAGAATTAAGAGGTATGGGGATAGGTAGGCTTTTATCACACACACACATTCACAATCCCAGCAGTTGTTGCTAAATCGTTTCAGTTTTGCCGGTCCATTGTACGTGCATTGTAAAGCCATGTATGGTCAGACATTTGAAATGATTCAGCCTGGTTTTTGGAAAGACTATGCTGTGATCAATGCCTGTTTTTGTACACTACATTCTTAGTGGTAGTAAACCATAGAGAAAATGATTGAGGGGACTACTATAATGTTTGTTTTTAGATATTGCCCTAATTCATCACTGCATAATGTTTTAAAGGGAATTGTATATAAAATATACACGTGTATTGTATTGGCGACCAGTTCAGTTACCAATGCGTTTCATTATCATTGCTATGAAATCTCATACTATTGTACCATCAGGATACATGGACCCCTTTAGTAGTTACTGATTAGGCCTAATTACTCTTTAGACCAGATCTGGAATATAACACTAAATGTCGTTAGCCAGTAAATGCACAAAGCCACAAACACAATGCCGAGCGTATTGCAACGTGAGCTACATAGCTCTGAGGACATCAGCTAGCCACCTGCTCTTCTTGTTAAACCCCCGGTTCACCTCTTGTGAGTGGGGCCAGTGTATTTTATTGCATCAGCAGACGATGATTTACAATGACCTCCCTCCTCTCATTGTGCAGGTCAGTCAGGAGATGGCTAGGGTTATATACCTCGTCGTTAGTCAGCTGGCTCCTACTTTGCATTATTCATTGGGTGAGAGAGAGTCTAACCGGGGATTGCCTTGCGTGTGGAATGCTCTGTTTAAATGGCACGTCGGAGGCATTTCATCTCTGATTACATATTCCAAATAAATGCATCGCTCCACCCATGGGGAGACCGTCCGGCCGTCATGCATATTGCATTAATGCGGCGCATGCATGCCATCAGCTGCTGTGCTGCGTTTCTCAACCTGCGGCGTTCAGGGCTTGAGGTGGAGTTCAGAGCGCACGCAACATTTGGCTCTTGCGCTTGGATTGTGTGCGGCCGTTCCTCGTGCGATCTCAAAGTGCCCTGCAGCCTCTCGTGCGATCTCAAAGTGCCCTGCAGCCTCTCGTGCATCTCACCCATTTAGGGGTCCACTTAAAGCACAAATCCGTCATGTTTATTCTGGGCGGTCACAGTGACTTCTACAGCAGGTACCCAAGTTGTAAGAAACAGAGGTCACATGAGCTGGACGACGGAAATGAATATTGTAATCTGAACACAGAAGGTTTTTGTATAATTCAAAATGAAGCATATTCATACATTGGAGCTGGAAGCATCAAATTAAAATGTAGCCTATCTGTGTGGCCACTTGTTTCAAATGGCAGAAGGGTTGCAGTAATACCACTGCAAATGAAATGGGTTTTCATCCTGCAGCAGTATGTATTATGCCATTACATGCAGCCATTTCCCATTGATTCAGACTACTTAAGAAGGCATTAGTGCAGACCTCAGGTACTCAGAATTGCATACATTGTCCGTGCTTCAGGAAACGAGCCGGTAATGTGCTCTGACAGACAAAGTGATCAAACCAAAACAAAACTAAGATCAATAGCAGACTCGGGCCTAGACAGCGAAGATCTCTAGTGGTGATTCCCCGATTGCATTGTCCTGTCCGCCATTGGTGGAGCATAAATTAAGGCGATGGTGTCTTTTAAAAATTAATGCCCTAGTGTTACCTTTGGCAGTGTCTCCTCAAGACGAGACCAAAGAGTGGATCTGAGGCCGAGTGGGGATCCTTGCTCAGATCTTATATGAATGCCCCTGTCCTGCACTTGTGTGGCGTCTGCACAGCTTGTGCTGCACTGCTGATCTGCGCTTCGAGGTTCACCTCAAGATATATATACATACAGTATATAAATGATATATATAAATGGCACATGTCATTCCCTGATAATCAAGGTGCAATGACCCCCGAGTCCAGGCAGAGCGTGGCTGTGACGGCTCTGACAACGTTTCGCTTGTTGCCCTGGAGACAAAGGTGCCACGGGAGGAGCGGTGGGGCGAAGGCTGCAGATGTTGGACGGGCGTCTCACGCTGCGCCGGCTGATGTGAGAGGCGACGCGGCCCTCTGCTGTCTCCTCTGCTCGTATGCTTTTAATCCAGAATGCGGCCCTGCCACAGCAGAGACACCATTCACATCTCAAGTCCTGGGCCACAACTAGAGTTTTGGCAGTTATGCATGTGCATGTGTGTGTTTGTGTCGGCGTGTGTGTGTGCGTGTGTGTGTGTGTGTGTGTGAAGCAAATGCTCCAGCATGTGCGTGCGTAGGAGTGTGTGTGTACATGTGTGTTTGTGTGTGGGTGTTTTCTAACATTCCGTTTGCCTTCATCAATATATATTATATTTTGCTGATGATGTTATCCTGTCCCACAGCACTGATATCTGTGCATCTGTAACTATTTAATCTCAATCTCAGTCTTCATGTCAGCAGAGCCTACAGTAAAACCACATGTGACTCATCCATCCTTTGATAAATATATGCATACAGTGGTAAAAAAAAGTATTCACCCCCTTTGGCATTTTTCACATTTTATTACTTCATGCAATCAAAATGGATTTCATTGATCAACACAAATATTCTATAATGTCAACCCCCTCCCCCAACTCTAAAGCTTTTTCTTAATTAATTACAGCGAGTGATCAGCGAGTCAAGACCACGGTTACCAATGAGCCACAGAAGCCTAAATATGGATTGAACCTCTGAGAGACGGAAAGAGACAGAGACAGAGACAGAGACAGAGACAGAGACAGAGATAGAGATAGAGACAGAGACAGAGACAGAGACAGAGACAGAGACAGAGACAGAGACAGAGACAGAGACAGAGACAGAGACAGAGACAGAGACAGAGACAGAGACAGAGACCGAGACCGAGACCGAGAGACAGAGAGAGAGACAGAGACAGAGAGAGACAGAGAGAGACAGAGAGAGAGAGAGAGAGAGAGAGACAGAGACAGAGACAGAGACAGAGACAGAGACAGAGACAGAGACAGAGAGTCAGAGACAGAGAGAGACAGAGAGAGAGAGAGAGAGTCAGAGTCAGAGTCAGAGTCAGAGTCAGAGACAGAGACAGAGACAGAGACAGAGACAGAGACAGAGACAGAGACAGAGTCAGAGACAGAGACAGAGTCAGAGACAGAGTCAGAGTCAGAGACAGAGACAGAGACAGAGACAGAGACAGAGACAGAGACAGAGACAGAGACAGAGGCTTTTGGAGAAGCCTCAGCCAAACGCTGCATATAGCGAGACATCTCACTGCTGGCTGGATTAGACGGCATCAGCTGTGGGCTTCAAAGCTGCCAGTTTTCTGGATAAGAGCGTCTGCTAAATGCTTAAAATGTAAAATGTTAATGTTTTCTGTGACATTTTTTTGTAAGAGTGAGGCATTGGGGGGAGAGGAGGGGAGGGGAGGGGTGGGCATTGTGTCATGCTCAACCATGGTGCTCTAATCTGAGGGGCCAGCTCACCTTGTCCCCCATTGGTGCCTGTGCCTCGCTCTCCTCCATGCTCCATGATCCAGGGCCAGGGCGCTCGTGTGCACTCATTTCTAATGTAATCCTTAATCTGCACTCGCCCCCTGATGCTCTTTACTCTCATAGTATCAACGAGGGAGCGCCATGGCTCTGCCCTGCTCTGATGCCACTGCTGTGGTCTGCGCCCGATTTCGTTTTTATTTTGTCCTAAACTTTATTTCAGGTCAGGGGGTTTGTGGATACATTTTTCGATGGTACATTTTGTTTTTAAATACTCCATTCAGGACCCCCCAAACTGAATTGATTCATATTAGCCAAGATGCTCCTGCTTGGGTTCAGATGTTGGGCTGTGTGTAACACGTGTGGAGGGTAAAACATAAAGAGCAATGCCTGGGGAACACCCAGGCCCACGACACAGCTAAACACAGGACAGTATGTGCTCTACATTGAGAAGAATGTGAACTGAGACTTAAAAATGCCATCTGTGCAGCCACAAAGCTACGGCACAGATTGCTAATGTATGCCATCCAAATGTCTCTGAACACAGGAATCAGTTATGCATGTGAGCTCAGCCTATTACAGTGATGCTAACGCCAGGGGACAGGTCTCTCGCCTTTGCTGGTTCTCCGGTTATTGGTGTGGTGGAGACCTTGAATCCAAGCCCCGGTTGGCCCCTTGAATCCGGGATCCCACCGCGTTCACCACAATCATCCATTCATTCATTATCCCAAAGCTGCTTATCTTGGCTGGGGTCACCATAAAGCCTGGACCCAGCCCCATTCCCCCGGCCCAGGGTCAGAATCTCTTCAAGGGTTTTTAAAATAAATATTAAGTGCTGTATCAGGATTTAGTGAAATCTTTTCTACGGACTTCAGGGGCAGGGCCTTTGACAGCTCCGCCCCCTGAGCTCATCTGATCTCACCCCATCCTAACAAAGAGGAGCGCACCTTCACTCTCATAGGAAAAAAACACCCTTTATGACATCATGACTGTGTGTGTGTGTGTGTGTGTGTGTGTGTGTGTGTGTGTGTGTGTGTGTGTGCGTGTGCGTGTGTGTCCATCCAACTCAACGAGGGTAGAAGCATTTACTTAAACCTCAGAGTCATTATCAAATTTCATGATCCAGCATTTGGAATTGGAAATATATATTTTTAAGAACTGTTAATTCTTTCGCCATGAACGTAAAGAAAAGTACAGGCTGAAGTGTTGTTTGAGCTCTAACCCTGCTGAGCTGATGCCAGCATCACAAGGAGGGGCCGGAAATCTGCCCATTTGTTTGATCGGGGCCGAAAGCCTCCAGATAGGCCGTAGTCTTGATATCAATCTTTAAGCAGGCCTATGTATTTATGAAACATGCTTCAAATAACCACCTCCCCCCCCCCGCCCCCGCCTCCCGCCCCCAGCCCCTGTTGCTACCATCAGATCCGTGTGCAACTCTGTTGTGAGGGTAATGACCCAATCGTGATGGCGCAACTGAATTTTGGCCCGCCGCCTCTTCCCCAGACAATAATATGCCCAGTAATATGTGCCTTAGCATACAAAGCAGCTATGGACTGAGGAAAGGACGTCTGATGAGGAAGAAGGGAGAAAAAAACAGCATCTAGAGGCTGCCTGACGCCTCTTTTTTGTTTGTTTGCAGCAGAGAGCATCACCGTTTAAACTAGTGCATTGTGTCCCTTCTTTCAGCGCTCTGTGGTAACACACTCTCTCTGTTCCTCAAGCCTAGCAAGTTGTGCAGAGACATTTCTCAGGGGTTCAGATTATTATAATTTTTTTTTTTAAAGCATCTGAAGTTTGAACATCTTTTGAACATCTTTCCATACAATTTAGTTATGGACATTATTGTAGTGGGAAAAAAAGGTCATTCCAATGTACAGTTTTGCTTTATAAATGCATTAATTCAATGTTTTGAATATAAAAATAAAGAAATAGTTGGTGAACCAAATAGGTTATGCGTTGTTTGTAAGTGTCATAACACCACATGGGCTATATTCTGTGGCAAATAAAAATGTAAGTGAATTTCGCGACTGTGATTTGGTCTGTATTGTAGCACTCAAGTCTCCACTGTGTCATACGCTTGCAGACATTCAGCACATATATCAATGCGTAGGAGATGATTTCATGGCCTTCATAAATGCCATCCTTGCAATCGCTTGTAAATCGCGTCGCCGTGGCGCCCTTAAAAATGCTGGCCTATTTTCTACATCAATACATTTGAGCTATTCTCTTCTGCGTCTCGTCATTGTTAGGAGTTCAGTTTGATCCAACCTTTCCAATGTTTTAAGGGGTCGGGTAATCATTTTACGGTTTTCCTAAATTGGCTCAATTGTTAGTTTTTTAAAATTCCGTCTGGAAAATGTCCATTGCGATGTGCCGCGTGACCTGCTTGTAAACGACGCTGTACAAAAGGAATGTTTGATTGATCGATTGGTTTTGTTAATAAAGTGTGTTTTATAGTAAGCCTTTAAATCATTTTTTACATTTTTACATTTTAAGCATTTAGCAGATGCTCTTATCCAGAGCGACTTACAAGACTTAAATGGTGTTTGTAAGCTGACTGGTCTGGCTTAATAGTTGCTGTGGTCAGAGGATGGTCATATTTTGGTTGCTGGGTGACCAGGCCCACACACGTTGGCGCTCGGGAAATGGGCTGGTGTTGGGGGTCTGCCATTATAGTTTGGGTTTCGCTGTGAGTTGCGCGAGGGACGGATGCTAAGCCATACTAGAGGGAGATGTTGGGCCTGTCTTTAGCTACCTTACCTGTTAGAGAGTGGGAGCTCATTGGCTCGGTGGTGTTAGTAGGTTAGTAGGTTCCCACTGGGGCCATATATACTGAAAATGTATGCATTCACAACTGTAAGTTGCTTTGGATAAAAGCATCTGCTAAATGGCGTATATATATATATATATTATTAGGTTACGTAACGCACACCTAGTGTGCTATATAAGATTTGTTGTTTTATATTAGTGGCCAATCCCAAGAGTGCCGTTAGTTTTTATCTGAGTTGAGGACAGTGAAACGCCGGTAACTGGGTCTGAAATGCATCGGCAACTCCCGACTCTTCTTCAAATTGCGCTTTTACTGCATTGCAGCTGTAGCACAACAACACTGTGAAGTGAGAAGGTACATTTTCGCCAACGTGTCTATGACAGACAAGTTTTTTTTTGGGGGGGGGGGGGATATTTTAAAACTTTTGAGCTGCTTTCTCACAGATAGGTGCAGTACATGATGTGTTATTGGCGAGTGGATTAGACGTGCTTTATAGAAGCCAAGGAAGATAAATAGTGACTTTTAGAAATGTGCTAATCCTCTCCTTCCTTATAATCCCAGGCAAGAGCAAGCAAGGTGACTGCTGCTTTAGAATGGATCAAACCTGGCCTGGAGACCAGCCATAGTCAGAGGAAAGGAGTGTGTGCGTGTGCGTGTGTGTGTGTTCGGGTGGGTGGGTTCATGCCCGTTTATGTGTGCATGCTTGTCTGTGTGTGTGTATGTGTGCTTGTTTGTGTGTATGCATGCCTGTCAGTGTGTGTGTGCATGGCTATGTGTGTGTGTGTTAATTCTTGTATATAGAAGTGTGGAGCTGGCCTGAGAGTAATTTCATAGCTCATCATTTGATATAACAATTGCCTTCCTCCCTCATGCTGACAGACCAGAGCTGCACAGTCATTGTAGAGCCTTGATACGGGGCCCCAGGGAGAGGGATCTGTATTCAGTGGATGTGGGCCAGTTGTGACAGGGCTCGCTGTGGAGAATCGCAAGCTTATTATTATTATTTTTTATTTTTCTCAGTGAAAATGATCTTTAGCATATGTGACACGGCAGATAGTGGAGCATGACTGCCATAACGCAAGGGTGTGGATGCATTCAAGGCGACAGGTTGGATCGAAATGAAACGAGTGCTCTAAAAATTAAATCTGCTCGAATGTCCCAGTCAAATTGACTGTCCATACGACCATACGTTTGGCCAAACCAACTGAATAGATGAGTAAAGTAATGTGCTGAGTTAGGATAGGCCATTTATGCAAATGAGAAATAACAGAGACCTTGAATGGCACCCTTATGACTTATTATTCTAAATACCAGGTATAAAGGTATCTGTTGATGTCTTAGTACCTGGGTGCCCAGGTTTGGTCCTCGAGATCTATGGGGTGTGCAGAATTTTGTGCAGAATTTTAATACCTTCACTAACACACCTGATTTCATTAATACCTTCACTAACACGCCTGATTTCATTAATACCTTCACTAACACACCTGATTTCATGAATACCTTCACTAACACACCTGATTTCATTAATCTTTCACTAACACACCTGATTTCATGAATACCTTCACTAACACGCCTGATTTCATTAATCCCTTCACTAACACACCTGATTTCATTAATACCTTCACTAACACACCTGATTTCATTAATACCTTCACTAACACACCTGATTTCATGAATCCCTTCACTAACACACCTGATTTCATGAATCCCTTCACTAACACACCTGATTTCATTAATACCTTCACTAACACACCTGATTTCATTAATACCTTCACTAACACACCTGATTTCATTAATCTCTTCACTAACACACCTGATTTCATTAATCCCTTCACTAACACGCCTGATTTCATTAATACCTTCACTAACGCACCTGATTTCATTAATCCCTTCAGTAACACACCTGATTTCATTAATACCTTCACTAACACACCTGATTTCATGAATACCTTCACTAACACACCTGATTTCATTAATAAACTGCTCATCAAGACAATGTATATTCGGATCAGGTATGTAGTGCTGGGCTGGAACAAAAGTCCCGCACATCCTGTAGATCGTGAGGACTGACTGGGCGCCCCTGAATGAGTGCCATACAAGGAAACAGGGAATAAACCAGCTGAAAACAAGATTAGGCCTCCCTAGTTGCTGTCACTATATATATCGCAATATGGAATCATCTTCACTGTAGAACGCATTGTTACTGCCATAACATAGATTGACAGCTTCTATTCTCTCGATATGTGATCTTTAACCCGAGGTCAATGTGCTGTGTTGTCACTGTGATACTCTCTGATACCCGCGCTAAACATCTGTTCCTGGATTTAAGATGTTAACACCCCCCCCCCGCCACCACCACCCCGGTCCTGCTGCTGAATCAGACAGCCCACCCAGCCACCGCTCGCAGAGAGCTTGGCAAGCGGACTGTCAGCCGTATTTCAAAGGGGGAGACAGTGCACTGCAGTGCACCACGGCTCTGTTCATTTGTTAAAAGGAATTGCCCAATTTCATTAGCTAATAGAAATGTAATTGAAACGATGATGTTATTGCGCCAGAGGGACAGAGCAGCCGGGCCCCCCGGTCGTTAATAAAAGTGTAACTGGCGGGGGGAGAGGGAAGGACGGATAGAGGGGTGTTTTTCTCCCCCCTGCTCTGAAAGGTTGGGAAGACTTTCCTGCCCCCCTCACAGAACCGCACGGAGCAAGGGAAGCTATTTTCTGAAGTGAATTGTCCTCAGAGCCGACCGATAAATCGCCTGCAGTACCGTACGACAACTAGCCGCGGCCCAGGAGAGTTTGCAGGTACAGCACTTAACAGCACTCGCCATGCCCGTTGATGTGAACATCGTGTGAAACCAAGGGTAACTTTCTGAAGCCTCTGTGTATATTTTGGGCGCGTCAGTGGGGAATTAAACGGCAGGTTTGATAATCAGAACTTCTGGCTGATGGTTACAATTCTGCCCAGTCTTATCCGAACTCTGCCGCTGTCAGACGCAGTTCTCTTCTGGAAGTTTCCTGTCAGAGGGGAGGCTAATGGCATGCGATCACAGAGAATTAAACATGAAGCCGCGGCACTCTTTTCAAAGTGCACGGGGGTGGGAGCGCAACGCGGGCCCCTCGGCGCAATATCAATTGATGGCAAACGAGGCGGGCGCGTAAACGGTTTCAATTGTTTATACAATCCATGCATTAGCATAACTTATCCAATTTCAATCCCCGAGATGGAATACGACTGAGGAGTGTGAGCGGTCCTGTGTGATGTGATTTCCCTTCACTGGTGGCACAGCGGTGACTTGAACAAGTGCATGCTTTATCTCTCTTCTCTCTTTCTCTCTCCTCTCTCTCTCTCTCTCTCTCTCTCTCTCTCGAATATAATAATAATATATGCCATTTTGCAGACGCTTTTATCCAAAGCGACTTACAGTAGTGAATGCATACATTTTTCACTGTATGTGGCCCCAATGGGAAACGAACCCACAACCTAAGCGTTGTCAGCGCCGTGCTCTACCTACTGAGCCACACAGAACCACTCTCTCTGTCTTACTTTTTGTATCTCTTGTCCTCTCCTTTGTCTCTTTCACTTTGGAGACAACTTCATCTTGCGTGTGTGTGTGTGAGTGTGTGATTGTGTGAGTGTGTGAGTGCATGTGAGTGCAAAGTGCTATTTGATCCTATAATAAATGTGCAAATGACGTCCCCTAAGACACGTTTGGGAGAGGTTTCTCAGTGATTGGGGTGTTGTAGGAACTGCTCTTGGTGTCTGCAGTGCCTATGGTGTGAAAAGTCATTTAGGGAGCCTGTAAATTGGAAAGCTGAGAAAACAAGATCCAGTCAGCTGTAGAACAGCGAGCCTCATGTTTTTCAGTATCCATTAGCATCTGCGGAAGCATTCCTGCACCAGCACCCGGGTTCGCTGACAGACGTTGACGTGGAGCTGGTCTTAATTGACAGGTCACTATTGGTTAGGGGCACACGGTGCAATGCTGCTCTTAATTTGCAGCGGTCATTTTCGTTTAGCGCGCACACGCATTGTTTCTGTGTACTTCACATTGCCCGGTCGGATGCGTTTCGAAACACACAGCAGCTCAACTGAAGAGAAAGGCCCTGAAAAAAATGTCCTGCTCTCAACCCAGGGACCGCGGAGGGCTGCAAGCCAAAGAGCTTGTGGAAAGGAGCTCCTGCACAGCTGTCTCAGTCAAGTGCGTTAGCAGATGGGGTCGCTGAGCGGGACGGTGGCGAGCTGGGGAAATAATTAGCTGTAGGTGACCGACAATGTGCCCCAATGAGTTAGCGGAGCGTGGAGCCTGCAGATTCACTCGTTGAGGAATAACTCATTGCACTTGTGAGCCTGGAGTTCTCAGGAGCTTGAGGATTTACAATGCTTACAGACTGTTGCCTTTCTGGCAGTAACCTATAGTATGTCTGTCTGGATTCACAAACTGCACAAACTGGGACATTTGTGTAGAATGTCAGAGCATACTGTTAACGTGAAAAGGCACGCCGAACTCAGTTTAGTTTAAAAAGGTCGCTGATTTGTTGGGCTACACCGTCATCCCCTGTGTGGGTCTACACTAGTTGGAGTGGGGTGCAGGGTTAATTGTGATGTCACGGTTTTGGCCACCCAGCCAGAATAACAGTAGCTGCGTGGCTCCATGTGAGTGTCTCGCGTTCTTGGGACAGCAGGATGAGGACGGTTAACGAAAGAAAGCTCTCAAAAGGATGCAATCAAATCATTTCATATGCTGTACAGAACAGCTTTTATTTTAAAGCATTTCACACTCTGTGAGCTTGAAATCAGGGGTTGTGGATAGCCCCTTTTGAATTCCACTGTACGGGAAAGTAGTCTGCCGTGATTGTCACGCACTCTGACACTGCCACTCCTGGAGTGTCGTATCTGCTGTGGCCCATCTGTCCCCTGCCACGCTGATTTTCTTTTAGGGAAGAAGTATCATTTGAATCCCCCCTTCAATCACCCATCCCTACACGCTGCCAGTGAAACGCTTGGGAGGGCTGGCGTGACGCAACAGTGACCCAACCTGCTGTCACAGCTGCCAGTGCTGTCTGGAGCAGCACCGCCCACCCTCACATCTGGCAAGTGGTCTATTTTGTCATTTTATTAAACATTTTTTTTATACTTTATTTTCCAATTTTACCCCGTTTTTCTTCCCAATTTGGTAGCCAATTACCCGCTGTGCTTAGTTAAATCCCCTTCCCTTATAGTTCGCTGCCGTAGTCCTGTGACCAGCAGTGACAAGGGCGAAGCGCTGTCTCCTCCGAGACAACACTCGTCATGCCGTCGACTGTAATTCCGGTACCCCAGAACCACTCCTCCAACTGTGTGTGTCGGCTTCCCTCCCCCCTCCCTGGGGCGGACAGCCAATTGCCGCCCCGATGGCACTCCCGACCAGAGCGACTCTGGCGCGATGGGGAATCGAACCCCGGTCGCTGTGGCCAGTGTCGGACGTTGAAACCTCTAGACCACGCGGGAGGCCGCAAGTCGTCTATTTTATACACAATGGGCGGGATTTATTACGAGCCGTAAGGGAAAACGTCGATATCCAATGGGTTTCGGGGTACGGGTAAGGATTTTCACATTTGTATAGAGAAGAGGAACGTGTGAGTAGGGATGGGAGGTGGGCATTGGGTCTGTCTCCTAAACACGGCGCAGACAGGAGGGATGAGGATGAATTATTGCACTGCATTGTATAAGTAAAATAAGAATGCTTTCTGTGCGTTCTCTGTCTGCTGTTCTGCTTTGTGGACTAACCGCTTTAGTGGCACTGCTGCATATAAGAATAGTCCCCAGAGTGTGGATGGCAGTGGAGGGGGTTATACAACAGTACATGTGTGTAGCGTAAGCCCCAAAGGGACAGGGGATTTTCCCCGTAAGCGCTGTAGCGAATTGTGTAATATCAGTGCAGCACAACTCAAGTTTGACTGGGACAACGGTGAGCCGTTCGACATTTTGATTTATTCAAAGACCGGGAAACGGGTGAACAAACAGAAGAGAAAATATTGTGCCTATAAACCTAACTAACAAGAAGCTTCCCTCTCAATGAAAACAGACCGCTATGCAGTTTACCAGTGATCTACAAGCCACAGTTCCGACTGCCATAAACCGTACGACAGGTAATGGGTTGATTTATGGACGGGCTGAGCAAATTGACAGACAGGACTCTGGGCTTTAAATCAGGTTAGTAATACAGGCGGAGGTTAAATCCCATTCATCAGTTTGATACACTTATCGCACATCCTTCCTGTCCTACAGTGCAAAACAATATGTGTATAAGGGAGAGATGATCATCTAGTGCAGGGGTGTCAAACTCATTCCATCGAGGGCCGAGTGTATGCAGGTTTCTGTTGTAACCAATGCACTACACCAGGTGATTTCAATTAGGTTCCCTCCTTAGTTGAAGAAGTGAGCTAATTAGTGAAATCACCTGGTGCAGTGCATTGGTTACAACAAAAACCTGCACACACTCGCCCTCAATGGAATGAGTTTGACACCTGTGATCTAGTGCCTTCCGGATGTGGACTTTCACTCAGCAGACTGAGTTAATTTTAGGTTGCTTGATTGTAATTGGCAACATACAACGAAATATGTAATGTGATATATAATTACAATGAATTGTATAAAAAATAATTATGTCTGCCCATGGTGAAATAATGCCATGTATAAAAATTCCCTGTCACTTGTGTTAGCTTTTGAAATTTGGTGAATGTGTAGGAAATTAGCTCCCTGAGACCATAAGGGTTTAACAGAATTATATAGTGTAGTGAGTAATGGGCTCGCTCATGTATGCCAGCCCATTTAGTGCTTTGTTGGTAAGAAGCAGACGTTTAAATCCTGCTCTGAATTTTATGGGAGGCCATTGAAGGAAAATCTCTGAAGGACATGAAACATTTAGGCTAGTTTTGCAATGACAAAAAGGCAACTCTGGTTCTGCTTGTGTATGGAATTCTAAAGTGAGATCAGGGTCTAATATTAGGCTATAGCAATTCCTGAACTCTTCTTTTAGAGTCAAAGAAAACCCATCTATTATGAGGAAGAGTTGTGACATTCCATCATGGAACTGCCTGGGCCTCAAAAGCACAATGTCTGATTTATTAGTAATACAGAATTTGTAGTCCTTCAGGTGTTCATGTTGTTAAGATATGCATTACCTAACTCCACTGGGCGAGGTTTCTCTGGATTCATGGACATACATCATCTGCTTAGCGGTGGAAACTGGCACCATGCTTCCACCTGACCTTGGTAAACCATTTGCATTGGGAAAAGCAGAGGCCCAGGATTGGATCCTTGCGGAACTCTAGCACACATCTGAATGGACCTCTTTGATCTGCACATAAATCTGTGTGATTAATATGATTCTGAACCATGAGAGCACATCCCCCCCCACTATGCCAACAAGACCGGTCGATTAAAAAGAATTTGCTGATAATTACGTTAAATGCCGGACTGACGTACAAAGGTGAAGACCTGGGCAAAAGCCTGATATGGAATTTGCTGGAATGGAATATGATGGGAAATAAGTCAATGACATTGCTTTCTCTTGGAAGATTGGACGTTTTGAGAATGAGTTTTATTGCAGTAATACTTGTGGCTGAATACCTTTAGAAATAGTGTTGAATATGTAAAATATATCCTAAAACATAATAATCATGATAATTATATGTGTTAGTTTACTCTGTAATCATTATCATTCACATTTTTATACAGATACATACACTAGCAACCGAATAGGCAATGATTTTGTTTTCCATGTCCTTCCATTCAAAGAGTGCTTGACTTTTATGAGGCAGACATAACCTCTACACAGTTGTGTAGCTCCAGATGAGCAGTTTTAATTATAACTTTATTTCAATTACATTGAAATGACATTGGTTCACCCATCAACTCACAGACACATGTGAATGTGTTCCACTAAGATCATTTTATTTCCCATATCATTACCATATTATTAGCAGTTTATTGCTGTATTTGTAAATGGTGTCATACACTGCAGGTCGTTATCAGTAGGGAATAATGCAGTGTCCTTTGACTAACGGGGGGTGAATTCTTGTTAGACAACCGCAATAAAGCTCTTAATTGAAAGGTAATTAATGAAGCTTGAATGGCAACCTGAGACCCATTTGTCAGAATCGCTATAATGTTGTTCCGGATGGGCAGATTTTATTATAAGGAGTTCATGCTCCTGCTCCTGCCCTGCTGTGTTGTTTTCCTGCCAACACATTCCCTTCTGATTGGCTCAGTTGTGAGTTGGGTCACACCTTAGCCAATTAGGGATGAGTGTGCAGTGTTTGATGAGATAAATGAGCTCATTCTAAATTCTTAATTACAGTGGCTGAACCATGCCAGATAGATAATTGGCAAACAGGGTCTAGGGGATATTGCATTCCTATACTGCAAACTATGGAATGTTGACTCTTTTTCTTTGACCGTATAATCAAAGAACAGGATAGGGAAGTGTTGGTTTGTACTTACTTAGGAATTAGGCTATTTTCAGCAATTAAGCTATTTATTTAGCAGACATCAAGACATAATTTTTAGCCTTTTTTAAATCACATATTGAAAATAATAATGCGGCTCTATGCACTATAAATGTCTCATCACTGAACATCTAATAAAGTTGGTTCAAAACCCTGTATGACTAAACCATAATGTTGTTTATGAATCTAATTCCTGAGATTCAAGGTTTATGTGAGACACAGATGATATTTTATTTATACAGCTAGATATTTACTGAAGATGAGCTCAACATGTGCCACCCAGAACTAGAACCTGCAAGCTCCTGGCTCCAAGCCCGGCTCCTTTACCACTACTCCACATTGCTGCCCACATGAACGCACCTCACGGGGGCTGCTGGGTAGCTCATCCTGTTAAGGCACTGTTCTAGTGCGTGGATGAGCCCCGTGGTGTGGTATCGAATCCAAGAATGTGCCAGTGTCGACTGTGGTCAGCAGCCCTGCAGGGTAAAGCACAGTTGGCAGTAGCGTTGCCTAGGGGACGCCCGATTTGGCCAGATTGTCCGTGTCTTGGGCGCCCACAGTGCACAAAGCTGTACACAAAGTCTTCCTCTGTCTCATGTCTGTGGAAACTTAACTTCAAGATTCAAGATTCAAGATACCTTTATTGTCATTGTACTGCTACCACGAAATTAACACAACACTCCTAGTGGGGCTCCAATATAAAATAGAATAGAAATAAAAAAATAAAAAAAGACATGGGACAAAATAGACATGGGGGCAAAGTTCGATCCACTGTACATACACCCACACACACACACACACACACTTATTTAAGGAGACAAGACATTCACACCACACACCTGCTACATATTGCACATGTAAGAAGATATTGCACTTATTATAAGTTATAAGTTATATTGCACCACTGTACATATCACCACTGTATATTGCACAACAATGGATATTACACTTATTTCCAGTTATATTGCACATGGGAGTATGTATTGAGGTAAGTATTGAGGCATCATGACTAAAATGCTAAAGTGCTAAAGTGCTAAACTTGTGTTGAGTACGGTGTGAAAAGAAGTGGCGGCTGACATCATGTGGTCCAGAGAAGAGCACACGCTGGTTTAAAGTCCCCTGAATTGGCAGCGGAGGTTGCATTTGATTGGGCATTCCAAATTGGCAGAAAAAGAGGGGAAAAAGCATAAGAAAAGACGGTTGTCACTCTCTCAGATCAAGTCACCCATTCAGAAGGCAGGTGTGAGCTGTGAGCTGTCGGTCTTGGAACCTGTCTGCTTGTACTAACATAGGGAATGGCTCTGTGGCACGGTGACAGGTGTGTCTGACCAGCGGATAGATGAGGAGATAAAAATAGGCAGTTAAATGGCCCATGGCCATTTTATGACAAAACATAACATAACATCTTCACACAAAGGAGGGCTGGAACACTCCAACACAGCAACACATCAAAACAGCTGTGTCCACCCATCTGTCTCCTCAAAGTCACAGCAGCCTTATGTCTGGCCTGAAAAAAACAATGAGACACACCTGTGCTGATTACCAATCAGCCTCAGGTGTGTGTACCTGTAGGTTAGGCCACCACTGCCCAGAGTCCGAAGGCATTGTTTGTTTATTTTGGGATCTCTTTTAGCCTATTGGCTAATCTTCCAAGAGTCCTACAGCGATCAATATACAGTATGCAGTAGAGCTAAAAAATAGAACTATGTAAACTATTAAAAAATTTAAATAGAAGAATAAAAATAAAAAAGAATTGTTATGGTTTTCTTTTCTGTTGTGTTTTAATGAACCAATTTAATTATAGTATTTTTGTCAACTTTGAAAAAATAGAAGACAGAGTTGAAATAAACAACAATATCAAGTTGGCAAATCAGGCAAAAATTACGATAATACAAATATCAATAATTACATTTTATTATTATATTGATAATGAAGCACATTTTTCTCATATGCACTGGTTTTGAGTCACAGTGTTCTCTAACACATTACAATCTTTTCTTAAAATGTTTCTGAAAGCATTTGTCAGGTTATTTCATGCATTTACTGTTCTGAAAGTGAATGCTCTTTTACCCATCTCTGATTTGGGTCTTAATGGAATGTACATATCTTTGGTTCTGCTCCTTGTGTTTAGTGAGTGCCTTTCTTTTTTTTCTTTTTATTTGTTTCAGATTTTATCCAGTTTTTCTCCCAATTTGGTAGCCAATTACTCCTGCTATTCTCAGGTCGGTCAATCCCTCCCTCGTAGTTCGCTGCCGTAGCCCTGTGAGACGGCACTCGTCATGCTGTTGACCGTAACTCCGGCACCCCAGAGCCACTCCTGTGTGCAGCGAACATCTTGTCGGCTTCCCTCCCCCCTCCCTGGGCGGACAGCCAATTGCCACCCCCAGTGGCACTCCTGGCCAGAGCCAACTCTGGCGCGGACCGGGGAATCGAAAGTGAGTGACTTCCTTTAGCTAGATGAAGATTAAATTTAATTGCATCTGGTCTTTTTAAATTATGGATTTTATGAAAAATATGAATATTAAATAATATTACATTAGAGGAGTAACCCTCACTGTTCATCCCACTGCCCTTCCATCACAGGCTCATTTTCAATTGGTGGTGGAAGCATATCGACAAGCTGTCAATCGGTATCGGTTTCTGGCCACGCGCTTCAATTTTCTACTCATCCCCTCTGTAGAACAAAACAGAAGGGAACGCAACAGAACACCAAAAGAACAGACACACGCTACGTCCAGGAGTGAACCCTGTTGTGCCTACTTATTCGCTGTGACGTACGCGATTGCGATCGCTCTGCAGTGCACAATCTCCTCTGACCAGTAATCCCCAGAACACAGGCTGGCTGTGCACTGTACTGTGAAGCCACTCGCCTGCTACATGCACAAGGCCCCTGAGGGGAAAGAGCATAGCACTTTGGTTTTTAAATATGCCCTTTATGCCGAGAGGAGCTACAGATACACTATCTTGACTTGCACGCAGGACCCTTTTATCTATCTTTTATCTGTCGAGAGCGCAGTTCATTTGCTCTGCCTCCAAATATAATTTTTAGGTGCTCAGATATGGTTATGTAATTGTCATTATATGGAAACCAGGGGCAGTGCCTGGTTGGAGCACCTAGGCTCCAGAGACAGGGAGTGGAGAGATAGGGAGTAAACCCCTCTCGAAGGAGAAGAGGACTTGCCTCTGATCGCCCCTGTTCTTCAAGCCTATCGTTCTGGCACCCGGCTCGCACTCATCAGCTCTGAGTCCCCCGTCACTGAATAGGGGAATTACATCGCCAGGGTGAAGAGTAATTTCTGAGCCGTGGCAGTGTGGGGAAAAGCGCTCTCTGATAAAATGCAAATGAGACTCACGGCACAGACTCGGGACACAGGGGACCAGGCTCCTCAAAGCACCCTGAAAAAAAGGAACGGCCTCATGTCACTTTGAGTCAGCAGCCCGCTGTAGGCCTCTGCGGCCTGCTGCCTGAATGTGCATTCCAGATATAACCTCTGTGACCTGTCACCCGAATGCACAGCGCCACAGTTATAACCCCTGTGACCTGCATTCACACTGTGATTATAACCTCTGTGACCTGTCACCTGCCCAAATGCACAGCGCCACAGTTATAACCTCTGTGACCTGTCGCCTGAGTGCACAGCGCCACAGTTATAACCTCTGTGACCTGTCGCCCGAATGCACAGCGCCACAGTTATAACCTCTGCGACCTGCATTCACACTGTGATTATAACCTCTGGGACATGTCACCTGAACGCACAGGCAGGCTATAACTTCTGTGACCCATTGCCTGAATATGCCCTGTAATTATACCTCTGTGGCTGATGCCTGAATATAACGCTGCTGGAAAAACGTTAGTGGTACCGGTTAGCAGCTCAGGCACTCCTACATGTAATGGAGGGAGCTCAGGCGCAGCGGGAAAGACATAACAGGACAAGGCAGAGGGAAGAATTGCCCACCGAATCGTTCAGCCCTGCCTGGGATGCGGCCTGCTCCCGCTGCGAGAGGCTGCGCGCATCAGACGGTCGGCTGTTGCTCAGCCAAGGACCGTGCCTGGTTTCAGAGGGGGGGTTACGCAACACGCTAATGCTTCAGGGGTTCCTGGGGTTTGGTCTGTGATGCCTGGGATGGAGTTGGGGGGGCAGGGGCAGGGGGGAAGGGGCACGGCGGGGGATGCGGAGGAAGGGAAGTGCAGCGCTTGCATGCCAGGCCCCCGTGATTGTGTTGTGACAGGTGATGATCAGGAACCCGCGGGTGTGAAATGGTTTGCAAGGCTCTGCTGTCCCTCTGGAGGAATCTGCCCCGTTCCGTTCAGCCTGACTTGGTGCCTTCTTCTGCACGAGTGCCAGATGCCGTGCCCTCCCCCCCCCACCCCCTGATGGCTCCTGGGCTCCAAAATGCTCATGGAATATTTTGGCCCCCCCTCCTAGCCCGACTTACAGTTCATGTTGCAATTACGTAACATCGGCCGATTGGCTGGTGAGGCGTGAGCCTCCGGGCTGGAGGCCGCGGGGGAGGATAGGAGGCGCTCCTGTGATAATCCGGCGCTGCTTCCCTCCCTTAAACCTGCAGGGAGTGCCCTCTTATGCTGTTGCATCTGTTAGCATTTCACCCTGCCTGCTGGCGAAGCAAACATCGATGGGTGAGTCTGCACCCCAGGTTCTGTGTGGCTCAGTAGGAAGAGCATGGCATTGACAATGCTTAGGTTGTGGGTTCAATTTCCATCGGGGCCACATATACTGAAAAATGTATGCATTCAGTACTGTAAGTCGCTTTGGATAAAAGCGTCTGCTAAATGGCATATATTATACATTATTATTATATTGTTTCGGTGCCATTTCCCATATCAGCGTTCTGGGACCCTGAACTGGGGAGAATAGTCCTGGTAACCCCCTGGCATCCCTCTCCCAAAAACCAGCCCCTCTCACAGCTGTCCAAGATGGTCTCCTTCCTTCGTGCCATGAGCTCCTTGCACAGATGGAGACACTGCTGACAAACCTGCCCCAGACAGCGTCTCTCTTATCCGCCTGGCAGATGGATAAAATCACAGCCAGAAACATGATTGCTTGTTTGTTGCTTTATGTAATGGCAGGGCAAAGCTGCGTGATTCAGATCCTCAGCCAAAATAAGCAACAATAACAATGACACCAACAGCAGCGGCAGAGAAAAATCAGAAATTCTAACGACAGATGCAGCCTATATATACATTTAAAGGCGGGATACACATCCGAAACACATTTTTTTCTTGTTCTTTTTTCTTGTTCTTTCTCTAGAAAGGTCACATTTACTAAATGGTCGCAAGGGGTAAAATTCCTATTAGGATGTAACTTGCGGGGGTTAAGTCACTTTGGGATTTTCCTTTAGATTAATAGTTAAATCTGTTCATGTATATGTATATCTGGGGTAAACACGCTCAAACAGGGTAGAGATTTTGTAACTTAGGTCAATTAAGAATTCCATCTGATTTACTAAAGCATGCCTTAATTGTGACTCTTCTCTTTGGGTGAGAATTTTAAAAACTCTTGAAGGCAGTATTTTATGATATTGCCTAGATATTTCATAATTCCAGTTTTGTGTTGTGCTTTCTGAGGTGTTAGTCGCTGTCCCAGTGATGCGAAACAAATAATCACAAATGTTGTTGCAAGGTACCCTGGTCCATGTCACTACAGCTTTATTTTCAGGAATACCTGTCTACAGACAGCTAAGTCAGAATTTTAAATGTATATTATGTAAAGAATAAATATTATTTACTAGAACTTGAAATAAAAATTATAAATGCAATTCTGAATTTGAACAATTATCTTATTGTCGTATGCAGTCATGAATCGTGAATACAGTCTAACTTTCAGACACTCTGTGGCCATCTCCCATCACAAGTTTAACCATTTATATTCTTTATTCTTATTCTAACATTCTTTCCTCGGTTGGACCACCGCTGGTGTCTTTTTCCCGCATTATGTTGTAGAAACGTTTTTCTGTTGGCGCTGCCTAACACCTATTTTTTACATCATCAGTTGTATGTTTTCTTTACATCATCTACTGTTTGTTTTGTTATGCTTAATGAATGAAGCATAACAAAACTGGTGTTGTTTTCCTATTCTATAATATGGTATTGTGATGCAATACCTCTTTGACCAATACCTATATTTCCTGATCTGTACATTAAAAGTTTCTGTTTCTCGTTGTTCCCTCGCTACTTGTGCCTGGTTGCTGCGCATCCATTCCATACGTTCTAAGAGTGAAAGGAATTTGCAAAAGTTTGCAGTGCAAAAAAAAAAACCCTGGCCTGATAACTAATACCAGTGTTGCAGGTTTACTTCAAAACTACAGGTAGACATTTACAAACTAGGGTAGAAGTTTATTTGCAAATGGGAACAACACTGAATTTTCTCCATGTGTGACAACTAAAGCTGGGATTGGACAAGATTAAACACATGTTAACTGGTCTTGCGTCTATAACTCATGATCTAACTCATTGATCTCTTTGAAATGAAATTCTGTTGTGTCAGTATGCTTCTAAAATGGCTGCCATCCATTTGTTCCTAGAATATTGAACAGCCTTTATCGTGAAGAAAAGCCACCCTGAATTTGACAGCATCACTCATTCAGCATCACTCATTCAGCATCACTCATTCAAATGGAAAATGAATGCCAATCACAGGCTTGCCCCTATGTCTGGTGCTATTTGTGTTTGCGTTTATACGGTCTCTTTTTGTGGAGGGTCTGACAGATTTTTGGCGGGTCTGATTAAACAATCAGCAGCAGCTGTAAGGCTAGCCAGTGCAGGAGCAGCTGTGGGGGGCGGGGGGAGTACATCACCTTAGAACAATGGCATAACACTGTCACTCTGTGCTGTGACACTACGCTTATAAAACAGACATGTTAATGCTTCTGAATTACCCAGAGGAGTCAAATCCCTCTCTCTCTCTCTCTCTCTCTCTCTCTCTCTCTCTCTCTCTCTCTCTCTCTCTCTCTCTCTCTCTCTCTCTCTCTCTCTCTCTCTCTCTCTCTCTCTCTCTCTCTCTCTCTCTCTCTCTCACATACACACACACACACAGCCACACACACACACACACTCCTTCCCTCCCCTCAACCCTTTTAGTGTCTTTCTATCTGTTTCTCTTTCTCTCTCTTGGGAGAGGGCTTCTAGAGGTTCCCGAAAACCACAAAGGGCAAAAGGACACATTAATAGAAAGTGTTGGGGCTGGAAAGCTGGAAACCATGCATGGCTGCTCTGTAGTGTGTATTGCTGTTGTTCTTCAACATTTCCAATGGACTTTGTGTTGCAGTGCTCCTAATATTGTGCAGCATTGTGTTTTATGGACAGTCCGGGGTAATTTTCCATAAAAAAACAACACGAAAATCTCCTGTGTCTTTGGGGACAAAGCAACAGAATAATTTGGGTAGTGTGGGTTACTTGACCCTGCCAAAGGCTCCATGGTACACCTCCTGCTGCAGCTCAAAGCGCCACATTCTCCCCTGTGCTGACTACCTCCCCGGTAGCCTGAGGCTGCTGACTGTGCACCAGTGTAAAGGCCAGGCAGGCGATGCTGTGCAAATGAGAACTTGACGTCTTTGGGAACTGGTTCAGTTGACATGTGCTTGTTGCATTTCTGTGTTGATTGTTGACCATTTTCTTTCTCTCTTTCTGTCTTGTTTGTCTGGGTTGTGCTTTTGCTACTTGTCATTATTGGGATATTCATTTGGTGCTTTTACTCTTAGAAGGTAATGAGATTTGCTCTTAAGTTTCTAAATGTTTGTTGTCATTCGGGGATGGAGGGAAATTTTTACTTTTTCCTCCCTCTAGCAATGGCTAGTTGGGTAAACAGCCGGTTAACAAATTCTCTATTACATTGAACTGACAAAATGTAATGCTTTTTTGCCCTCTCAGGAGCAAATCTAAGAACAGGAAATATTAGTTTGCTAGTTAGCTTGCCTTTTCCTGATCAAAAGCAAACGTTAGCGTATGAGATCACCTGATTCGGTTAGCTACTGCTTAAAAACTGCTACAAATAAGCGGTACCTAGCTAACTTAGTTATGTGGAGGTGTTTCTTGTCATTCCTGGTTTCTGCACCTGAATGTTTGGCACCACCTCGGTGCTGCTTGTAATTGTATTGACTTGGTGTTTCTGTCTCGGCAGTAATCTAATCAGGCACAGGGAGTTAGTTTGATATGGTTAGGGGATAAAATTAGGCCAATGCAGTGGGTGTTGCAGAATGATTGCAATTCTGGAGGGAGACTTCCAGGAAGCATACGTCTGCAACCACCACGCCTTGTACAGCATCTCAAGAGCACAATTCTTGATCTCAAAGACCCAGCTCGATACACTCGACTGCCTTGTGGAATTTGTAAAATTCCAGGAACTGATTAGTGCACCCTTTAGAGAGTTAGCTCGCACACCGAAGCCGGGGAGGGGGGGTCTCCACTGCAGGCAGGGAGCGTGAGTGGGGTGATGGTAGGGCGTAAGAGTAGAAAAGGGGGTGAGTACATGCAGGGGTGGCATCGCCAGAGTTTGTGGCGTCCAACTGATTCCAGCCCTTGCAGGAAGATGATCTGGCCCAGTGCTCTGTGAGTGGGAGGACTGGTGGCCACACTCCCCAAGGAAAGAGAGTTAGTCATAGTGGGGGACTCTATTGTTAGAGGTGTAGACAGTATTGTGTGTTCGTGTGAAAATAAGTCTCGAATGATATGTTGCCTGCTTGGTAGCCAGGTTGGAGACCTCCTGGGACAGATGGATAAGCTCCTGGCCAGAGTGGGGTTACATCTAATGGTCATAGTCCATGTTGGAGCCAATGACATAGTGTAATTTTGAGGTTCTGCAGAACAAATGTATAGAATTAGCAACAAAGATCAAGAGCAGAATCTCAAGGGGGGTCTTCTCAGGAATTCTGCTGGTATCACGTGCTAGTAAAGGGAAGTTTTATATGGAGATTTAACATGTGGCTACAAACCTTGTGTAGAAAATAAGGGTACTGGGGCACTGGGACTCCTTTTGAGACAGGGGTGACCTGTACCAGCGTGATGGGATACACCTGAACTGGAGGGCTATAGTTGCATCGGGCCAGCGTTTGCTTAGGGTAGCGGAGGAATATTCAAACTAGGGACTGGGGGGCAGGGAGAGAAATTAGTTTTAGTAGTAAGAGTAGGGAGGTACAGATGGATGGAAGGTATCAGGGCAAAGTATTGTAACACCAGTGAGGACATGATAAATAAAGACCTTTTAGAGCAGGGGTGTCAAACTCATTCCATGGAGGGCCGAGTGTGTGCAGGTTTTTGTTGCAACTAATGCACCACACCAGTCCATTTCAATTAGTTCCCCTTCTTGGTTGAAGAAGTGAGCTAATTAGTGAAATCACCTGATGTAGTGCATTGGTTGCAACAGAAACCTGCATACACTCGACCCTCCATGGAATGAGTTTGACACCTGTGTTTTAGAGGATAATGTTAATAGACGTGGTTTGGCACAGTCAGTGGGGGAGATCCTTTGAAGTTCCTTTGTTTAGATGCTAGAAGCATAAAAAAGTGGAGGCTGTCATGTTTAATGGGGATGAAGCCATTATTGGGATTACAGAAACATAGCTTGATGCAGTGGATGGGGATTCATATAATGTAGCAGGGTACAAACTGATTAGGAAGGATAGAACAAATAAAACAGGTGGGAGTGTGGCCCTTTATGTGAAAGAAAATCTTGTGGAGGGAAATTCCAGGAATTAACCCACTCATTCCTTGTGAGGACATCTGGATTGGACTACTGGGAGAATTTGAGAAGGGCCTTAATATAGGAGTATGCTATATGCCACCAGCTTCGGACAGCAATATGAATACTATGCACTATGGAAAAATAAAACAAGCTTTTTAGGAAGGAGAGACATTAAAGAGGAGTTAAAGGGTGACTTAAATTACCCATCTATTAAATGGGAAGTAGTGTCAGGACAGGGTAAATGTTAAGAGGGGTGTTTAGATGTGGTAAATGACATTACAGTTTATTTTTAATGTAAAACATTTTTATTTGTCCTGTTTTTCTCCCAATTTAGTAGCCAATTACACCCTCTATTTGTTTCTATTTACCCTCCCCACATGAGTCCGCCGTCTCTATGAGGCAAGCTAATTCTCAGAGGGCAGCAAACACCACCTCATTCGAGACGGAATTTGCCCACCCACGTTCTGGAGACACCCTTACGTGCTTCACGGCAAGCTCGAGCTGGCTCAATCTCCCCCTTCCCCTGGGACGGACAGCCAAATGCCGGCCCCAATCAGGCCTAATCACCAGGGCCAGTCTGGTAGAGACGGATTTTGAACTGTGTCCCTGACAGGCAGCGCACACCGTATCGGACCAGCCAAAATACGGTGCGTTAGACCACTACGCTATCCGCCGCCCCTGTGGTACAGTTTTAATTAGACTATGAGAGGAAAATCAATTCTGGATCTATATACGTAGATCGATAAAACGTATACTTTTCAAAACTGTGAATGGAAAATTGAGTTATTGTTGATATACAGTGTAAATTCATCCCAAAATTAATTTACAATATGGCTAAATGTAAAGTTATGCGTGTGGGAAATAAATGCTGAAGACAGGAGTATTTTATGGGAGGAGAAAAATGTGAATGTGTTGAAGTTGAAAAAGACTTGGGAGTCTATCAGGATCTAAACATTGCGCTGTAGCAGGGGCTGTGTGCAAGGTCATCAGGATGCTTGGATATATAGCCGATTGAGTATAAATCAAAAGAGGTTATATTGATCTTATATAAGGCCTTTGTCAGACCTCATTTAGAGTACTATGTGCAGTTCTGGGCACCACACTTCAAGAAAGATATAGAAGTTATTGAACAAAGAAAGGTGACTAAATTGGTACCTGGTATGAAAGGTCAAAGTTACGAGGAAAGATTTAAGACACTTAATCTATTCAAATTGAGCAAAATGAGACTTAATGGGGGATTTGATTGAGGTTGTTAACTCATAAATGGGATTAACAAAGTGAACTACCATAAGATTGCTTCGGGTGAGTTCTGATTTGGCACAGGTGGAAATTAGTCAAAGGTAAATTCCGCAGTGATATCAGGAAGTATTTTTTACACAGTGAGTTGTAAATGAGTGGAACAACTTGCGAGGTTATGTAGTGGAGGCAGAAACATTCAATTCCAGACTTGGAGCAGTACTGGATATCCTTTAGACTAGGAAATAATAAGCCTAGATGGGCCGAACGGCCTGTTCTCATCATTATGTGTTCTTTCGTTCTTATGTTATCCTCCTCATGATCTCTCTCTCTCTCTCTCTCTCTCTCTCTCTCTCCAGTTTAGCCCTGCATCCGGAGCGTGTGCTGGTGGCCACTGGTCAAGTGGGTAAGGAGCCCTACATTTGCGTGTGGGACTCCTACACAGTGCAGACGGTATCCATTCTCAAGGATGTGCACACGCATGGCATCGCCTGCCTGGCCTTTGACCTGGATGGACAGGTACTGCCTGTCTCCAACTGCACGCACCTAAATTATACGTACAGTATACAAATACATGTCTGTCTCATGTCACTGAGAGTGATGAAAACCTTGCAATGAATAATTGATGATATATTTTGATGATTAATATAAATGATAAAACACAAAGGCACATTTTAATTTGTAAGAGGATGTGCGTTGCTTGTGATACAGTGTTGGCTATCTGATGTGGATGATTGTTACTGGTGAGTAGAAATACTATGTTGAAAACTTGCTAGTGTAGAATTGTTTTTACAACTGTACATGACACACACACTCACAGTTCACCAAGGCAGCACTCAAAAGAATCAATCTAGTGGATTTCGATTCGCACGACCGCTGAAGCAAGTACTACTTTTTGTAGCACAACAACTGTACTTTTTTTTGCTGCCTTCAGCTGCTCCCAGCTGTTGTAGTGTGATTATGTTGCAGATCAAAATGACAGACCTGGCATCACAAAGATAGCTGAAAAGAGAAGCTGAAACATTTCTCTATTGAGTGGAATGCTGATTATGGCATTGCGTTCCAAGTTCAATCAAGCGATCAGAAGACCGGGGCTGTGGTGACCTCATTACTCTGCGGGCAGCTGAATGGTGAACGGAGAAACACTGGTGCCTCTTTTGCCCCCTCTTCCTGTCTGGAGCTTCAGTGTGCAGCAGATGAAAGCATTTAAACTCTTGATACACTTCCTTCCCCCTCGAGCAAAGAGCCATCTTTCACAGTGCCTTGCTATTGCTAACTCTCCAAGGGACCCGAGTCAGGGTTGATATGCCATCTGTTGTTGCTAGAGAATTCAGATTTCAAAAAATCTATATTTCATGGACACGAATCGCTCTGTTTATCTCGGTGAATACCTCGCTCTCCCCATGGGCCTTGCCTCCTACATTGGGATTATGTACCACGAGTGTTCACAAAGCACGATTACAATATATGCATATTCATCCATTGGGGGAATGGAGAGCCAGGGGGTTCTGGGGAATTTGAATAATTTTGTCTTTGGAAGGCTTCATGTGGGGTTTCCATGAATTTAGAGTCTTATCAGGAGTCTGAGATGAAGCAAAATATTCAGGTCTCGTCCTTGAACTTGCATTTGTAATTTCCGCCACGTTGCAAATGAAGTCAGACGAGTGAAGAGTTAGCTGGTTTCAAAGAGTTTCTTTCACTAGGATGGTGAACACTCAGGCCACAGGCTCCCCAGTTTATTGAACTGTTCTGTTTACAACCTACAGTGACTTTTTTCTGACTCTCTGACCCAGGTCAGGTCCCCCCGACTGGTCCTGGATAGATGCTTAACTGGTCTATTCTTTGTATTCAATATAAGAATACTGTCCAAAATACAGTAAGATGTGCCTTTGATCTGCTAATGCTGTTGATTCTTTCTGCACTTTGGAAAGGATTTGTTTGAATTATTCATGCAAAAATATTGAATATATTCAATAACATATACACACCAAACATCAGTGAAGGGTTGAAACAGATTAACTGTACAGTCACTATCCTAAATATATAGTTACTTCGTGTTTTGGGAGTGAGAACAGCCCCAGAGGATATGCAGAAATATACAATACCTTTAAAAAACACTTGCAGTAAATATTTATTTATGCACTGTGGATTATATAGCAAATAATAGGCAGATTTAGTCTTCTCCATGGTGATGTAATGCTTAAAGACTCGACCAGAATTTTGAACTCCATAATGGGAACAGAACTACAACAGCTGATGGAATCCTATGAGGAGCCAAATAAATTGGTCTATAGTTCAAACACTCCCAGCCATCCTGCAGTAATAGTGCACAGAGAAAATTCACCATCAATCTTATTGAAGACCCTACCACAGAAGTAGAAAGAAGGGCAATGAGACTTAAACAAATGAAGAGAGGCCTAAGGCACATCACCTGGAAGCTCAGGGGGTTCAATTAAAGTATTAAAAATCTTAAAAGGCGGAGCTCTCAAATGGCGTATCCGATTAAGGCCCTGTCGCCTTGAATTCGGACTGTCCCGATAGTGGCCGGGAGTCATGGGACGATGCATAATTAGCCATAGCGTTGCCCAGCAAGGGAGAGTTTCAGAAGGATATCCCACATGTTCGATAGCGACTCCTCTGGCCAATTGGGTGCCTGTGATCTGTCTGAGATCTGCTGCATCAGCAGCGCAGTAGCTACGACTGCTCAACTGGCAGTTTGCAGAGTGGAGAGGTCTGCTGATTGAATGACTGCCTTACAGAGGACACAGTTACTCATGTGCACGCTCACGATGATTGGAGGACATTGCAGCAATGGAATGGGCCTACACTTTGTGGAGGAAAAAGGAGAAAAATGAAAAAAATCCCAATACGAAATATGATTAAGACGATTGACCAGTTACTTCAAGGTACATTTTTATATAAATAGAGGACACAGGTAGAAATCAGGCTATAATACATTTCCCAATGACACTAGAAATTAATCATTCACACAGAGAGCTATTAATGTATGGAATTACGTGCCTACATGGCCTACTAGCCTACTTGCAATGGGGCATCCTTACAGCTGAAACTCAACAAATGATAGATCAACTAGGCACAATGACCAGCTGAGATGGGGTATATGGCCTGTCATGGCCTATCTTGTCATTATACTTTGTTATGTTGAATAAATGTGAACTTTATTTCCCAGTGTTTGGTGTCTGTGGGTTTGGACTCGAAGAATACGATCTGCGTGTGGGACTGGAGAAGAGGAAAGGTGCTCGCTGCAGCCCCGGGCCACACAGACAGGGTAACGCAACACGCCCTCTCTGTCTCGCACACACACCCAGTATTGATTACGTGTCTCACCCCAAATTGTTGTCATGCTTCTCCAAACAGAACACACGCCCACACGAGGAAGCAGATAAATGTTATAAGGGTTATTGATTGTGGGTACTCAAGAGCAACTCTGTGGAAGCACTTCATTAAAAGGAATTAAAAAAGCAATAACAGCTATCATTTCTTTGAGGGTTCAGTTAACCCAAGATGCTTTCTGAAAACCGCAATGGATTCTAAAATGAATGATCAGAATGCTCCCCCTCCAACCATTAGTGACCTAACCATACAGTAGTGACCTAATGGTTCAATCCCCACTGGGGCCACATATACTGAAAATGTATCCATTCACTAGAACATAAAAGTGTTTATAGTTTTTTATTTTGTTATACAGAAACATTTCTTGGAGAAAGAATATCAGTCGACCACAGGGTTCTGGTCTGTTGTTGCCATATAAATTGGATTTAATTTTGAATATAAACCAATTCATAGTGAATTCTCCCCAATTTGTCCCACGCATGGTCAGGGGCAAATTTAGGATTTGACCTTTAGGGGGGCTCAGCCCCAAATGCGAATGTGAGATGTACACATGCAAAGCACAAGCCTACATGTTTAATTAATTTACGGCTACATTCCAAAAACATGGTATATTTGAGATATTAAGTAAAAATGTTTTTTAGAAAAGAATGACTAAACATTTTCAGGGGGGCTGAGATGAAAGTCTAAAATTGCCATGCTACTCATGAATTCTCCTGAAGGAAAGTAACATTGAAGGTAATACACTGAATGGGAACTTGAAATTCAGGTGGTACCTTCAGGATTTTTACAGAGCTCCTAGTTTTGTGATATTTTGAAATATATTTATTTTATCTTTTAAAATTCTGGTAGTAAAACCACCCTTGGACAGTAAACATACTTTTATTTTCATAAAATGCCAGCCTATTGAATAATACATTGAAAAAATCTAAGTTCATAAATCAGATTATTCATATTGGGTGCCAGGTCTGGTATGAATGGTGTAAGTTTAATTTACCAACTTCATACAAAACATAGGCAAAAAACGTATTTTGTTCTACTCCAACATTATTATTATCCAATGTTATTTTTGATTATGTAAGTTTATGAATATAAAAATAGTGAAATTGCCCAAGGTTTCCCCTGGCTTGGAGAAGCCTGGGGCACAAATTCATGAACTGCTCTTGAACAATGCATGGATATTTATTTCCACACGTCTCTTCAGCTAAATTAAATTATTTCTCAAGATGATTTTTTGTTGATTGTTGTATCTTTGCTGATCACTTTATTATTTTATTAAGGAATTAAATGGGTTTCCCCTGGGAGAGCTATTCCCCTGAGAGATTTAAATAACCTTGTTTATCACTTGGACACTTGTCATAAGTTTACTACATTATGGTTTACATTAAAATATGTGTGCATAAATAGGCCCAGATGAATTCATTTCCCTATGTTGCCTATGTCCTTAACAGTGAGTAACACATAATAGTGTTGTGTTGTTTTGTTATTTTTTCCTTTTATGAACATTCATGAGAATTCAGCAATCACTGAAATTAATGTCAATGGTGTTCATTTTAACCATTGACATTTTTAATTCTTATGTGTTTTGTAATCTTTTTGACAGATATTTGACATATCATGGGATCTGTACCAGGCAAGCAAGCTTGTGAGCTGTGGAGTCAAACATATCAAGGTACAGTCAAACAAGTTTAATAAATGACTCATAAATCAAGAGTGAAGAATGCTCCTTATAACATTGAACCAAACCAATATGTTATGTGTGAAATAAGTCAGGACAGTGAGGTGGTTTCTGGATAGTGGTTTGAATTCATATGGATAGGCTTTGAAGTTTGTCTCTGACCAGACTTCTGCGAATGGTGAATCTGATGTAATGTGTAGCTACGCAAACAATCTGGAGTCTGGAATGTAGGGTCAAAAGGGTTGTTGTTTGGGCTGCTGGGTGGCTGTTAAGGCACTGTTGGCACTAGTGCATGAATGAGCCCCACTGTTTAGTATTGAATCCAGACCGTGCCAGTGTCGAATGCGGCCAGCAACCCCGCGGGGCGATGCGTAATTGGCGTTAGCGTCGCCCAGGGAGGGAGGTATTTAGTTGGCAGGGATGACTGTGTCTCTTTGCACACCAATGACCCCCCCGCTGGTCAATCAGGGCCACTCCGTCTGCCTGTATACAGCGGTGCATGAAGTGTCTTCCTTTAATTCATGTCTGTACAAGCTGAACTTGTGAACTGCAGTGTTTCGGAGGAGAGCGCTTGTCTGCCTCCCAAATTGACAGCGGGGGTTGCAGCGAGCGCGGCTTACGAATACGATTGGGCATCCTAAATTGGGAGAGGAAGAGGAAAAAGCAGTAAGAACTAAAAATAAAAATAAAAAAACGGTTGTTTTTCAACAAATGTACATGGTTGTGGTGAGGGCTGTCACATACACTACACATGGTTGAATCGGTCATACAGCTCACCACAAAATGTTTTTTTTGCTTTATTAGAATAACAATGGCCTATTAAAAGACATTCAGGGCCCTATTTTTGTGCCGGCTTTATGCCCTAGCGCAGGCGAATTGCCAGTTTCGTCTGTCGCAAACGGAATATTTCCAGTCTCCGCCGAGTTTGGCAATTTCGTGATGCGCAGTGAAGGCGTTTGCGTGACTATGGGTTGGGCAGCGCAATAGGGGGTGTGACAATGAAAACAGTCTGGCGCTATGCAAGTTTGGTGTCAAATAATGAGTTTGCGTTAACGTCCAACTAGACCACCTCTTAGCGCAAACGCTGGCGCTCTGTGCAATTTGGTGACTTTATTGATGCGCACATTATCTGAAATCACATGAGAATGTTTTGTGAATATTGTAAATTTTCCCCCACGTTGAGGCAAATCGTCCAATCCATGGGTAACTTGCAAGCGTAATCAATTAAGCTAAAAACTATTTCACCACAGCTTGTGGTTATTCAATGCACGGACATGAAAGACTGAAGCCAGCAGGCCATCCATCGCTACCGTTCAGTAAGATACACCTTACTATATTTGTTTGTATGCACATTGTTTTTCTTATGTGAAAGGGTTTTATTCTTTCCATTTGCACTACAGAAAATGGAGTACATAATTGGACGCCGAAGGCGATACTGTGAGCGATACCCTGGGTTTGGTAGCCGGTGTTGGCCAGGTGGCTATCAGTTTGGCTGTACATGCAGTTTCTTCTGCATGATGAACATAAATGAAACAGGCCTAGTTGCAGTTGTGAGTTTGTTATTTATTTATTGTTACCAACTGCGCCGGAGGTGCCCTATCGTCCTATCGAAATTACTGAAATTGCGTTAGACGCCCTAAAGCGCCACCGTCTTCGCTTTGCGTCTGCGTTACCGACACCGTCCTAATTCACCAAAATAGGGCCCTCAGGCTTTTGAAAAATGATTTCATGTTTTATTTACAGACAGCTTGCCTTGGGAATTAGACATAATCCATTTTATAAAGCTTTATAAAGCTGGATTTTTACAGAAAAAATGCAGGTTAATTCCCTTAACCATGGCTACAATAGCAATGTCCCACCAGGGAACTGAACCTGTGACCTTCTGATTATAAGCCCAGTTCCCAGTTCCACTGCCCCCCGATTCCTTTTTCATTTGCATAAGTTCTGGAAGATATTAAGCAAAAAGCCATTTACTTTTTTTCCACACTTTCACTGTAGACCTTATCATAGACTTTGGCACCTGTGTATACATTTGTGCACAAGAGATACATGCAAATTCGTTTTTTTCTGGGCTTATTAATTCATTTATTCAAGCTGCAACATAAGCAGGAGAGGCACTCGAAGCAAGTCGATGACTCAAATGCAGGAGATTTTCTTTTCAAGGGCTGAAGTGGGTATTTATTCAGGCAAAATACAGAGAGGGAGAAAAATGGGTCTCTTTATTCAAACCAAAGTTTGAAGTGATGTTCTCTTTTTCAGGGATTCTGTAGACTTAGTAAAAGTCTGTACAGTGCCGATAGGTTTTGAAAGCATTCTTGCACATTTGTGTTTTCCTCTTTTAGTTATGATGATTTGTCTATTAATAACTTCCTGCAAACATTGAACAGCTTACCTTTTCTACTTTTCTTTTTACCCATTTCATCCACTTTAAAGTGCTACTTTAAACAGCAGAGATGTGACAATTTAGTAGGACCTAATTGAGTAGTTATTTTAAAAGTTTTTTACATCACATCAACAGTAAACCTTACCCCAGGGGTTTATGGAATTAATGTTAATATTTTTGTGTGATGCCAAATATATATAATTTTTTAATAAGGCTTGAAAGAAATGTAATCAATTTGCAAGGCTATTGTGAATAGTGGAACTGTTGCAACTGCCCGTGCAACTAAACAAACTATATCTTTAGTCCGACCTATTTTTTCAATTTAATGGTGAGATGATGTCATCCATGAACACTCTGATCTCTCTCATGTTAAGGGTTAATGTGAGCTTCTGTGTGGTGTCTCTTGTGTTGGGACAGCAGTAAGGAGAACTTTCTTATTCTGTTGTTGTACTGTGCTGGGAAGCCTGGCCTTGTCTCTCTCTGCTGTTTACTCCCCAATGCCCTGCTGCAAATACAGAATTCTGGCACACCCCTGCCCCACACCACCACCCCCCCCCCCACATCCCCGCCCCCGGCTGTGTTGGCGAGCACTCTGACGGCACCTGTGTGGCCCAGCGGTTGGCCCACATAATTCCGGGTCTTTACCCTGCGGACCATGTGACATCTGTTCCCCGGCCCCGCGTTGGGATGGCGATTATCACACTCCGCGCATACAGGAGATTTAGCAACATTAATCCCCTTGCGGCGGCACGGTGGTGCAGTGGATAGCACTGTCGCCTCACAGCAAGAAGGTCTCGGGTTCGAATCCAGGCCGGGGGCCTTTCTGTGTGGAGTTTGCATGTTCTCCCCGTGTCCGCGTGGGTTTCCTCCGGGTACTCCGGTTTCTTCCCACAGTCCAAAGACATGCACGTTAGCCTAATTGGAGAGTCTAAATTGCCCGTAGGTATGAGTGTGTGAGTGAATGGTGTGTGTGCCCTGCGATGGATTGGCGACCTGTCCAGGGTGTATTCCTGCCTCTCGCCCGGAACGCATGCTGGGATAGGCTCCAGCACCCCCCCGCGACCCTGACCAGGAATAAGCGGCTTAGACAATGGATGGATGGATGGATGGATAATCCCCTTGCAGTCATGAAAAGGGAATGCTGCTGTGGCTGCTTGCTGATTCCCCACCCAAAAAAACCCAACAACAACAGGCGAAACTAATAATGGATCTATTGTACTTGCAGGAAAATACTAGCACCTCAATTGGTTAATTTACCACGGTATTGGGTAAGGGGATCTCCTCTGTGTTCGCTGTCCTCCGTCGGTAATCTGTGAGTCTCGTAGCGGTCCCGAGTCTCCGTCGCATGGCGGACAGCGTTGCTCTCTCCCGACTTCCGTTTCCGCGTCGGATTAGCCTCCAAATCGGAAGCCTGAGCTTCTTGGAAGGACCGCATCAAAATAGCCTGGCGCTTTCAAAGAATCCCCCTGCCTCCGTGGCACCTGCAGTCAAGACGCCGGGCCCGCCTCGGTGTGCCACGCTCCTGTGCGTAACGGCGCGGTAGATCTTTGGCTCGGCGGGGCGGGAGTCTGAGGCGGAGGACAGGGGTGGCTGATGATGAATTACACCACTCTGCGTTGATTAAATTAGAACGTTTTCCCCAGAGGGCAGCCGGAGCGGAGTGAAAAGGGTCGTGATTCATGGCAGCACGTGGCCCGCCATCACCGCCGCCGTTCCCGGGCCTGGTTCCCACTTCCCAGAACGAGCCCCTCTGCTCCTCCGTGGGAAAGCCAGGACACCGCCATTCATGGCGATAGCGCCGAGCTCGTGAATTTACGCCTCGTTGATCGGCCTCGCGACTCCAAAGCCTGTCAGTTTTCCTTTTGTAGTGTGATTCAGAGTCTCCATTCCCTTTAGTGCAGGGAATCCCACAGCATTCTAAGCCCAGGATCCCACCTAATGAGCAAATCCATTTTCTCTCACCCACTCCGATATTAAAATGCAGCCTAACATGCGTTCAAGTATGCGACAAAATAACTGCACGCTAGGCCATGCAGCGCTTGGATGCAGTGCCTTTATTTGAGTGAATGCCTATGGAAGGATGTAGTATGTGTATGTCACATGTGCCTCTTGACCTACCTCCGTGCCCCACAGTTTGTGAGCTGTTGCTTCGGTGATTCAGGAGGCGCACACGGATTGCTGATGAATATGTAAACTCAGCCGGCCCTGACCGTTCTGCTACCGTGACTTCCTGTGCTATTGTGGCGCAGCGCTGCGGGCCTTCGCAGGTACATTGTGTGAGGTGCGAAGGGAAAAGCAGGGGAGAACCAGAGGCGTGCCGTGCTTCTTCTCTCCCGCACGATGATTAGGGCGTCCCCGGGGACCGGCTTGCAGAGCTGTTTAAACTTTGTTATCTCTATAATGGATTCAGCCCGGAGGGATGCTGCTCCAGAGATGGCTTCTGTGGGGTTGCTTCCGGCTAGAGCTCTCCTTGTCTGTTCGCAAAGCCCCGGCTTCATCCCCTTCACTGCCGCAGTGTTGGAGGGGATTAGGCCTGGCTCTCCTTATCTGTCTTACCCAGGGATGCCTATCCTCTGCCATGACGTAGCCTTCCTCCCCACAACCTGAGACACCCCTCCCCCCCCCCCTGCCCCGTGACAGACAGAGCCCCTCTCCGCTGAGCGTCCGTCGGTGTCGCAGCGATGGCCACCCCGGCACTTTAAACACCTCAGCACCCTCGCGTGCCAGCAGAGTACAATCAGCAACGACAATTGATCAGTGGCGATAGCCCTCTCGTCGCCGTGGCGCCGGGCCCAGTGGCAATTCTTCACTTTTTGTGCGATCGTTGATTTCCCATCGGCGGGACGTGCCTCGCCTCACGTTCGGCAGAGGCACCTTGACAAGAGAAAAGAAAACAAACAAACGCGCCAGCGCTCTCTCCCGGTGTTTGATTTTCCACACTCCCAGCGGGTCACGCTCGCGGTCGCCCCTGTCATTTAGCGGCTGCTCCGTATCGACGAGCGCACAGGCCCGGCTGGCGCCGCGCACGCCGCTCTGTTTCCCAAAACGGACGTTACGGCAAGCCCCTGTAATTATCCATTCGGGATGCTGAAGGCGCCTCCGTTTTCACAGAGATCAGAGAGTGCAATTGAATGCTGACCTTGCTCAAAAACACGACACCTTTACGATTCTGTGAGAGTGATCTGGGCGGCGGTGGCGGTGGTATCTGTTAGTCTCTGCTCTGCGGCGTTTGCACCAGACTGGCACGTCCTCTGATTGCCTGGCTGACATCGGATGGCTTTGCGGTGAAAAAAAACGTGGCTCCGCGCGTGGAGAGCCGGGTGGCTGCAGCCGCCAGTGCAACTGGCTTTAATCAGGAGACATTTACGGGTGGAAGCAGATCACTGTGATGCTGCCCAGTTCAATGCCGGTGTCCGCGTGACTGCGCCTACAAATACCAGCTGAATGCAAAGCAAATGGATGGCATGCTAATGTTTTAGAACAATACACGCAATGTACACTGTAGTTATTATTGCTTTTTTATTTGCTGTTTGTGATTTATTTGTCAGACGCCTTTGTCCAGTGCTCAGTCGCGCAACAGAAGATGCACAGGGCTGCACTTCACATAGTTTAAAAGCACTTTGCAAAATTTGCTGCCACATGCTGCCACATGCCACTCTGCTGGATCTGTGAAGTATGTTTCCAATATTTCCACTCCTAGGAATGAGAAAAACCAAGAAAACCAATATCCACTTTCACCCTGGAAAGGTTTTAAGGAATTGGTTGCCTTGTGCAATCACGTAAGAGATTTATGTAACTGACCATATTAAACTTGTGTTGGCTGCTTATTTCACGGGAATTTAATTAGATATGGTCTCTACTCCTCTATGAAGAAAAAAACACCTTGACTTGGGAGGATATTATCTGTACCTCCCTTGCCTCTGAAGCACAAAACTACAGAGGAGTTATCCGACTATAAGGTATCTAGTACCTGGTACCTGGTATGAAAGGTAAAAGTTATGAGGATAGACTTAAGGCACTCAATCTATTTAAGCTTAGCAAACAGAGACTTAGGGGGGATTTGGTTGAGGTTTTTAAATTCCTAAAAGGGATTAACAAAGTGAACTACCAAAGATTTTTGAAGATAAATTTGATTAGCAGAACAAGAGGCCACGGGTGGAAATGAGTTAAAGGCAAATTCCGCATGGATATTTTTGGAGGTTTTTCTTTACACGGAGAGTTGGGCAGTTATCATGGGATTAGTACTGGGATCACTGTCAGAAACTGTGTGGGGAATGGCATAAGCACTAGTGAAGGGGAAGCCTGTCCTCTCAAATGACACAAGTGCTTCTCCTTTCATTGAGAGTCTACATCTGTTTTTGATTATTTTTGATCATCAATTTCCATAGCTTTGTATGTCTAATCAACCCTGTGAATATCACTGTGTTTTTTCTCTCTGAAACTTTGCCAATATTTCATCTTCCTATTGTTATTATTTAATGGGAAGTTGACATTTATATTTAGTTCTCTGACAGTTTAAATCAAGGGGAAATTGTTTGGCTGGTTTTGTTAAGCACATCTCAAGTAGAAAGCCCTAGCATGAAATTCTGAAGGGGATTTTTTTTTTCATCCTGATTGCCCTTGAATACTTGATCAGGGATTGGTTTCATTTGTACTTTAGGGAAATTAAAGATTTCCTCTGCTGTCATATTAAATAGATAGCTTTATGGTACAGTATATGGTAATTACAATGCCCTCCAGAATCATTGGCACCCTTGGTGAAGATGAGCAAAAAATGCTATGAAAAATGTCTTTGTTGTTCATCAGCTTGATCTTACACTCGAAATATGAGAGAAATCGAACCTTTAATTGAGGTAAAATTATTCAAAGAAAAAAATCCTTATCAAAAAATAAACATTTTACTCAAAAACATGTGTGTCACAATTATTGGCACCCCTGCATTTATTACTTTATGCACCCTCCCCTTGCTAAGAAAACAGCATGGAGTCTTGTCCTATAATACTTGATGAGGTGGGAGAACACATAGCAAGGGATCTGAGACCATTCCTCCATACAGAATCTCTCCAGTTCTTGGTCCTCGCTTGTGGACTCTCCTCTTCAGCTCACCTCACAGGTTTCCTATGGGGTTTAGGTCAGAGGACTGGGATGACCATTCCAAAATCTTGATTCTGTGGTCAGTGAACCATTTTTGTGTGGATTTGGAGGTATGCTTTGGATAATCGTCCTGCTGGAAGATCCAACCACGACCCAGTTTTAGGCTCCTGACAGAGGCAGCCAGATTTTAATCTAAAATCTCCTGGTACTTGATGCAGTCCATGATGCTATGTATCCTAACAAAGTTCCCAGGGCCTTTGGAAGTAAAGGTCAACCACCAAAGACAACATCACAGATCCACCACCATACTTCACAGTGGGGATTAGGTTATTTTCTGCATGACCATCCCTCTTTTTATACCAAACCCACCTCTGGTGTTTGGTGCCAAAAAACTCATTTTTGTCTTATCTAACTATAGAACCCAGTTCCACTCAAAGTTCCAGATCACAGCAGAGACTTTCTTCTGGCATGCCTTCCAAATAGCTTGTTAGCATGGAGGTGGCGTCTAATTGTAGTTTTGGAGACTTGGTGACCCCAAGATGCAACCAGCTTCTGCAATTCTCCAACTGTGATTCTTGAAAAAACTGTGCCTGGGGGCAAAATAGACTTGCGTCCTTTTCCAGGCAGGTTCATCACAGCTCCAGTTGTTTTAAACTTCTTAATTATTGCCCTAAAGTGGAGATGGGTATTTTCAAACGTGTAGCTATTTCTTTACAGCCATTGCCTGATTTATGAAGGTCAACAACCTTTTGTCTCATTTCATTTGTGTATTCTCTGACCTTCCCCATGTTGATGGATGACTAAGGGAGTTTAGCCTGTGTGTCACCTAATATTTATACCCCAGTGGAATAGGATGTCATGGATGACCACAAGAGTTCCTAAAGACTCAGGTGAACTATATATATATATATATATATATATAATATATATATAAATGAGAATATACATCATTTAGATTTTGTTCATAAGAATTTCTAAGGGTGCCAATAATTGTGACACGTGTTTTTAGTTTTTTTGTTGAATAATTTTACTTTAATTAAAGGTTAGATTTCTCTTATATTTTGAGTGTAAGATCAAGCTGATGAACAACAGACATTTTTTCGTACATTTCTTTGCTCATCTTTACCAAGGGTGCCAATAATTTTGGAGGGCACTGTATATATATATGTACTGTATATATGTCATATAATAATATGATCATCTGCTTAATAAATTAATTCATGACAGAGAGAGTGGGTGAGAGTTGCGAGACCGGAGAGGTGTGAAATACGCACCGTCTCATTTTGACATCGTCACGGGCAGTATATGTTAACATTCACAAAGGGTCATCATTAATGTGCTATCAGAGGGTGTGATTAATCTCTCAATGCAGGATTAATGGAGGATTACAGACCACAATATATTTAACGATTTGATTTCCTCTTCCCCTCATTTGTTTTCAGTTTTGGAGCTTATGCGGCAACGCTTTGACCCCGAAGCGTGGCGTTTTCGGCAAAACCGGTGATCTCCAAACGATCCTCTGCCTGGCTTGTGCTAGAGATGAAGTGACGTATTCGGGCGCATTGAATGGCGACATTTACGTCTGGAAGGGACTCAATCTGGTACGGACTGTGCAAGGTGCCCACGGGGTGAGTACACTGTTCCTGTGTGGAGCTGCTGTGTTTTTAATCACTTTACTATCGCTCCACGTCACGGGTCTGCCCGCGGTTCATCACATTAACTCAGAAAGGTTCAGAACTTTTACGTCACAATTCACTTGTGGCCGTATTAAGACGGAGGAGTTGTTCGATTCCTCAGAATCAAGATAGACAGCAGCCATTTCTTCACTCAATCACAGGATTTTTCGTCCAGCTGCTGGCTAGAAAAATACACATTGCTTTGTGCACTACTCGAATTCTCAGCATAAGAGGCACTTCCTTTTTATAGAGTTAAATACCTCGTTTAAAGGTCAGAGACATGACAAACACAAAGGCTGGCTGAAACATCCCAGGCGGCCATCTTGGGCCCACCTCTCAGGCCTGTCAGCCCCTGCCCCTCAGTGTGATGAATCTAGTCAGCGAGCCCTCGCTTGGCGATTCTGAGCAGGTTTTCAGAGTGCGAGCTGTCATCCCATGGCTAATGCCAGCTTTCATTTCATATTCCAGCCCACACACATATCTACTGAAGGTGCGCATGCAGGCACACACGTACACACACACACACACACACACGCGCGCGCGCACACACACACACAGCTTTTCTGAATCGTACTTGTACAATACTGTACGCCCACACCATCGTGGAGGCGGATCATGTCTACTTATGTCTAGCTGGCCCGTTCGCGGCAGTTATGCAATCTGCACATGTAGAGCGTTTGTGTAAAATCATAGCCGCATGCAAACAGGAGGCCATCCTTGGTCAAGGTGGACTGGTCAGGCAGAAGCGTTAGAAGGAAAAAAGGGTGAAAAAGCTTGTGTGTGGGGGAGCTTCTATCGGGGGGAGACGGATGCGACGTCTTCTATAATGTGCGTGGTGGAAAGGATCAGCGTGTGCTACTTGGGATTAAACTGTATCTGTGTGTGAGCTCAACAGCTGGATGCTGGGCAGTGGGGGGAAGGGACGGCGCGGGGCTCCTATCCCCTCTGTGTGTGTGTGTGTGTGTGAGGCAGGACCTCGCTTCAGACAGCGCCACCCTTCCCTCATTCTGCGCTCGCAGCCTTCCCTGGCATGCCAAAGCAGACAGGGCCGGCATGCCTGCGTCATTCATGCAGCAGCTCTTTAAAACGATATCGGCCTGTAACAGAGGAAGGCTCATCCCCCCCCTCTGGTTCTGATCCCCACCGTTTCCCCCGCTCTTGATACCGTGCTGTCCCTTTCCTTTCCGCAGTCAGGAATTTTCAGCATGAACGCCTGCGAGGAGGGCTTCGCCACGGGCGGCCGGGACGGCTGCGTCCGCCTGTGGGACCTGAACTTCAAACCAATTACGGTGATCGATCTCAGGGAAACGGACCAAGGATATAAAGGTGACGTGTCCTTCCGCCCCCCGTCCCCCCCCCCCTTCTCTCTGACACCCTCCAGCGGACCGAGACAGCCGCCTTTCTTCCTCAGCCGCAGGGAGTCGGTCTAAAAGGACCGGTGATTCAGGAGGCCGGTGAGCTCAGGGGCGGTGGCGTGAGATGAGAGGGAGGGGAGTGCAGTGATGTGAGCGAGAGATCAGGCCCGGGTCCTTCGGCTCTGTTCAGCTGCGGTCTTTTCTGTTTGTTCGACAAAATGGGGAAATGAGAGCCATCCAGTTTGTATGAACGTGGTCTATCTAAATAATTCATTGCTGATGAATTGATTGATTACTTAGAGAGTTGGTCTGGGTCACTAATTAGCCATTTGTCTTTCTTCCCTCCTTTCTCACACTCTGTTTTATATGGGCACCACAGTAACTAGAGGTGAAAATTGCAGAGGTGGGTAATAGCTATCAGAGCACTGTAAAAGGTGGCTGTCCCCATTAATCTGTGCGTACTAGTCCCTGTATTGTTATCTCTGTCTGTAATTCAGTCCAAAGCATTGATATGTATATTTGTGCATATGAATATATATATATATATATATATATATACAGTATATATATATATAATGTATGTATTTATATGTATATGCATATCCTCATCCCTCGTTTCCCTTTACCCATGTCCTGAGGCTGCCCTGTGCACTGGCAGGGCTGTCAGTAGCAGTGTGTGCTGGAGGGCGTCACACACCTCCAGCGAGTACAGACCTTGTCGTTCTGTTTTCCTCCTGTTGTCTCTTGAGAATCCCTGCAATGTGTCCTTGTTTGGCTCCTCTTATGTCTGTTCTGACTTGCCCCACTGTGTGTGTGTGTGTGCGCGCGTATGTGTCTGTGCACTGGCAGGGCTGTCAGTACGCAGTGTGTGCTGGAGGGGCGATCACATCCTGGTGGGCACTCAGGACAGCGAGATCTTCGAGGTGGTGGTCCACGACCGCACCAAGCCCTTCCTGATCATGCAGGGCCACAGCGAGGGGGAGCTGTGGGCGCTGGCTGTGCACCCCAGCAAGCCCCTGGCCATGACGGGCAGCGACGACCGCTCTGTCAGGTGGGTCCTCCGTCGCCCCGCGCCCGATCCCAACGGGCACGCTTTCCTCTTCAGCAAAGGCCCGAGTGTTAGCTGCAGCCACAGCCCTGATGCAGGGATTATCTTTGAGCCATGAGAATTAACCCCCCCCCTCAGTATTTCTGGGGCTGGCCCCCATGCAGCACCCCTGTGACTGACTCAGAGCTTGGGTTTCATGAGGCCCCCCAGGGTCAATTGAAGTGCAGCTTCACCGTCTCTGCCATATCCTTATGCGCAATCATCTCGTGCCATACTGTGGGCGCGAGACTTCACCCTCAGAGAGGTGCCAAAAGCACAGAGTGGGGGTTTGATAGCACAATGCAGGTTTAAAAAAATGCAGCCCTCTTTTGAAATGCGCACAGGGTCAGCGGGTTTCGTACAGTGAGGGTTTGGCAGTGAGCGCTGCAGAAAGGTTATCTGAGGCGATGTGAGCCATCAGGACCAGGTGGGAATGAAAGTGTTGCCCTGCGTAAGGAGCCTCTGGCTGCCTCCCTCTGCAGGATATGGAGCCTCATTGACCATGCGTTGATCGCACGCTGCAACATGGAGGAGCCCATCCGCTGTGCGGCAGTGAGCACCGATGGCATCCACCTGGCCTTGGGCATGAAGGACGGCTCGTTCACCGTTCTCAGGGTCAGGTAGGCTTTGCACGCGGGGAGACTTCCTGTCTCCTTTTGGCCACTTGCCATGCATTGCACGTGAACTTCCTGCTTCTCAGTTTGGTCCAGTTCTCTGTGTCGGGTCTACATGACTCACACCAGTGCGCTCCGCTCTGAACGGTAAGCAAAAGGTCGGGTGTCAAAGCCTGGATCCATCACTGCACAATGGACCGATGACTCACTCAACAAAACCCGTTGTTGAACAGGAGCTTTACCTGAGCGTTCTGTCCGCAAAGTCTCCACCCTCCGCCCACTACAAAAAACACCTCTCACTGCATTTTCATGAAATGATGCGTTTGTATTTGTTTTGGCTTGCAACACGTATGGATGCACTGCTGCCGACTATTCAAACGTTATCTCCTGACTGCACGGCTCCTCTCCAGGGACATGACTGAGGTGGTGCACATCAAGGATCGCAAAGAGGCCATCCATGAGCTGAAGTACTCCCCCGACGGCGGGCACCTGGCCGTGGGCTCCAATGACAATTCGGTGGACATCTACGGCGTGGTGCAGCGGTACAAGAAGGTGGGGGAGTGCACGAGCTCCACCAGCTTCATCACGCACATGGACTGGTCTGCGGACAGCAAGTTCCTGCACACCAACGACGGCAGCGGGAGGAGGCTGTTCTACAGAATGCCAAGTAAGACCTGTGTGTGCTTGCGCGGTATGGCTTGCTGGGGGAAATGATCATCACACGGCTGGCAGTGTAGTGTAATGGTTAGGGAGCTGGGCTTGTAACTCAGAGGTTGCAGGTTCAATTCCCAGGTGGGGCACTGCTGTTGTACCCTTAAGCAAGGTACTTAACCTGGATTGCTTCAGTAAAATATCCAGCTGTATAAATGGATTGTATGTAAAGAAATGTAAACTGTGTAAGTCGCTCTGGATAAGAGCGTCTGCAAAATGGCTAAAATGTAAAATGTATCTTCAGCCTCGGCGGCCCTTACGTTGCATCTTACGATCCCGGCAACTGATATATTCTCCTGATATATTCTACAGTAGGCACACCTTAGTAGACTCTGCTTAGACATAAGTAGACGTAACGCCTGTGAATGGAATAGCAATGCGGTAACATTGACACGGTGACATCTGGGATGTGCTTTCCAACCAGCGCAAGGTGACTTTGCCCAGTGCTCATGGGCCGTTGGACAGACGTCTCCTTTCCTCCTTGCCTACAGTGTTTCACTGTTCAGCCTCAGCCCCTACGGATCGTTAATCTATTGATTCTGTTGTTCTCCGTCGTCACATTTCCATCTCTCATCCCCCCTCTCTCTCTCTCTCTCTGCTCCTCAGGTGGTAAGGAGGTCACCAATAGGGAGGAGCTGAAGATGGTGCAGTGGTCCACCTGGACCTGTGTGCTGGGCCCGGAGGTGAACGGGATATGGCCCAAGTACTCTGAGATCAATGACATCAACTCCGTGGACGCCAACTTTAATAGTCAAGTGTTAGTAACGGCCGACGATTATGGATTAGTCAAACTGCTGCGATATCCTTGCGTGAGGAAAGGTGGGTGTTTCTTTACTTCTTTTTGCTTGATGGATGCCCTGGTCCTTGAAATTGAGTTGTGAATGTTTTTTCCTCTTTTGTTGAAGAGGTCTCCAGCAACTACTAAATGCCCTGTAAGGCAGTTAATTACAAGACAATCAGTTTAAAATTGATTTTGATCCGTGATTATTGAAAAATTCCTCAATCAGTATTTCTTGTGGAAGGAAATGAGCTATGCTCTAGACAAAAGCTTTCCCTTTAAAAAAACATTCTCTTCTCTCACTTTTCAGTGCATAGCTTTGTTCATTTTATGTGTTGTGTGCACATGAACAGCCTTATCATGACATTATTTTCCTTCATCTTAGGTGCAAAGTTTAAAAAATATTTAGGTCATTCTGCCCATATAACCAACGCTAGATGGTCACATGACTATCAGTGGGTGATCACTATTGGTGGAGCTGACCACTCAGTGTTCCAGTGGAAGTTTATCCCTGAAAGAAAACCAAAAGAAGCCCTTCATATAGCACCTCAAGGTACGGCCCTCTCTCATCGTGGTCCTCTTTACTACTAAGTGACTCGACGCTGAATATGGGTGTACAACCCTACTATAAACATATGACAGATATTGACACCCATCAATTGACACATTAAGAATGTCCTTTTCACTTTTGTCACACATCCAACTGTAGCCGCCTGAAACAACACACAAAATGGCCCGGAAATTAGTCGCGCTAAGAGTCTCTGGTATGAACACACCATATGTCAATTCTGGGTAGTGTAGTGTAGTGTAATGGTTAGGGAGCTGGGCTTGTAACTCAGAGGTTGCAGGTTAAATTCCCAGGTGGGGCACTGCTGTTGTACCCTTGAACAAGGTACTTAACCTGAATTGCTTCAGTAAAATATCCAGCTGTATAAATGGATTGTATGTAAAGAAATGTAAACCGTGTAAGTCGCTCTGAATAAGAGCGTCTGCTAAATGCCTAAAATGGAAAATGGAATGGGTATCGTAAATGGCTTGATGCAGGTGAATTTTTGTTTGGAAGCTATGCCTCTGCTTTAAGGAATTTGAGTGCGATTTAAGGAAATGAAATGAAAGGAAATGTATTACATTACAAACTCGTGGAAATCTTATTTTACAATGCATCTTGAGCATACTGTCAATGGCAGGATGAACCGAGGTGGAGAAAACCATCTGCTAAAGACGGTTCAGTTTTAATTTTCCTAATGCTGTACAGTATTTAATCCTGCCCATTGTGCATGTGTCTTGCGTTTCTGCGTATCAGCACTTCCCCATGTCAGTCTGAATAATACGTCCGTGGGAGTGAACGCTGCTTGCCCACAAAAGACTGATGGCACACTGGATGAATCAGAGGCATCACCCGGGCTGCAAACGGCTCTCTTATGCCCTAGTTTGGCTTTTGACTTAATGAGGAATGGCAGTGCCTGTCTTTATAATGGTACATTTCCTGGACTGATACTCGAGGAGTAAAGATGTTTTTGAACAGGGCAAATGGAGAAAGTGGAAAGTGTGGGCCTTGGTTTTAAAGCTGTGGTTTCGCTCTCTGCTTACAGAGACGCTGGCCGACTCCCACAGCGAGGAGTCGGACTCTGACCAGTCGGATGTGCCAGAGATGGACTCGGAGATCGAGCAGGAGACACAGCATACTTACAGACGTCAGGTTTGTGTCACGATACTGCGCGTTCTCTCTAAAAAAACATCTCATCCAAGAAAGTGACTTATAATGATCACTTCTTGAGTTAGGCCTATTGTATATGGTATAATATGAAATATTACCACATACAATAGGCCTACCTTTCATCCACTTTACCTTTTTTTGTATTTTGCTATTTACTGCTTTAAAATGTGTTCCATTTTTATCCAGTCAACCTCATATTTGCATATTTGATCTGAATATCAGATCAAATGCCCAGTCCTGAACAGTGCTCAGGGTTCCCCCCTCATGTGACACCTGGAGCACAGCTACTGTGTTCCCCCAGCTCACTCAAGTGGCCCTCCCTCCGTCAGAAAGACAGGCCTCATGGTCAGGAGTGGGCCAGGACCGTACCCCAGACAGTGCCAACTAGTGCCACTCATCTCACAACATAAGGGGCATTTTAATGAGACTCAGGGAGACATCTGCAGTCCCAACAGGACCACAGAGTAAAGAGGCTCTGTTCTCCAGGAAGTGATGGTTTATAATATGGTGTGAAATTAGGGCCAACAGTCTGGGAGTGCATGGCAGAATGTTGAGGTGTTGGATTCAAGTAGCAGGTGCTGCAACACTTGCGCTCCCACTTAAGGCCATAGCCTGGGCTCTTACCCTGTTGGAAAAGATAGTTAGATCAAGTTATTCTGCCTCCAGGCATCAAGTGTTAAATAGTATTCTCACATCTGAAAATATGTGTCCCAGAGTGTGAAAGCATTGATCATATCAACCCGTTCAAAACCAGCACAGATCCAGGTGTGAATTGTATGCTTTTACATCTAACAGTATAATATTAATGTGGTGGTTCTGTGTGCATACATGTGTCTAAGAATGACAACTCTTGGAGGGTAATCTGGTGACTTTTTGCTCTGAAAAGTTGTCAGAAGTGATTATCAATATAATATGGCATTCTTTGTAGAAAGTAACAAGCCCTGAGTGTATAACCTCACATCATGACTCATTCCCAACAGAACCTTACTGGGTAGTTTTATGTCCATGTGCAGGTCTATAAAGAAGATCTACCTCAGCTCAAAGAGCAGTGCAAAGAGAAACATCGGATGATGGCCACCAAGAAGCGTGAGAGGCGCCGACGAGCGGCGTGAGGCTCCACTTCATCCACGGGTAGGAGCGCAGCACCACCCCCCTCAAAGAATAATAATAATAATAATAACCCTCATTTATATAGCACTTTTCATCGCAGAGCGGCCTCAAAGTGCTTAACAGAAAAGCAAAAGAAAAGAAAAACTGAAAACAAAGCAAAACTAAAATTTATTCAAATTAATATCATTTAAAAACTGTGTATGTGTATGTATGTGTGTGCGTGTACGCCAAACTCAGCCATAAAATTCAGTGAATAAGTATGTTTTGAGTATGGATTTAAGTGATGGATAACCTGAACACACAGCCAGTACAATCCAGTCATATTCAACAATGGACAAAGTGAATGCACAGATCTAAACAAACTCGGAGGCTCCCAGTGACAAAGGAACCTACTGCACCATTATAAACCAGAACTGTGTCTTTGCACCAGGAAGTATATCCATGCATATGACCACACACAGCAGACTTTCTGCAGGTTCAGGCACATTAGAGAGATCAAATTAGGAGCCAGAAAATGGAAGCGTGAGCGTCAAGCATTCCTTTGGTGTTGGTGTGGTTGCAGCTTGAGAAGACGGACCACTGCATGGCAGGGCCCACTGTGTGCGGTGCAGTACATGCTGGTTTTGTGGTGTGCCCCAGTTACAGGGGATACGACTGCAGGAGCAACCTGTTCTACACTCAGACGGGAGAGATCGTGTACCACGTGGCAGCAGTCGGGGTGGTGTACAACCGACAGCAGAACACACAGCGTTTCTACATGGGCCATGACGACGATATTCTCTGCCTGGCCATCCATCCCCTGAAGGACTATGTAGCAACGGGCCAGGTAAGGACAGAGGCATTCAGCCTGTGAGTCTACGAAATGAGAGAGGTCTTATTGGTGTACATCGGCCTATCAATGTCGAAATGTAATTAGCTTGTGCATTATTTCTCCACTGGCATCTCAGTACGGTTTTATATTCCTGGGTTCGAAATTCCGGTGTGCTAGACTTAGCCTTCTTTGCAGTCCCCAGCTTTAACCAGACAGCAACTCATTTGGTGGAGGAAGTTGTCATTCCGTGTTTGAAGAGCGAAAGAATGTGACAGGATTTTCTTTCTCCCTTTGGCTCCTCAGGTCGGCCGAGATTCCTCCATCCACATATGGGACACAGAGATGCTGAAGCCCATGTCGGTGCTGAAAGGATATCACCAGTATGGAGTGTGTGCTCTGGATTTCTCAGGTACAAACACAATGAATGCACATAACGGCCACACCCTGCTTATTTTTGTGTGAGGGTACGGTCCATTCATGTTAGTGCTGCAGAGTAGCTTGAGAAGAACAGGTCAGTGCCAAATCACTTTCATCTGTGTGTTTCCGACTCGGCTTCGTCTAAACCGAGGGGAGAAGCTGTGAGCACAATTTCTGTCACGGGTCCCAGCCTCTGCAGAGGATTAGAGAGCATGGCAGCTTCTGCCAATTAGATGCCGACACTCAATGCTGTCTTGTTAAGGCGCTGTCGCTGTGCTCACCCTGGCATCGGTGATGCGGTTGAACTCATCTTCTTCCCTCTAATTGGTTCTGAACAGAGTCCAGCTCTGCTCTGCATGTCAATGTCAACGCATTGCAGGGATGAATCAAACCCTGCTAGACCAGCGGAGAGCTTCTTTCAAAACCAGCAGCCAGCATGGTTGCTGTAACAAGACACACGGTTGTTGCTGGCCTTGTTGACGGCGTGTTTCTGTTTCCCTGACAGCGGATGGCAAGCGTTTGGCATCAGTCGGGCTGGATGACAATCATACCATTGTTCTGTGGGACTGGAGGAAGGGAGAGAGGCTGTCTGCTATCAGGTGAGTGCAGTTGGTGCTCAGCCGTCTACCTTTTTGGGGGGAATTTCCTATTGAGCCATTTTACACATAATGTACAATAAATTAGCATGAAGTGGGAGGGGGTGTCAAACTCAGGGTTAGTTTTTAGTTGTCCATCACATGAGAAAACCAACTTTTTGTATGAAAGTGGGTGCTGCATTGCCTTGTACTTTTCAGGGTGAGAGTCAAAGGATCCTGCAAAGTCTGTGATTGTATTAACCAATGGAAGATTATGCAGTCACTATAGGCTCTCTAATCCTTTAGAACAGATCCTTTTCACTGCAGTTATAAAGCAGGCTCTCAACTAAGCCCCTTTCTGCTTTGCTGTCCTTCTTTTTTAATCATTGTTGTGGGCGGAGCCTCTTTGGGTATCAAGAGTCCTCATCCCCCATGCACTGCTACTGTGCAGCTTGACTCTGTGGAATTTTAGAAACATGCGAGTCTTTCCCAGCTTTGACACAAACGCTCAGTGTTCACAGTGTGTGTTCGGCTTGCAAATGGCTTTTCAAAAGCAGCACCTTAAAAGACCCAGGCGGCCTATTTTGTCTTTGGTGCACAGTTTTCCTTCAATCCCCTGGAAATAATGAGCGCGGCACCTCCACATCTCGCGCGATCATTTATACATGAGGCCCGCAAATTGACCGTCCTGCGCCGCGTGAAGTGCGCCGAGTGATTGATTAACGTAGGGAGGGGGAAACTCCTCACTGATTCTCAATCTTGTCCTCTTTGAATACCCTCCACTTAACCCTGCCATAACAAAAGAGAAAAATTATCTTTGAACCGGAGTAACGAGGCAGCTGACTTGTCCAAAGGGGCACGGCCGTTAAGTCGTCGGCGTGTCCTAGATCCCTTAACCGTACGGCGTACGTGTGCTACAGGGCACCGTTTTAAATCTGAGCCGGCTCCCTGGGTCTTGCCACCCTGCCGCTGTGCACTGCAGTAACTGCTGTGCTATGAGATGCTGTTACACACCCTGCGCCCATCGGGACCTCACAAATAGCTTTTTGCAGGTCTTTGCAGCCCCCCTGGGCAGTGCAGTGAGGCGGGCTGGGGTAAATTGACCTGACAGGGCCTGTTTTGCAGAGTGCAGCCTGGGCCCTTGCTGGGAGAAGCACTGATCCGTCCTGCCACAGACTCCCCTCTGTTCCCCTGTTCCATTTGGGTACATATGCAGATCAATGTGAATATTACATTGATACTTCAGAAGATTGTTTTGAAAAGATCATGGTGACAAAAGTCATATAACCCCTGTTCAACCCCCCCCCCCCCCTCTTCTGGGATGTGGAGGGTATGCACACTGAACCATGTCTCTCATATTCCTCAGTCATTCATATCCTTTGTTGCTAAGGTACAGTATAGACGGGACTGTGCCTCTGATGAATCATCGTCGCACTCTTGAAAAAAGAGATCGGAGATGTTGATTGGTTGTCCGCACACTTAATGGAGACACCAGATGATTCTCTGCCTCTACCTTCTACTAAGGTAGGTAATATATGTATGCTTTTTTGTTTAGGGGAAGCAAGGATAAGATCTTTGTGGTAAAAATGAACCCTTACATGCCTGACAAGCTCATCACTGCTGGGGTGAAGCATATGAAGTTCTGGCACAAAGCAGGTAGGCTGACATACAATTCCTTTATTTATATTTTCAAATGTAATGCCTGAGACAGGCTTGATACCAGAGATACTGAACTGTTTGATCCTTAGAGAAATCAAAATATACTACAGCAGTACTAAAAAAATTGTTTTAATGGATAACACTATCCATGTGGAAGACTATTTTTCTTGTCAAGACAGAATCCCTTGTACATTTCAGTGGGAGGTGGAAACGAATGTTGATAGAAGAGGGGGTGGTGAGAGACACTGGAAGTCAGATAGGACAAAGGGTAAAGGCCTCAGTATACTTCAAACGAAATCGTATTTGGGGTGTTCGCACAGGCTGTCGAACTGCTGTCGAATACTCTGTTGTGGCGAAATGTCAGTATACTCGCTGCGACTTGAGGTTTTTTCATTTAATGATGCTCCAGGCCAGATGGGGGAGCTTGCTAGTTGTTAAAACCATAATACCTTATGATAGGATCCTGTAACAGACATAAGAAAGTGTGCTCCAGAAACTGGAAAATCTAATTTCTCATTGTACGTTGTACACTGCCTGGCCAAAAAACAAGTCACCACCTGGATTTAACAAAGCAAATAGGTAAGAGCCTTCCATTGGATAATTACTGCAGTGATTAATATGTTTTAGCTGGCAACAAGTTATTTAACCCTAACTGAGGCAGTGAGTAGCTTCTCATTTCTTAAACAACCATGTCGGAAGACATATCCTGTGGTCGTGGAAAATATGTTTCAGAAGGGTCAAATTATTGGCCTGCATCAAGCAAAGAAAACAACTAAGGAGATTGCTGAAACTACTCAAATTGGGTTAAGAACTGTCCAATGCATTATTAAAACCTGGAAGGATAGTGGTGAACCATCATCTTCGAGGAAGAAATGTGGTCGGAATAAAATCTTGAATGATCATGATCGGCGATCACTTAAACGTTTGGTGAAATCATATCGTAAAAAAATCAACAGTAGAACTCACGGCTATGTTTAATAGTGAAAATAAGAGCATTTCCACACGCACAATGTGAAGGGAACTCAAGGGATTGGGACTAAACAGCTGTGTAGCCTTAAGAAAACCACTTGTCAGTGAGGCTAATCGGAAAGAAAGGCTTCAATTTGCTAGGGAGCATAAAGATTGGACTCTGGAGCAATGGAAGAAGGTCATGTGGTCTGATGAGTCCAGATTTACCCTGTTCCAGAGTGATGGGCACATCAGGGTAAGAAGAGAGGCGGATGAAGTGATGCACCCATCATGTCTAGTGCCTACCGTACAAGCCTGTGGGGGCAGTGTTATGATCTGGGGTTGCTGCAGTTGGTCAGGTCTAGGTTCAGCAACGTTATGTGCCCAAAGAATGAGGTCAGCTGACTACCTGAATATACTGAATGACCAGGTTTTTCCATTAATGGATTTTTTCTTCCCTGATGGCACATACATATTCCAAGATGACAATGCCACGATTCATCGGGCTCAAATTTTGAAAGAGTCGTTCAGGGAGCATGAGACATCATTTTCACATGGATTGGCCACCACAGAGTCCAGACCTTAACCCCATTGAGAATCTTGCGCAGCGGTCCGACTCTCCCATCATCAATACAATTATGCAACTCTGGACGGAAATAAATGTTGTGACATTGCAGAAGATTATCGAAATGATGCCACGGCGAATGCGTGCCGTAATCAAAGCAAAAGGCGGTCCAACTAAATATTAGAGTGTGTGACTTTTTTGGGACGGGCAGTGTATTTCGTTTGAAGTATACTGAGGCCTTAACATGCGGGGAACAGAATCGATTTGGCAAATGTAGCTTACAGCACCTGGTATTCCTAGGCAGTCTCTCCTTCCCAAGCACTAACCTGGTCCAACCGGGCTTAGGTTCTAAGATCAGATGGCTCAGGGTGGATCAGGCTCAGGGTGGCTACCTGCATTTTAGTGGGATGCCAGTTATTAGACACTGCCCCTACAGGTGGGGGTCTGATCGGGCGGAAGGGGAACATGGGGAAGACGGAGACCATGATGTGTGCGGTCTATGGCTGGACAGAGGAGATGGTGTTCTCAGGGACCTGTTCAGGGGACATCTGCATCTGGAGGGACATGTTCCTCATCAAGACGGTCAAGGCCCATGACGGGCCTGTCTTCAGCATGCATGCCCTGGAGAAGGTAGGGAGTTGCCCAGTGCCCCATTCTTACTATCCTCATGTCAGCATTGATTGCCATCCAGGCCCAGCCCTTAGATGTTCATATGTCATCTAAAAATCTATTTCAGGATGTCTTTCAAGTGTCTCACATGGCTTGGGTCATGGCTTGAGTCATGGCGTAATAAGTTGAATTGTCAACATCATTTGACAAATCCCTGTTTTTGTGGTTTGTCTTAGTCATTTGAGTCAGGATAGACTCTATGCCGTCACAGAGTACATTTTTTTGCTTTGTTCCTGTGTGCACTCCTCGCATGCTCCCCAGGGATTTGTGACGGGAGGCAAGGACGGTGTGGTCGCGCTGTGGGATGACACCTTCGAGAGGTGCCTGAAGACCTATGCCATCAAGCGTGCAGTGCTGGCCCCTGGCTCCAAAGGCAAGGCCCTCCTGTTTTTTCATCACCAGGTTGCGTGGGTTAGATTAAATTGAATTGATGATCACTAACATTTGAAAGCCAATTAACGGTTTAATGTAAGAGCACTAAAATGCTGAATCTAATGGGTCTGGCTTTAATAAAAGTTGCACAGAGTTTAATTGAAGGACATTTATGTGTCTTCTGTCTGAATCCTTAGGCTTGTTGCTGGAGGATAACCCATCCATACGTGCCATATCTCTGGGTCATGGGCATATATTAGTGGGTACGAAAAACGGCGAAATCCTGGAAGTGGACAAAAGTGGCCCCATTACCCTGTTAGTCCAGGTAAGGAGTTTTAAAAACAGTGTCAAAACATCTGTTAGGTAGTTCATTCAATTCTCCATAAATACAATACACTACAACAGGAAATACCAGTACTGTACATTTACATTTTAAGCATTTAGCAGAGCAATTTTGCAGAGCAACTTACATATTTTTACATTTTATTTACATACAATCAATTTTCACAGCTTGATATTTTACTGAAGCAATTCAGGTTAAGTAACTTGCTCAAGGGTACAACGGCAACAGTTCCCTAACCATTATACCACACTGCTGCCACTGTATTTATTTGTGACAAAATGAGAAGCTCCTTCAGAATGGTTGTATTACAAATACAATTGCATTGCTAATACAACAATTGTATGGCAGACAATGTTGTACATGTTTATTGTAACAAATTATGAAACTGAAACGAAATTAAAAAAATTTTTATAATTCTGTATAATATTTTTTTAATTGGGGACACAGAGGACAGTGGCATGAGTAATAGATACATACACAAGTGCAAATGAATGAACCAGGAATGTGATATCAGCTGTATAGTTCCTTTGTTCCTGTGCTTTCTGTGAGTAATTGTTTCTGGCCTGGATGTGTCAAACAATCCCTCTCCCTTGGTAGCGACGTTCAGGGAGATTTGCCAGTGGTTTGCCCTTGTTGGCAATGTCTGGTTTTACCTTAAAGTCCCTCTGAAAAATAACACAGATAACACATTTGTGACAGTGTCTTCCTCCGCTGATGTCATCTCTCATTTTCCAAATACCTGGCAAGCTGACAGGCTATCAAAATACTTTATCCAATAAAATGTGCTATTTCAGTCCCCCGCCACACAATTGGTAGCAGTGTGGAATGTACAAATGAGTATGATTCTGCCCATGGTATCCCCTGGTAACATATTCCTTCTCATCTAGGCTCAGAGTCTGATAGAGCGCCAGCCCCTCTCTGATCTTGTAGCAATGTCAAGCCCAGCTGGCTCGTTATTTAAGCTATATCCCAAATCGCAGCCCTGAACAAAAATCATGATTGGATGCCTTCTTGAGTTGTCGGCAAGATGTTGAATTCCCCACTCAAAACATTGTTGCAAAATTGTTCAAATCAGTGGCTTCCAAGTGGCCCGGGTTCGTAGAAGCGTGGTAGGCTCACCACGGGGCCCTGCAATCACAGTTTCGAGGCTCCCCCGTTTAGCCGATTTTGACCGGTAGTCCACGGTGGCGGGACACGGTTTGCCTCATCCCACCGAGGAATACATTACTTAAGTCAGCTAGGGTTCCTCGGGTTACTGCTGCATTGGTTTCTCCTTCACGCCAGGCACCCACGGGCTACCAGTCATCAGCGAGAGATGTGGCTCGCCTCCTGAGCTTGGATTACAGCAGGCGATGCACACTGTATTTGTCCGCGTGCTCTCCTGTGAGTGCTGCCAGATGGCCTGTAGTGTGTACAAAAATCACAGGCTGGAGGTGGAGTGGTCTTCATCTGTAGCATTCCTCACTGTAGCTCGCGGGTGGCACAGCGATCACTTGAGAGGCGCTTCCTTTCAATCGGAAATACCTTTTTATAATTGTATTCAGGTTTTTTAAAGCAGGATCAACATGGTGGGTCCTTGGGGGAATCTGCAATATTCCTGACCTTTCACCTTTCCTGATATGCTTAATGCACTTAATTGCCGCCACTGCTGCTTGCTAGGTAATTGAGTGACAGCAAAACTCTGTGTAAGCAACAAGTAAGTAGCATTATGAGTGAGGTTACACTTACCTAGCTGAGTGGGACCACTCCTCCACATGTTAAACCTGAGAGGATGAGACCGTCATCGCTCATCCTTCTCCAAACAGGCTGTAAGGATGATATTTAAAAAGTGGCCAAATTAAATCAGAGTGAAAGCCTGTTATTTTGCCCTCTGCTTCACAGGTAATGAACGCGATTGGCAATCCCAAAAGCTCAGAGCCATACTGAGCAGCATCTCCCCAGCGATAAAGCAGGACGTGCCCTATCAAAACAATGCAGAGAAATCGATGCACCTCTTTGTGTTTTGCCGACCCACAGTCTTGCGGCCGTGCAGCTTTGAAGGGCGTAGCGGCCTGCCCCCGGCTTTTTTTCCCCCCTCTTAAAAAGTTTGTAATGAATGGCAGGCAGCAGCTGCTCTTTACTGAAGCAGACACTTATGAAGCAGCCAGCTTGACGGTTCATTATGTGGGAGGCAATGAGCCATTTGCAAAAAGGGGTTCGGGTCAGGCCAGGCTATTTTTGTCAGAAAGGCGAACAGATGCACTGGGAGGTCTACTGACGCAAACTGTTCTCCCAATGTTGGCGTGACGCTGTCACAATGCGAACGGAACGCGGAAGAGAACATGTGCTAACAGGGTTATTAACATGCGTTAACCATTAAATGAGCGGATAAGCAGGTGTGCAAACGACTCCTGTTCAGCATCCCTGTGAAACCGTTACCTGCGGGGAGACTGTCTCTCCCCGAGGACCTCCTGTGAGATCCCCTGTGTAGAAAGTGGAGCGCTCCTGCCTTCTCCCGATGCTGTCCTTGACCGGAGGAAAAACCCCTGTTAATCTAATTGATTGCCCTGCAGAATGCTCTAAAGCAAGTAGCCTACTTCATTTAGGTCACCGCAAATGATGGCGAGGAGGCGTGTCGAGGAGGGGGAGGCGGAGGGGGGGGGGGGTGCAATCCCAGAGGCCCTGTTAGTTCTCCTCCTCTACAGATTTTTATTACGCGCTTGAGAGTGGCAGGTAGAGTGCCCTTGGCAGCGCGCCTAGTGGGCGGAGTGTGGGCGGGAGCGTATGGTGTAGCGCGGCGAGCTGACCGGCCTGCCCTCTGTCCCGCGCGCGACAGGGCCACATGGAGGGCGAAGTGTGGGGCCTGGCCACACACCCCCACCTGCCCCTCTGCGCCACCGTCAGCGACGACAAGACCCTGCGGATTTGGGACCTCTCCCCCAGCCACTGCATGCTGGCCGTCCGCAAGCTCAAGAAAGGTAACGGCCCTCTGGGATTCTCTTTTTTTTTCTTCTCTTCTTTTTATTAAAGTGTCAGTTTATTTTATCCTTTCCTCCCCCAATTCACTTCATTTCATCCATTTCTCCCTGAGTCACTCCCCTGAGTCCTTTTGGCTGTGTCTGAGCATGTGTAGGACCTGTAGTGTCCCTTTGTCCCTCCTTTATTCTGGCTGCTCTCCAAAATGACCCCTTAAGCTTTCAGGCCCTGGGAGCATTGGTATCTTCTAAATGTTCTAAATAAACCATTTTTATAATGTTGTCCCTCGTTCCCTCGGCCCTTGGATTTGGTGATGGGTGGCATGGGGCGACATCACTCCATGTCACCCAAACCTTGAGTGGCTTCCGCAAAATGATTCCCCAAAGTAGTGGCAGCCCCCTCTTGGTTTTGTCTTGCATGCCTTAGAGAGGAAGTGTTGAGCTCCTTCAGTTGTAAATGAACAAATGAAGTGTCTTCAGAGGCTGCCTATTCTTTGGCTAGAGCAGGGTTTGAATTAGCAGCTGCGATATCTGCTAAATGTGTGAGCACCCTATTAGAATGGGGAAATGTGATTAGCTACATCTCATCCAGAGTACTAATGATAAGGGTAAGGATTTCATTTCCGTGTTAGTGTTGTCAAGATGATCACTTTCTATTTAACCAAATTCTCCCAAAACATCGCTCTCATGAGAATTTTGATTGATCAGAATACGTGTGTTCACTCTGCTTGTTTGGAGCAGTTCCAACTTGATGAAAGGGCCTGATGTGGTTTTAGTTCCATGTTGTTTTACAGCAGGATTAGGCCATTCCATTAGTCAAGAGCGATAATGATTCCGATGTTCATTTTACCCCAGTTGCCAGTGCTTAATTGCACAGGCATTCAATTAATTTGTCCAGATGAGAAGACAAATCACCTCTGATTTCTGTTTGCTTGGGGAACGAGGCCTGCTCCCTGAAGGCCTGGGAAGGCCTGCGCTTGGTGTCCAGGCTGAAGTGTGTCTCCGTCTCTCTTTAGGTGGGCGCTGCTGCTGCTTCTCCCCGGACGGAAAGGCTCTGGCGGTGGGCCTGAATGACGGCAGCTTCCTCATCGTCAACGCCGACACTCTGGAGGACCTGGTCTCCTTCCACCACCGCAAGGACGTCACCTCCGAGATACGCTTCTCCCCAGGTCGGCCTCAGTAGGGGGACAGTGGATTGTTGGATACCGCCCGGTCCTATGCCCGATGCCATCCCCCGATTGCTCCACCGGTGGCAGGCTCCTCACAGAACTTTTCTTTGTTAAGGAGGCGTCGAGCGTGCTCTCATTCCCGCATTTTGCCCCTGCTGTGGGGGGAGCAGACTTCACTGCGAGGTGGCCCAAATTCTGCCAGCGTTTATTAAAATAAGGCCAGAAAAACAGTGCCGTCCAGGATTGGAGGAAGGGGTGGGGGTGGGGGAGTTGTTTGAAAGAGAGTGAGAGGAGGAAATGAATGAGTGCCGAAAATAGCAATCTTAACCCTCGTCCTCTGGAGTAGTTAACCTTAATCCCTGGCACAAAAGGATCTGAGTATTAAAGCTGATATTAGACACTGCAGGTTCTGCTGCAGAATAAATCAACAGCCAGCAATTTGCATGTCCTACCGTCGGTGCGGACATTATGGTTCCTAAAGGAAATGGTGCAACATAAATTGATGGCATTTAATTTTTGTTGTGAATATGTGAATTGTACATTACTGTAGTGTTTATATTATATGTCAGTAGTTCTTTTAGACTCGCACATCCACAGCTGCACTGATTGTGTAGAAAGTGGAGGAGCAGGGTAGAGCATCAGCTCTCACGTGTAAAATTGTATAACCCTTCAGTTTTGCTCTTTGTCGGCTTACCACAGACTTTAAATGACTTTGCCATAGTTTTCACAATGAAGCTGCTGACCATATTTCCCTCGGCATTGCGGAATTTGTTACCATTAAAGAACTTTGTCCCACTTTGCGCGCAGGTGCTGGGAAATACCTGGCAGTGGCCTCGGCAGACAGCTTTGTGGACATCTATAACGTGATGAGCAGCAAGAGGGTGGGAGTGTGCAAGGGGTCCCTGAACTACATCACCCACCTCGACTGGGACAAGAGAGGTACATGCCGCCGTCTGAGAATCGTAGTCCAGTTATAACACTGCCATGGGATTATGGACTAGGATAATGGGCAGGATAGTGATGCTGGCATTGGACTCCCTGGTTGGTGGATAACATCCTCACCACAATGCCACAACCCTATTCCTAACATTGTATGGATGCTATGCACAGCTGGCAGTGTAGTGTAATGGTTAGGGAGCTGGGTTTGTAACTCAGAGGTTGCTGGTTCGATTCCCAGGTGGGGCACTGCTGTTGTACCCTTGAGCAAGGTACTTAACCTGAATTGCTTCAGTAAAAATATCCAGCTGTATAAATGGATTGTATGTAAAATAAATGTAAACTGTGTAAGTCGCTCTGGATAAGAGCATCTGCTAAATGGCTAAAATGTAAAAAATGTAACAGCTGAGGTTTGAAAAGTCAGGTTTACTTAAAAATGAATTGTTCCTGTAAAAATTAATTGTTCCTGTAAAAATTGATGGATCACAAGATCTGTTCACGGTGTCAAACGTGAGGATGGATGAATTGGTCATGCTAATTTAGTATGTCGATGTCAAGTGCCCAGGAGGGCAGTCTCTCATCGCTGTTTTCTTTGGCCTCACTTGAACAGGGAAGCTGCTCCAGGTGAACACAGGGGCCAAGGAGCAGTTATTTTTCGAAGCTCCCCGTGGCAAACGGCAGATGATTCCCGCGGCGGAGGTAAGCGCAGGAGCCGCGAGCCACAGGAGCAGCGCAGTGGCTACTGCTGCCCTACTTATCTTTCCCCAGGACCCGAGGACGGTGCAGGAAGGGCGCTCCAGTATTAACACGTCCCACTTTTCACAACTTTCTATCATTCTAATTTTAGCACTTACAAAATGGGGGAGGTTCTGGGGGGACGATAAAGGGGCGGGAGGGGGGCGGTGGGAGGTGGGGGGGTAACCTAAGGGGTTGGGGCGGGGTGGTTCTGAAATTGGAGCAGAATTGGAGTGATTGAAACAGGGCCTCACTGTTGGGCACCTTGCCAAGCTTAGTGAGGGGGCAGCAGCTGGGAAACGGAGACGTGCCGGGGAAGATTGTCAAGCTGCTCGGACCGGTGTCTACGAGACGCTACCGGTCAGCCCCTGCTTCTCTTCTCTCCCAGGTGGAGAAGATTGACTGGAGCTCTTGGACCTGTGTGCTCGGAACACATTGCGAGGGCATCTGGCCGGTGGTCAGCGAGGTCACCGAGGTCACCGCCGCCTGTCTGAGCGGCAACAGAAAGGTGCTGGCGACCGGGGATGATTTGGGATACGTGAAGCTGTTCAGGTATCCTGTCAAGGTGAGGGGACAAGCTATTACAGGTTTGGTACAAGGAACCAAAAGGAGTTATTTTTTTCATACATTTTGACTTTGTGAGCGTGTGTACAACACATTATATGCACCTATTTGACACACATTTAAAGATTAAGTGTTTTACTGCTTATTTTCATCGCATTACATTACAGGCATTTGGCAGACGCTCTTATCCAGAGCGACGTACAACAAAGTGTTAACCGTAGTCAAGAACAGTTTCGCTGAAAGCCACCCTAGAGGGAAGTACAATTCCTGGTGCTAGGAGCAACCACATAGTTAAACTAGGACCCTGTAGGTAAATCTGTAGCCACAATTCAAAGGCAGCAATAAAACAATCAGTGTGGAAAATATCGGCGAAATAATGCCTAAAGCTAATACAATACATAAACAAGTAGACAACAATCGCCAGTGGACAGATGAATCGTGAATCATTTTGACTGTGTTTCAACCCCAGGGCAAGTATGCCAAGTTCAAGCGGTATGTGGCGCACAGCACCCATGTGACCAACGTGCGGTGGACGCACGACGACGTGCTGCTGGTGACGGTGGGCGGGGGGGACACCTCCCTTATGATCTGGACCCACGAGCCCGAGGGCCACCGCGAGGCCCGCCAGTGTGACAGCGAAGAGTCCGACATCGAGAGCGAGGACGACGGGGGTGAGCGCGATCGGCATGGGAGAACAAGAACAAGCACTCACACATTCATTTCCCCAGCTGTCTTACTGCAACCAGTGCTGTCACTAAGGGCCCTCTGGCAGAGAAATAAAGCTATGTAGGGAATAAAGAAATATATCTGATGTTTCTCTATTTACCAGACACAATTCTGGCATAATGTCATTTGGCAAAGCTGCTCGCAGCTTTAGAATTATTTAAGTTGTGTCTGTGGAAGCAGATTACTATGTCTATAGACAGTGTACACTACAGACATTTAGCAGACGCTTTTATCCAGAGCGACTTACAGTTTATTTTACTCCATTTATACAGCTGGATATTAACTGAAGCAATTCAGGTTAGGTACCTTGCTCAAGGGTACAACAGCAGTGTCCCACCTGGGGATTGAACCAGCAACCTCTGAGTTACAAACCCGGCTTCCTAACCATTATGCCACACTGCCGCCTGCGTCTGGCACTGTTCTTGATCAGTAAACTAGGGAATATGCATCTGGCGAGTGCCTCTGGAAAACCCGATTGTCATTGATGAGGAGGCAGGATCAGATTGCGAATCCTCGCCCATTCTGTGGCAAAAGACTGGACAAATCAATCTTTCCATCCGTAAGTTCCGTTCGCTTCGCTTCCTGTTTCCTGTGTAGGGTACGACAGTGACGTGATGAGGGAGAATGAAATCAACTACACCATCAAGTCCTTATCCACCAATGTACGCCCGATGATAGGCACCAAGCCCCACCTGCAGCTGAAGGAGCCCTCTGTGGACGAGAGGTAGCTTCTCTCCTCAGTCACGTCATTCTTCAAACACCGACCAGTGCGCTGCTGCAGGGCAGCTGTGTCCTTGGGCCTGCGCCCACCATGTCAGCCTGCTTCCCTTAAAGCTGCCAGTCACCCTCCTTCCATCTGCCTCCTTTTAAAAACAGACCCTTGTGCTTCTGCACCTTTGGAAATGTTCTAATTTTTATTTTCTTTCCTCTCCTTTTCTCTTCTTCCCTTCTTCTTCTTCTGTCCTTTCATCCAACACTTCTTCCTCCGTTGTCCTTTGCTTCCATTTGAAGGCAGGGGGTAGTAAGGTAAGGTTGTGAATACAACAGTAGAACAGCATACAAATGATAGTGAACGGCACCCAATATTTAAGTTGCCTTTAAAATTTGCTCGTCAACATTATTGCGATAGAAGGAGAGGATTCTATCAATTCGTTACATCTCAAGGTGATGCAAAAATATTATGTAAGTATCGAGAAATATCATTGCCATGAACGTGTTGTTCAGTTTTAAGATCAAAACAGCTTTGTGCTTTTATTAGAGTAACAGCAGGCCTATTATTAGACCTGTGAAATTTGTCCTCAGGTGAACAAGCATTGTAAAGTTGCAGAGCTCAAATATCAAACCAAATTTTGTCCCCCCTAAAATAACTGATGAATTAATTAAATCCAATCGTTAATAAATAAATATATAATATATAATAAATATAAATAAATATTCGACATAATCTCAGTTTCAAGATGATCACAGTGAATGGAGGCAATGTGGCTGTTCCTTTGGAATTGTAATTTTACAGGTCCAGCAGTTGTGGTAACAGCTGTGACCCATCCTACTGAGGTCTGAATGTGTATGTATGTGTTCTGTGTCCCCAGTGACGTGTGTTGTTTTGTGCCCGGGGGCGGTGGGTATGGACAAAGTAGAGCCCCTGATCTAACGTTCCTCTCTCTCTGTTTTTTGCTGCCATGAAGGGGGTCCAGGTAAGCACCGCTGTAACTTTTGGAAACATGAGTGTAACATTCACGCAAACATTACACCTGTGTCTATGCCCCGAAGGACTGTGGGTTGTATTCATAAATAATTGATTCGATCTGTTGTTAACAACCTGTTTCATTTCAACTGCTGAGAAACTAACCAAGGTTTACCCAAAACAGTCTCATTCCTTCCATAAAAAGGCTCATTGAAGAGAAAGAAGGTCATTATTTTTCCCGAGTTGAGTTCTGACCCGGTTTCTCATATGTTTCTTTAAAGAAACAGGTGGTAAACGTAGGATGATGTCTGGACTTTATGAACGTGGGCCCATGTGAGCCGGTTTCACCCTGAATCAGCTATTCAAATTGAAACGGGCCTTTGTATATGTACCCTGTGCACTGAAGTTAATTACGTGTGGAACAGAGTGCAGTTCTATTTGCTTTATTCGAGAGAAAGCCCGTTTCCTGAAGGGAGTGAGTTGTTTGCACTGTCTCCCGCGCTGTGGAGAGTTTATTTGCTTCATTACCGGGCGCAGTGCATGAGCAGCATCAGTCATCTCGGAGACTGCACATTCACTCTTGGGTTATTTCTGTAATAAATAGAGCTCAGGGAGGGGGTGTATTTGAACTTTCAACGAGAGCCTGTCTGCGTCTGGCTTCAAACAGGGCCCCCGGGCCACAATATCACTTTAAACCAAATGGGCTCCATGTTTTGTAACACAATGTCTTGTAGCACAATAAATAGAAAACCGTGACCCTGGCAGAGAATTCATTTACAGCACGTCAGTGCTGCAATTAAATATTAACGGTGGGATTATTGGGACCCAACTCTGCTGTAAACACACCTTCTGCGTGATGGAGAGAGCTCATTACATCATGACACACTATACTCCCACAGAGCCCCGTAATGTAACCAGAGTTCATAATACAAGATACATAAGAGCAATTCATGAAGCCTTAACATAACTGCAAACTTGCCACCAATTTATTTATTTTTTACTCCAAAAAATCTAGAGGTTGAAAATGATTCCACAGCCTCTTTACGATGTAGATTTAAGTGATTAATTACACTTTTGGTATACGTTTACTGTTGGTCTACTTTGCTTTTATTGATTTTCTGATTGAGTTTCTCTCTGTGCTGGAAAGCGAACTGGTTGTAAATTCACAATGATGTTCAATGCTTTCAAAATATTTTGATGAATGGCGGTGTATTGTGCTGGGAGCCAGCCTTACTGTAAACGACATGATGTCACGGAAAGAGAAACGCACAGCTGTGGAGCGTGAGTCACAGAGTGAGGCCTGGCTGCGTCGCTGTCACTCAAGGCGCTCAGTGGTCAGTCCCACCCCTGGAGGACTGGGCCCCTCCCACAGCGGGGCTACGGAGGAAACTGCAGCTGGTGGAGTGCACAGAGCTGTGCTGTACTGTAAGCTGTATGCATAGAAGTGGAGTGATCCAAATGAAAAGGAAGAGGGAGAGGGCTTAATGGGGAGAATGTGACGGGTTGAGATGAAAGGGGAAGAGGAGAAATTGCAAGCACAACTCTTTAAGCCTATGCTTGCCACTGAACTGAATGAAGACAGAGAGAGAGAGAGAGTTGACAGTCTTACCCTTACCTGTCTGTGATGGGTGACAGCAGACCAGCTCTTCTTACTCCCAGCTCTCTGTTGCAGACCACCTGTGAGTAGGGCCCTGCCACAGCCAGAGAAGCTGCAGACCAACAACGTGGGCAAGAAGAAGAGACCCATCGAGGTGAGGGGGCACGCCCCAATACTCCCTCGCCCCGATACTCCCTCGCCCCAATACTCCCTCACACCAATACTCCCTCACACCGATACTCCCTCGCCCCAATACTCCCTCGCCCCAATACTCCCTCGCCCGATACTCCCTCACACCAATACTCCCTCGCCCCAATACTCCCTCGCCCCAATACTCCCTCACCCCAATACTCCCTCGCCCCAATACTCCCTCGCCCCAATACTCCCTCGCCCGATACTCCCTCGCCCCAATACTCCCTCGCCCAATACTCCCTCGCCCCAACACTCCCTCGCCCCAATACTCCCTCGCACCAATACTCCCTCGCACCAATACTCCCTCGCACCAATACTCCCTCGCACCAATACTCCCTCGCCCCAATACTCCCTCGCCCCAATACTCCCTCGCCCCAATACTCCCTCGCCCCAATACTCCCTCGCCCCAATACTCCCTCGCCCCGATACTCCCTCGCCCCAATACTCCCTCGCCCAATCTCCTCGCACCAATACTCCCTCGCCCCAATACTCCCTCGCACCAATACTCCCTCGCACCAATACTCCCTCGCACCAATACTCCCTCACGCCGATAGTGCTGGCGCTCATCACAGGAACAAAACGTCTTGTCATATTTTTTTAAAGAGTGGTTATATGAAAATAAAGAATTTAGGTCAGCACCCCTCTTAGCAAGGGAGTTGCTGTCCTAAGTTATTTATTGACGCTGACCTAAATTCTTTATTTTCATATAATTGCATTTTTTCTTGGACATGCACCACTTTTTTGTGATATGACAAGACGTTTTGTTCCTGTGATGACCGCTGGCACTACTTGTTAAATATAAGTCATGCTATGGTAAATCAGAAGATCATTTGCTATAATTCCAATATATCAGATAAAAATGTTTGATTAAAGTAACTACAGTAAGAATACCAATGTTCTATGAAATTATGTTTTTAGCTCTTTTTACTTATTTTCATGTTCAAAAACACCAGATGCCAGGCAGAAAAAAATGCCATTTTGGTTTCCAGGCTTTCTCAAGACATACAGACAACTGTTTGTCTGTTTGTTCAGATTTCATTTCATCTGTTCTTTTCAATCTTTCCCTCATTGACGTCACAATTTGCATAATGAGTCATATCTGCCGGTATTGTAGAGACGCCACCTTCCTGGCATCTGTCCTACAGCACGAACATGGCACGGGGCTCTTGGCTCACTTGCCTCAAATGAAATTATGATGCACCCCCTCTCCCTGACCGCCACAGTTTTCCTCCTGAATTGTCTGACCCTGCGGCATCTCTCCCACAGGACTTGGTTCTGGAGCTGGTGTTTGGTTACCGTGGCAACGACTGCCGTAACAACGTCCACTACCTTAACGAAGGGGCGGACATCATCTACCACACGGCCTCGGTCGGCGTGGTCCTCAACCTGACAACAGGTAAGTGGGGGTCATCACACTTGTGTCCCATGGTCAGACGAGGCAGCACGACTGTGGATGCAATCAATTGAAAATGTATTTCCTGAAATTATGGGATCTTTTATGCAGGCTCTCCTTGTTGGATAGATAGCTGCCGACTGAGATCTCCCACCAAAAGTGAATTGAGGGGAGGAAAAGAAGGAATTAAAACGATAAGTGCAGGCTGTTTGCTCACTAGCCATTCGTGACTAATTGCGACGAGGCTATGCCCCTGCCAAAAGAGTTCAGGCGAAGGCAGACATTCATGAATGTTCATGAGCCGTGGGGCCGTGGCATTGTCTGGTTCAGATTCTGATCATGAAGCTACATGTGTGATGTCTTTAGCAGACAGGCATTTAGAATTCAAATATGAACTTGACCTGCCTTTACTGTGAGAGCGTTGTCCTCATGGGAGCTCTCGAGGGCAGAGGCGGGAGGGAGTGGAGAGTGCTCAGTCTTGTTAGGGAAAATCAGCTGTCTCTGCTGGTCTGAGCTGTGGCTGGGTTTGTTTTGGTTTATATCCTGAGGCTGACCCCTCCATATTTTATCACTGTGCTGCTTTTTAAATGTGCTTTCGCTCTGTGTGTTTATGCACATTTGTATGTGTGTGTGTGTGTGTGTTTGTGTGTGTGTACCCGTGTATGGGTGTGGTCTTGCATGTATATGCTCATACGCATGTGTGTGCATGCGTGTCCACGTGCCTCCTCACAGCTTGCCAGAGCTTCTACGTGGAGCACAGCGACGACATCCTGTGCCTGACCATCAACCAGCACCCGAAGTTCCCCAACGTGGTGGCAACTGGCCAAGTAGGTATGTTTGTGAGAGGTTTACCATACCTGACACTGACACTGGCTTCCCCTACAAGGCCATTCCTGAACAACCCCCGCCCGCCCCCTCAACCACCACTTTGTGTGAACTGAGGCAACAAATCTGCATTATCACAATCTCCCTACGATCGAATAAAAGTGCATTCTGACACACACACGCCTCAGTTCCTCCAGAAACAACAGCAATGCTGGGTGGTTGGGCACGCGCTTGATCGCTGTCGTTATTTAACTCCTGCAACCGCGCATTGATCCGAAGAACGACATTCACACATGCATTGGAGGGTTTCACATGGAACGTAAGAAGTAATGCTGTAACTAGTTCATTGTGGTAGTCCCCAGTGTCCCCAGTGCAAGCCAGTTTTATTTAGCACCACTCCCTGGACAATATAATTGCCACAGGCAGAGTACAATTAACTCTTAAATGAGCATTCATACCCTTAAGATAACCAATTATTTTAGTTTAAGCTGTATTGTCCACTGAAAATGGCATAGAATGGAAATGTGCTCTTTCACCTGACTGTGGTCCACTCATAAGCGTTTTCCTTGCTTACAGGTGATACTGGTGATATGTCAGGTAAGAACACCCTGAATATTCAAGTTTATGATAAATCACTTATAAACATTCCTATCCAGAGCATTTTAACTTAACATATTTGACATTTTAACCCGAGGGTGGTTTGCACCATTCCTGTGTGCAGAAATTGTGATATCTGTTGTTACTTTGTAAGTACTCTCCCCAGTCGCGGTAAAATACAGGCATTTTGCTCTGGCTTGCGGACAAGCCTTGCGTTGTCTCTCTCTCTCTTTCTGTGGTAAGCGGAGGACAGGGTGGGTATGTGTCTCCAGCTCTCCACATTCCATGTCCAAACCGCGGGCAGAGCAGGCTTCCTCTCGTTGGGCTCTTGGGATGTCTTGCATGGGTCACATATTTTAGCTGCGATTGTCAGGATCCCTGGGCAGGGTGCAGCAGCGTGCCAGCATCGGAATATCACTCGCATCTCTTTCTGAAGGTTTGTGTCAACGCACTGCCATCTAGTGGAGCAGCGGCTTAGGTCAGGGATGTGATTCACGCCACCTCGGTGTGGACCGCTGATGTAATGTCAGTAAAGCGAAGAAATGTGAGAGCCTCTTGTGAAATGAAAAGGATTTACTGTGAAAATAAATGTTTTCTCTGTGCTGTCTGAAAGATCCACCTTCAACAGGAAGTGCACATAACAACTGGGATCAAACTCCCATCTATCTTACAAAATGACAGGGTTGCATCCTGCGTCTCTTTGAATGGCCCTAACATCGGTCATCCCTGGTGAATAGCAGTAGCTTGTCCCCTCCACTAGGACTGGTCATCCTTGGTGAATGCCAGCATTTGTCTACTCTCCTTGCATTGGACACCACTGGTGAATGACAGTAGCTTGTCTCTTCTGTTGAGCGGGAATAAAAGTGCACACAATCTTCTTACTGCAACTACAACCAGACTGGAACCAGGTAGAAGACGGTGGAACTTGGCACTAATAGTTTAAAACTCAAATTCGCAGAGAGTTTATACCACAGTGTTAACCTGAAGATGCAAACTCACAGAGAGTCTAACAAGCGTAGCCTAAACATGAAGACTCAAACTCACCATATACCAAACATTTTTGTAATGTATGCATACTGAGAAATGACCCCAAGCGTTGCCCACAGAGACCTCTCTGCTCTACTATACCCTGATAAGCAACAGGATCATCATCAACCTTATACTCTAAACTGGTTACTCAATATTCAGTCTGTGGGGAGACACCTGGGGTCCAATGAAAATTCAACACATTGTGTGATATCATTCTAACTTGCCAATCAACAATCATTCTCCTATCCTAAGCATTCCATTGGGAGTTGCACATGTGTGTGTGTAGGTATCTGTGAGACATGTGGAGGTGTTGTTATGTGTGTGTGTGTGTGTGTGTGTGTGTGTGTGTGTGTGTGTGTGTGTGTGTGTGTGTGTGTGTGTGTGTGTGTGTGTGTGTGTGTGTGTGTGTGTGTGTGTGTGCGTGCGTGCGTGCGTCCGTGTGTGTGCGTGAAAGTCCATCTCCTTCGAATGAGGTCATTGGATTGATCACACCAGGCATGATTTAAGTGACCGTTTGATGTTAGCCAAAGGAATGTGGGAGAGGAAGTCCATGGCAGGCCCAATCGCTCCTATATGACGGAAGACCAAACTTCTTATCACTTGTTTTATGAGCCCTTTCATGCAGGAGTTCACACTGACCTTGAATTGAGATGAGCAGAGGCAGAAAGACAAAAGGTTGCATGCACATAAGACACATGACAGTCAACAGCCATTTCTGTCATTACTGTTAAAAATATATAAATGATAAAAAGGTTAAACATGCATAATTTATATAACATGTAGGTAGGGTTGCTATATAGTGCCACTGCATGTGGTGGCAGTACATTGTGCTCAGGTATACAGTACCAGTCAAAAGCTTGCGTACACCTGCTGGAAACTAGGTTTATCTAATAACTGACAATGTTTTACACTGTATAAGTTTCTGTAAATACTTGAAAATGACAAAAAAAACACATGCAACAATAAATAAAAGGAACATCAAAGCAATGTTCAAGAAAATTGAATTTTCGGGTCATTATCTTGCTGAAGAATGAAGGAATGCCCGATCAGCCGCAAACCAGATGGAAGGCGTACTCAAACCTTTGACCGGTCCCATACATGTGTGATCTGTATGCCACTTGTATGATTAATTCCAAGTGTGCAAGTAACATACTGCAAAATTAGAGTAAAACTCAATGATCAAATGATCCCTCATACTTCCCTTGGATTCGGTAACCATGGTGAATGGCAGCAGCTTGTCTCCTCCCCTTTTTGAATGACAACAGGCTTGTCTCCTCCCCCAGCCACATCTCCCTCCATTCACGTGTGGGATGCCATGAACAAGCAGACACTCTCTGTGCTTCGCTGCTTCCACTCGCGGGGCGTGTGCTCCGTCAGCTTCAGTGCCACTGGGAAGCTTCTCCTGTCAGTGGGGCTGGACCCCGAGCACTCCATCACCATCTGGAAGTGGCAGGAAGGTAAGCGCGTACGCCCGCCCCCACCATCTAGGCCATGCCCACCAGTAAAGAAAGATGGCCCAAAAATATCACTCAGCATCAAAAAAACGGAAGTGCCGACCTGTACAATGGCACCATGCAGAAATAGATGTGCAGTAGCATCAGTGGAGCTGCTAGATGATCGATGATCTCGTCGTATTAATTCTCATGAGTTGAAGCATGGGCGTGCACCTTCACGAAGAAGAGATTCAATTGGTTTGATATGAAAATGTCCATATCATATAATATGATATATGATATGGACCCTTTGTATATTGAATAGAATCTATTTTCATTCAATTTAATATGTATTCCAGGATGCAGAATTTAGGTTTATTGTAATTTACTCCTCAATGAATTCCTTTTTTTATTTTTTGGTGGAGTCTGTACATAGTCTGCATCTTATGCTCTTTTTTAGTTTAGAAGACTATTTATATTGAAATCATGTGACTTGGTTTAACCACAGGGTTAAACATAGACCTGGAACATTTATGGCTTCTCTGGATTTAGCAACAACATAATTAAAATTAAATTTGGGGAACAGTACTACTGCAGTACACTGAATGTGAGACAGTGACATACTACTATATACCGTACAATATATCATGCTTAATACACAATTGATTTTTTAAACATGCAATTTATTTTGAAAGCCTTCCATGTGCAAAGTGATTGCCTGTTATCAACTACCTGAAGCTGCAGTTAAAAGATTGATCTGCATTGTGGGGGGTTACACTTCTGGCAGGCAGAAATTATATATTTCCATACAGGAAGAAGTTCTATTAATGGGCCGTGCGTGTGATAGAGGTACAGAGCATACATTTGAGACATACAAATCCCTGTTGAGGTCAGCAGCTTGACCACCAGTGCTCCGTCTTCCCAAGGTGCCAAAATCGCCAGCCGGGCAGGGCACAGCCAGCGCATCTTCGTGGCGGAGTTCCGTCCGGATTCGGACACCCAGTTTGTGTCCGTGGGGATCAAGCACGTGAGGTTCTGGACACTGGCGGGCCGGGCCCTGCTGAGCAAGAAGGGTGTGCTCAGCTCCATTGAGGAGGCCCGCATGCAGACCATGCTGTCCGTCGCGTTCGGAGCTGTGAGTTCAACATTCTCTTTCAACGCTCCCGACATTGCCATGCAGAACACCGTGCAGTCTGAATTTACCAAGCTCTTGTCAGCTATTAAGAATACGCCTTTGGGAATTCATTTTCAGCATGGATAGATAACTGGTAAATCATATTTGCGCACGACATTCGGAAGATATTAAATGAAATGTCATCAGATATAATTCCTGTGAATTTAGTCAATTTTGCGTAGGGCAAGTTTTCTGGGTGACTCCAGATTCCAACTTAAAACCATATATAAATGTAATTTAGGTGTACTGACATTCCAATCGTGCTGATTTAGTACATATACATAACCCACAGATAATGATTTGATTCAATCAGATAAGTCATAAGCAATTAGCATAAATGTATAATCTCTTCAACCGTGGAATGAGCACGTAATTTGACAATCGAATAAGGCCTGGAAACAAACAGAAAGGCCTGTTGAATATTCATGACTTCTCTTCGCCCATTCCGATCGACATGACCCACCAGTCAGTGTGTTCTCCTAGCAGGTGCTGTGAAATGTTTGTATGCTTCTCTGCTCTCTCTTAGCTCACTAGATTAGTGCAGGTTTGTTTTCTTTTCAGAATAACTTGACATTTACAGGTACCATAAGTGGGGATGTGTGTGTGTGGAAGGAGCACATTCTAGTGAGAATCGTGGCCAAAGCCCACACAGGTCCCGTTTTTACCATGTACACAACACTGAGAGACGGGCTCATTGTTACCGGAGGCAAGGAACGACCGTGAGTACACCCTCTCACCTCTCTCTGCTCTCTCGTACAGGTGTGCCTGTAGGCATGGTCTCAAAAAATACATGTTTTTTTTTTTTAAGTAGCCACATGAAATGCCATGCTTTTTAAAATAACTTCATGGTCTTTAAGAGAACTTCCCAACTGACAGAAACTCAAAAACAACCACAAAAAGTGTCCTCTCAGCTTAATATAACAATTTTCAGAAACCTTTTTAATGAATTTTCAAGCATTATTGTGTGACTATTAAATGGTATTCTCCTTAATCAACCCGAGGCACTGCCTGCTTCACGTTCTTCCCTCGAGCCTAATAATCCCTTAGCTTTATTTCAAAATCATGAAATTCTGTGTTAAGATATGTAAATCAGAGAATGAATTTCCGGTTGAAGCGTACTGCATAATCCATCGGGTGTTAATTAAGGAGAGCTTGTCAGGAGCGCAGGACGGAATGCGGTTGAGTGGTGGGAGGGGTGCCCGAATGTGAGTGCGCTGGTCTTCGCAGGTCAAAGGAGGGAGGAGCGCTCAAGCTGTGGGACCAGGAGCTCAAGCGCTGCCGGGCTTTCCGCCTGGAGACGGGTCAGATCATAGACTGCGTGCGCTCTGTGTGCAGGGGGAAGGTAAGGCTGTCCCCTGGATCACAGGGGGGGGGGGCATGACCACCACCACGCACAGCCAATCATTTAGCTGCTCGTTTAGTTTTACAAACGACTCAGCGTGTTAGCCTGCATATTGGTCAAATTGCCCACTGGGTTACCCTGGAAGGGACTGGTGTCCTGTTGGCAGGCGGAACACTTGGCTGCTCTCAGAGTTGCTTGGCACGCCATGAGAGGAGCTGCTACATTACGAGCAGGCCAGGATCTGTGGCTCGAATGTGCGGAGAATGAAAGAGGACATGAATGAATGAATGGAAGGCCGGTGAATGAATGGGGATCCTATACTGTGTCATTTTAGATGTTATATACATTTTACATTTGACATTTTAAGCATTTAGCAGACGCTCTCATCCAGAGCGACTTACACAGTTTATATCTTTTACATACAATCAATTTATACAGCTGGATATTTTACTGAAGCAATTCAGGTTAAGTACCCTTGCTCAAGGGTACAACAGCAGTGCCCCACCTGGGAATTGAACCTGCAACCTCTGAGTTACAAGCCCAGCTCCCTAACCATTACACTACACTACACTACACTGCCAAAAGCACATCGGTCAGGAAAATGTAAACGTATTCAGCTGATGAATGTGCATCACCTGACACTCATCGTGGCTCTGCAGGGTAAAATCCTGGTGGGGACACGGAATGCAGAGATCATTGAGGTCGGGGAGAAGAACGCGGCTGCAACATCCTGGTGAATGGCCACATGGACGGGCCCATCTGGGGCGTGGGGACCCACCCTAGCCGGGACGTCTTCCTGTCTGCCGCGGAGGACGGCACCGTGCGCCTCTGGGACATCCCAGAGAAGGCGAGTGCCCTCCACTCTGCCCTCTGCAGGCTGACACTGGGAACAACAGCTCCAGTATAGAGAAAGCACAGCCTGGGGGTGGATGGGCGGCTCCAGTAGGCTGAGACTTGCAGTTTGCTTATGACAGCTGTGGAAGAAGTGCAGTCCTCCAGGACAATGACTGTGCAGCTCAGCTAGTGGGCTATAAAGAAGCTTTTTTGTGCTCTCCTGAAATGATGGCGTCGTAACAATGGGATGGGCTTAAAACTGTGATTGGCAGTTCTAAAGGGGAAAGGGGAAAAAAATAGGGAATTAAATTTTTTTCGATAAATAAGTACAAACACCGTAATTGATCTTCCTGGGTTCCTGAGTGACTTAGTCTGTAATGGCACAAGCACAGGCTGGGTTCTATAGCCAAGACATTGCTGGTTTCGAGCTAGGGCAGTGTCATTACCAGACCATCGCAGTGCAGAGTGTGCAGTGGCAGGCTTGATATATGTTGTTCTCCAAACATTGTGACTTGTCTGCTCTGCATTGTACATGTAGGGCACCACTCTTGTGTTTGGAAAAAGAAAAAAAGAGTCAAAGCTTTCCCAAAGATAAACCTCTACATCGAACCGACTGCTGTGTGCTAATACTGAAATTCTCCTGTGTCCTGTTGGTTTGGGGGAAACAGAAGATGCTGAATAAGGTGAACCTGGGCCACCCGGCACGCACAGTCAGCTACAGCCCCGAGGGGGACATGGTGGCCATTGGCATGAAGAACGGGGAGTTCATCATCCTGCTGGTCACCTCGCTTAAGATCTGGGGCAAGAAGAGGGACCGCCGATCTGCAATCCAGGACATCAGGTTAGAGCCGTCGGAGGAAGCGGTGAAGTTCCTGAATGACAACAGCAGCAACAATGTGGTTCTGTGTGGCTCAGTAGGTAGAGCATGGCGTTGACAACACTTAGGTTGTGGGTTCGATTCCCATTGGGACCACATATACTGAAAATTGTATGCATTCACTACTGTAAGTCGCTTTGGATAAAAGTGTGCTAAATGGCATATATATATATAACAACAATAATTATATTCTTCAAGACACAAAGTGTATTCTGTAAGTCAGTTGACCCAGACCTTGCCCGCACGCCCCTCAGGTTCAGTCCAGACTCACGGTACCTGGCGGTGGGTTCCAGCGAGAACGCCGTGGACTTCTACGACCTGACTCTGGGGCCGGCGCTTAACCGAATCAACAGCTGCAGGGATGTGCCCAGCTTCGTCATGCAGATGGACTTCGCTGCAGACAGCAGCTTTGTCCAGGTCTGTGCCTGAGTGTGCGCTCGCGTGCTAATTTAATGTCACTGCCCAGTTAGCCCACAGTGCAGACATTCTATACCCAGCAGCTTGTAGAAAAAACACAACAACGTGTGTCTCCTGAAAGATGAAGTGTTGTGTAGTCTGTACCTCTGAACTCTGGAGGATGTCAGGACAGCAGGATAACTGTCCTGTAGGATGACAGGATAGCACTGTATGTTCTTCAGAAAAAATTAAGAAAGGAGTCCTCCTCATTCTCTTCTCAGCAGGAGTTAAGCATGTAGTCAAATCTCAAGTATGTAATGTACGGTTCTTATGAAGCATATGGTTTGTGAACGGCATTACTTCAAACAGCTGTCCACTGGTGCATACAAGCGGCTGGTGTACGAGGTGCCTTCAGGAAAGCAGATCACCGATCAGGCAATTATTGACAGGATCACCTGGGCCACATGGACTAGGTAAGTAATGTGTGCTCTCCTGGTGTTTTTGATAGTTTTGTGAGCTTCAAACTGTCAAAACAACAGCAATCCTTGTCTCCAAATCCAAGGACCAACAACATGCTAATCAGCTGCCTGTTATGTCTTACGACAGTGAACAGTACAGTATAATAGATGCTTGAAATTGAGTTTTGTATGGAGTGGCTACTTGATGCAACCAACCATCACATTTTCAAACACTCAATTTTCAAACGTACAATTTTCAAACACTCAATTGCTTTTCTTAAGGCTTTCCTAAGAATATGGGAAGATCATGAAAAAACACATTCTCAGAAAAACCCCACAATATAGCTGCAAGCTTATCAAACCATAAGTCCTCCATAATCAGAAAATAAGCACGTACATTGGACATTTCTTTAAATACGAGTGACACCTAAGGGTTGAACAATCCAGTCTAGTCTCGGAACATATTCCCTTGCCCATCACGAACAAAAAAGCAGTGGTACAGTGTCCCGGAGACAGGTTTTGCCGAACTCTGCGCTAGCTGAACTCCCCCGTTTGTCCAGTGTCCTAGGTGACGAGGTGGTGGGGATCTGGTCTCGTAATACTGACAAAGCAGATGTCACCTGCGCCTGTGTGTCCCACTCTGGCCTCAACATCGTCACGGGCGATGACTTTGGAATGGTAAAGCTGTTTGACTTTCCATGTCCAGAAAAGTTTGTAAGTATAATCTGTGTTTATGATACGCTGGTTGTGTTTCTGTGTGAATCGTGCAGATTATTGTACCACAGTAAAAGTGTCCCCAAGATTAATTAAAAATGTATTCATCAGCTGTTAACAATAATGATAAATGCCCTGTTTCTGTTATGTTTTTATGATTTCTCACTTTTTTTGTAGATGAATGCTTATTTTAATTCAATAATCCAAGGTTAAATGTAAATTCAAATTATTTAGATGTGCTAAAGGTCATTATAAATACATATTTTTACTTGGTGGCCATTTGCTTTTTTTAATCATTAGTCCTTGCTAACAGCAGTCTTTGATAGATCGTCCCATTGCAGTTTTTACTTTGTTTTGTGCTTTTTCAGTAAAATTAGAGTAGTTGCTCTCAGTACAAATGACTATCCTTAAGATACATATTTGTTTCAATGATGGACTATGACAATGTCAGTTTAACCTGTTGACTTCTATTGAAGCTGTGTTTGCATTTTCCCCATTGCCATATCTGTCTCTGTACTGTGTGTTCTAGTAACATCTGCTATACACACACAACATTCACAATACATGCCCCTCCCCCTCTGCAGAAAGTCATCCCTTCCACTCCATTCCATCCAGACAGCTCTTATTGGGTAGTTTTCTGCGGTCTTGCTGGGGTGGCCAATTGCAAACAGGATCTCATGTTCTTACAGGCTAAACACAAGCGGTTTCTGGGTCACTCTGCCCACTTGACAAACATTCGCTTTACAAGTGGGGACCGCTACGTGATCAGTGCTGGTGGCGACGATCGAAGGTAATCTCTTGACCTCTCGTGCTTACATCTTAGGGTTCAATTAACCATCTTTAAACCATCAGAAATTAATGGGGCTGTACTGTAGGAACCCCAACGTATAATTATTGCACTATGTAGATAAACTGTGCAATGGGACAAAATGTTTACATTTACATTTACATTTTAGGCATTTAGCAGATGCTTTTATCAAATCAAATCAAGTTTATTTGTATAGCGCTTTTCACAATAGAATTGTCACAAAACGCTTAACAGAGGGGGAACCCAGGCCTAGACCCCCCCAAAAGCAAGCCTAAAGGCAACAGTGGCAAGGAAAAACTCCCATGGTAGGGAGAAACCTTGGGAGGAACCAGACTAAAAAGGGGGAGAGCCCATCCTCTTCTGGCCGGCACAGGGTATGTCCAAAAAAAGACCATGTCATGGTCAGTCCAGAGCGACTCACACAATTTACATTTCTTTACATACAATCCATTTATACAGCTGGATATTTTACTGAAGCAATTCAGGTTAAGTACCTTGCTCAAGGGTACAACGGCATTGCCCCCACCTGGGAATTGAACCAGCGACTTCTGAGTTACAAGCCCAGCTCCCTAACCATTACACTACACTGCCATTATACTACACTCCTATATGTAAGGAATAAACTGTGATCAGCCGTGCCTTCTCAGGATATATATACACACAGCTGGGGTGGTGATGCGGCAAGAGGCAAAACTTGTTTTAGAAGTGAGAAGTGATACCTACTCACAGCTGTCAGACAATCACAATCGGTATTCATCAAACCTGTGGTATGAAAAAAGACTTGTTTTTGTCCCTAGACACATCTCACTGTAGGAGAAAAATAATTGGTTGTTGGACAAATTGTCAGACTGTGACCTTCAACAATGTTGCATGTGTACGTAGCCCTGAGTATTAGGGTCTTTGTTTGTTTAGCCGTATTGTAGCGCCAGTGATTATTAGCCACTTTACCTGGGGGTCATCCACCTGTGTTTCTCCCACAGCCTGTTTGTCTGGAGGTGCGTCCACACCCCTCACTGAGGGACTCACTGGGCATTGCCATGAGTTAAGTGGGGCTGCATGGGCTATTCTAGCATGGCTGAAGAGAGAACCCACCGCCGGACAACTGCATGTCAAAGGGACGTCAAACCTGGCAGCTAGCACATACAACAGTGACTTATATCTCACTGCGCAAGACTGGGCATGTGCATACGAGTGAGTGTCATTTTTGCTGTTGCATCACCTCTGAATGTACAGTCTAACAGTTTTGTTCCTGGGCAGTCAACACTGCAGTCTGCTGGAAAGAAGTTTGCTTGGAAAAATCGTTAAAAAAATCTTCAAAATCAGGCGCAAGACCTCAAAGCCACCGTCCATCTCCATCCTACCCCCTAAAAGCATTACCATGAAAAGACCTTCACTAATTTTATTCTTATATCATGTTTAGGTTTTGTGGTTTATCTTGTATTTGACGTGTTTTTTTGTTTTTGTTTCAACATTTTAGTGGCACAATGGTGCTGGTTTGTCTGATTCAGTATGAACAACAGACATGCCATTTTCTTAAATAACGTAGCAAACATGACTAGCCTTAAACTTTACCTTTTATGTGTGAAACGGAGGGTTGTGTGACATTTTGTTTTGATGTTGAAAAAAAGATCGCCGATTCTTTTTTTGGTAAGGAGTGTTTGAGGTTTTTCTTTTTCTTTCTTTTTTTATTCAACTCCTGTGGCCTTCTTCCTGAATGTACCATCCAAGTTCTATTTTGGATGTTAGCATGCCAAAGCATACTATGCACTGTACACCTGACCCGGTCACTGTGGTAATCCCAATGGTTTGTTCATGTAACTGTGCTATTTACCGGTTGAACCTAAAATCCCTTGATGTATCTGAACATAAACTATGGATCCTGTAAACTCAAATGTAGCATTTTCAGCTTGTGCAGTAACTCTCCATGATGTACGTATGCAAGTATGTATGCGAGTGTGTTTTGCGTACATGTGCATGGCTTACCGAAAGACAATCCCTTACCAACCAAAATCCTCAATTTTCCTTGGATCACTACTTTAAGTATGCTGCTAAACCATTTTTATTAAAGCTGAAGTTCACCCCATTTAAACCAGGCCTGAATTGATAAAATGTTACAAATACATTGTTTTGATGCACAACAATATCCTACCTTGAAATATCAGTCCCTAAGTAGCATACTATCCACTCACTGAGCCCACTTTTGCCACAAACATGGAGATATAACACAGGCTTGGCCTTTGGACATGAACCACAAATTGGAAATAAATTCATTGAAAGTATGCTAGCTACCAGATAGCAGCAGAGTAATATATATTTTTTCCTCCATCTTTGTAGATTTGTCTGTTAACCACCATCAACTCAACGCTTGCCAAGTTCCACCACAACATAAAAAGGACAAATCAGAATCAACTGAGTTCATTTTTGATTCAGAACCATAACCAGCCAATTTTATACCTTTACAGGAGGAAAGTATCCAGTCACTTATATCATTCAGATCATCAAGATTCTGAAAATCTTTTCAGATCGGCTGCAAACAGCATTCCTCCATCATGGGCTCTGCCTCACAATACCATCTATTTACAACAGGAAGCAGCATAACCTCCAAATAGGACCTTTTATAAAACACCAAAATAATATGAATGGTATTTCTTTATCATATTCCATCATTTCCAGCCGGGCTTAAAATGGGTGAACTTTAAATAATATCCACGTTAATGTGAAACCGAAGTATTGTATTGTAGCTATTTTTTATTTGTTTTTACAGAAGTTTCATTTTTTTGTCCATTAACAGATCCAATATTGCTGAACAGCAATGTTTTATTGAGGAACACTGAAAAAGTAAAGTGCAAAGGTTCTTTCCTTATTTTGCAATTTTGTATATAAGTTGAAATGTGTCCAGTGCATATTTTGGTTTTCCTGAGATCAATGTAAATATCATTTGTAAAGACATTCTTTTGTATATTTTTGTGAAATGTTTCCTAAATCAACCTTTAATAAAAAAAGGAAAAAAAAGATTTTTAGTCTTTATTGTACTTAAAATATAAAATAATCGTAAACAAATCACAATCAGTCGGATTGTCTGCATCTCAATTCAACTAAAGGGGAAAGAGAAAGTAGACATTAGCAGGCAAATATCAAACAACCTCGCTCATAAGTGACTGATTCACATACCATTAATTTACAATTAATTCAAAGGAGATTTCTACATGGCAAGGAAGCCGTGTGTGGCATACCCTGCAGTGCATTCATATGCCAATGTCCATAAATGTGCTACTCTTATATATTACATTACATTACAGGCATTTGGCAGACGCTCTTATCCAGAGCGACGTACAACAAAGTGTTAACCGTAGTCAACAGTTTAGCTGAAAGCCACCCTAGCGGGAAGTACAGTTCCAGGTGCTAGGAGCAACCACATAGTTAAACTAGGACCCTATAGGTAAATCTGTAGCCACAATTCAAAGGTAGCAATCAATGCAGAAAATAATGCCTAAGCCTAATACAATACATAAACAAGTAGACATGTGTAATACTAAGCAACTGCGTCCCTAAGTTAACAAAAACCGGACTACGGGGAGAGGTGCACCCTGAAGAGGTGAGTCTTCAGTCGTCGCTTGAAGGTGGTGAAGGTATATACATCAAGTGACTTGCAAGCCGGTTGTCTGGGTACACGGCGCATTCATGAGAGTACGTACCCGTTTAGCTATTTGTCCCACTTTAGCACGCGTCCTGGCAGCTCAGGCAGAGTCGGATGGTAAAAGTAGCAGTCTACCCGTTTACACTGCGTCGCAAACCGGCAAGGCTGGGAAGATAAACACATTGAGACTTCTCATTCTGAAAAAGATAGTAGTGCTTCAAAGTCAAATTATCATATGAACTAGGGGAAAATGTCCAATTATTAAGTAGCCTACTGAAATGATCAAAGATACCATTTGTTTCCATCATACAAGCTTAGGGGTTCATTTTCATCATGATGTGGCATGAGAGAGCAAAAGAGAACATTATTGGCAGAAGATAAGTAGTCAAAAAGAGCCAATACACTGGTCTACAAAAAGAAAATGTTACTTTCTTGCATGGACTTTGGAAACTGGTTTTGGCTCATTTTGGTTTGCTCTATCACATCAAGTTTTTGTGCTATCTATCCTCCATATTCATGAATTTTACAAAAGTTGACCATCCAGTCTGGCAATCTTGGTGGGGATAAAACAGCAAAAGCTTGATTATTCTCACCAAAACTACTTCATTTAGGGCCTGAAAATAATTTTACAAATGTTTTAAGTCATAAAAACATGTTTTACATAAGTTTATGTTTTTTGCAGCTGTGAAGACTACCTAATCTAAGTTTTACAATTAAATATTGTAATTGAAGTAGGTACCTTTCATTGTAAACATTTTTGCATCTATCGATCTTCTAATGCAACAGTGTTTTTCAACTTCGAGTGTAAAATTGCTGTTTTCTCTAGTATTGTAAAAATAATGCTTTTTCATAGTTCAAAAACCTGATGTGATAGGCAAAAACGAATGCCATGCAAGAAAAAATCGTGTTGACCAGTGATCAATCAAAAATAACCAGAGGGGAAGGAAACACCACCATGAAAACAAAGACCCCCAGACACTGCAACTATTGACTAAGAGGATGGAAGTCCAAACGCATGGCTGTCGATCATCACACACAAGCTTTGTGCCAACCCTTTGATTAAATTCTGTATACACTTTCCTTACTGTAAGGAGGAACCCAGACCACCAGGGAGATTTCTGCAGACAAGGTCTTCAGGGCCCTATAATGCTGGTAGAAAAATGTAACCTGAGCTAGCCTATAGTTTTGGGTCTGGATTCCATGGGCATTTCCACTACACAGTAACAGGCACCGTTAAGAGAGGAACTTCTACATCTGTATTGAATAACGGTAACACATTTCTCCATGCTTTTGTAGGCGCTACATCATGCTCTGGCTCTTGTCCTCCTCTTCTGCACAGGGGATTTCAGAGATGTTTATATTATACTGAACCTTCGGAGGTTCTCCTGCCAGCCAAGGAAGTCTCTGACTTGTCTAAAATGGTGTCCCAGTTCCATCGTATGGGTCAATGTAGCTATCAACAGATTTTTTACTGAAGGTATCCTTTAAGAGCTCCCCTCTGAGGCTCCCGGTCATACAATGTGCTACACAATCACTGTCCTGTTGGGTATAAAGACATTTCTTTGTCCAACACTCAAAGATTCCTTATTACGATAAACCCTGGAAAACTTTGGCTCTCGTCTGTGTGCGTCTCTACACTCAGGGTTTTGGGGTCGCAAACGGATCGATAGTTCAGAATCCGTGCTAACAGGCACTCTCCACGAGCCTCCTCCCAAAGTAAGTCCCCAACCAATGAATCCCATCTGTATGGTCGTTCAGGCACACGAGCTGAAACACTGCTTACTTTTGGGTGATAAAACTGGCAGTCCATCTTCTTACACTCCGGGAAGAAGTGACATAAGTCAGTAGGCAACGATGTCTCTGAAAAATAATAAAGACATGAGAGAGTGCACAAAAACCCCCAAAAACAAGCTTGTTGTGCAACAGTAAAAATGTGTAAATGTGGCCTACCAAGCGTGGACAGTGAGGTAGAGTCTCTCTGGCTGCTGTGGGCATAGGGGCAATCCACCTTTGTGCACTGACCATCAAACTTGCAGTTTGGGTGAATGAAAAGGCACTTGTCCCCAAAATTGCAGCGAGGGAAGTTTCTAAATGTAAAAAAAGCAATTCTGTATTAGACGATGGCATCACATGATTTAGTATGGGGATTCAGACCCAATGCTGCACGTGTAACAGGGCCCCTGGTGCACACCGACTCACTTGCACTGTGTGGTGGGGTGGTGGTACGAGCACTCGTCCCTGCTCTCACACATGGGCCAGAATCTGCAGCGCTCCGGGGCCTTGTGACGTTTCACTGGCACCGATTCTTCCTCCTCTACAGGGATACAGTGGGTACAAATAGAGTGAAATTACTTTTTTTTTATTTTTTACTTTTTTTTTTTTTGGGTGCATCCAAAACCTTATTATAACTTCTCTAGCATTCTCTAGTATAAAACAACCTAAACAGTCACAGGACTCATCCTTATATATAGAAACTGGAAAATGTGTGTGTGTGCCAGACTTCATTCTTAAATTCTGAATTTTGTATTCCATAGAAGCTTGCATTCAGACACAGGAAGCCTCATTAAATGAGGCACCTGCATGATAAACCAGATATTTGATCATTTTTGGCACGGTTAACCATAGCTGTAAGGACATTCTCAAGGACTTTCTGTAAGGGAGGACTGTCAGCTGTTGTTTTTTTTTTTGTTAGCAGACAGTGCTGGAATAGAAAGACGTTCGAAGACATCGTTGGAGTCAAAATCCTACATTGGTATTTGGATAATGATAGCACATGCATTCCTCTACGCTTTAAGTAGATGCTATATGATTTTCCGTCCATTAGGCTTCCCCAAGGTACCCTATGTCCTCTCCAAAGCATCACTCGGTCTGTCTCTGATGCACAGAAGTTCCCAGAGATGTTTATGTTATACAGAACCTTTGAATGTTCCCCTGTCTACCCGAGATGTCTCAGACTTATTTCCCAGTAAGGTCAATGTAACTAGCAACATCTTTCTCATTGACGGCATCATCCATCTCATGCATGTCCTGCTTGGTATAAAAATCTGCTTTGTCTCTTGCACAATGACAAGAAGCCCTGTCATGGAAATTCTACTATTCAAAGGAAGAGAGACTGTGATCTTAGTTCACTCAAGCTTTTATTATTTGATCAAACAGGCAAGCAGTCTAACACACTTGCGCAAAGAATGTCAGAGTATCTCCGACGAGACAAAGGAATCACAACAGTATACATCTCTTGCATTCGAGGTGACCATCGCCCTTTGGAGTTTCCGCCATTGGTCATGATTGAAACCCCTCCTTTATTGATGGGCCCAAATACACGTTTTACCCTCCCAACATACACGTTTCTTGCATACATTAGGATGGGGGCAACTTCAACTTGCTAACCTTCAGTAACTTTCCATCAGTTTTGTTATGATTTATACAGCAAAATAACGAGGCCCAAGTGAGTGACTGACCTTGATGTTCCCCCTTCTCAACCCTATCTGTAGTTCATGCCTCCTCCCACATGTGGCAATACACACTTATCTCTCTGTACAGGCAGGGTAGCACACACTTGCGCACGCAGGGCGTTTGGCCTTGCAGCACACTAATGGCGTGAAGGCGGCCCAATTAAATTTTTACCTTACAGCCCTCTCTCCTTGCAGCCGCAATACACTTCGAGAAAACCTTTGACTGTTTGTCCGTATGCGGCTCTATACTACTCTACACTCTACCCGTTTAGGGTTGCAGACGGATCAATAGTTGCACTGTACCTACAAGTATCCGGCTGTGCCACTTCACTCCAGTTCAATTTCTCTGCCAAGTTCATTATTATTTTCCTCTGCACAGAAAACATCCACTTCCACGACAAACATCTTGGACTGAGTACATAAACCGTCTGAATGTGTGACCAGTATGACTCACCGTTGGAGCAGAGGGTCTCCCTCTCACCACCCCCCACATCGCTGTTGTCATACTTCAAGTTCTTCAGAGAACTGGGCACCCCCTCGAGTGTCACAATAAACTTGGGGTCGACGCCTCCCTTTGACCGTGTCTTACGACACCTGCAAAGAGGGGGGAAAAGGTAAACATCCAAAGAGAAAGTGTCTGTCATTCATACTGTATCCTGATACAGCAAGACATTAAATTTATGTGTAGCATACCAGTGTGCTAGATTCAGACTTCAACCTCACAGGGCATTCTCAGGACTGGAGCTATGTGAAACTATTTGAAGCCTACAACCTTAAACTAAAATTAAGAAACATTTAAATGAAGTAGAAATGGTTTCAGGAATGTCGCCTGTACATGCTCATATATTGTAAAATATATATACTAGGGCTGACCCCATTTAGTCGACTGGTCGATTGTTTGGTCGATGGGCTGTTGGTCGACCGAGATTTGTTTTGGTCGAGCAGTCGCGCGAAATAAAAATAAATAAATTAAAAAAATTCTCCACGCAGCATGAGACACCTAGATTCGCGCCACAGTTCGGCACACTTGTCAGTAGAATAATCCATTCTGGATGCTGCGGGTATGGCAATGACAGTCCTTCACTCTTAACATAGCTAGGCCTATATATGTTCTCTTTAAATTATATTAGGCAGTTAAGGTAATAGTAATGTTGTGAATAATTCAGCAAAACTAATAAAAGTAACGTTTTATAACAAATGTGTTTTGCTAATTGTATGGTTTATATATTTTTAACTAACATGCGTAACACCCCCTTTCATGTAGCCTATATTGTATCCTTCTTGTTTTAGGCACGCGAATGTGCATTTTAATTGTAGCATAAGATTTGCCCACAGTTAAGATTAGTGATACAGGCATACTTTAATTACTCATTTCGATATAACCTAAGAACATAATGTCAAAGAAAAAATCTGGAGTATGGCAGCATTTCGTTTTAGTCAAGGACGATCCAAAAAAAGTGGAATGTAAACTTTGCAAGCGCGTTTTCCAAGGCAGGGTTCATCGTTAATAAAACGAGGAGCAGCGTTTTGCCAAAAAATGTGGACAAGCTAGTGTTCCTGTGCCATAACATGAAACAACTGGGGAAGTAGGCCATCGGATGGTCTCCGACTCGAGTAAGTTATTTTCGATAGGCTATAGCCACTTTATGTTCAGCTTTAGGCTACAATTTAAGACATTATGCTATGTGTGATCATTCGTTTGTTAGCCAATTTTTTTGCAAAAGAGATTTTAAATCCCAATGAGACCAACCTAGCTAATTAAATAAAACATAGCCTACGCATTAGAATGTGTTATGGTTGTGGTCAGCATGAAGAGGAGGCTCAGAACAGAGACGTTTTTTCTTTCTTTCAGGTAATCTTGAACTCCGGCTCCATAAAGTCATTAACCTATTGTTACTCATTTGTGTCATTCACTTAAGAAAGTTATAAAACACGAGACAAGCGCAGTGTGCATATAGTTGTATTTATTAAAACAAATAAGGTGTGTCATATAGAAAAAACGTTTTGACCAATGGAAAAAAACGGACAACTGTTGGTCGACCAAGATTTGTTTTAGTCGGGGACAGCCCTATTATATACTGCACTGACTAGTTGCAGGGAGTTTTGAATCAAGTACTTGTTTATCATGCATGCATTAGAGTGTCATGTACTGATGTCAGAATATGGAGAATAGCACAAATATAAATTTCCTTCAATTTTAATAATGTGAAAGGCATGTTTTAAGGCTTCGGTTGAAAGTGTACCTGGCCTGGGCCACGCGTGGGGGGGGCGCCAGCACTTCCTTCCTCACCATCGTGACTAATGTGCTTATCGCTGAGCCCACTTCCTGTGGCCTCAGACTCGGACTGAAGTGGCCAGCGTTGTTGGGCTCTCCCACCTCAGACACTAAGTTCAATAACCAATGGCAACGTGTTAAAATATAGTACAGATCACAAGGCACATAAAACCGCAAACATGAAGAAGGCATGGCCATATACATGGCCGGTAAAGATTTCCTGAGTTCTCTTTCCACTTTTTCCTCTCAATTTTGAATGCCCAATCGTATTCTAAGCCATGCTCACTACAGCCTCCACTCTCAATTCAGGAGAACGTAGACATTTTAGGCATTTAGCAGACGCTCTTATCCAGAGCAACTTACAGTTTCACATTTCTTTACATACAATCCATTTATACAGCTGAATATTTACTGAAGCAATTCAGGTTAAGTACCTTGCTCAAGGGTACAACGGCAGTGCCCCACCTGGGGATTGAACCTGCAACCTTAACGTTACAAGCCCAGCTTCCTAACCATTATACCACACTGCCTGCCTAGACAAACACGCACTCCTCCAGTCAGCCACCGCTTCTTTTCACACCGCAGTCTACGAGTTCATCTTGCAGAGTCGGAGGAAGACACTTCATGCGTAGCGTTATAAAGACAGACCGCGGGCACGCGTTTGACAAGCGGCGGTCACTGGTGCGCGACGAGACACGGACAAACTGGCCAACTGAATCCCACCCTCCCTCCCTCCCTCTCTCCAGGGGCTGCTGGCCACAGCCAGCACTCTGCACAGTCTGGATTCGATACCAGACTGTGGGGCTCATCCACACACTAGAACAGTGCCTTAACACCAGAGCCATTGGTGTGAAATGTGTTTTTTCAGAAAATCCACCTATATCACCGAGACTAAAAGTTTAGTGTAGACCAATGGGCCAAAAGTCAACTGTCTGTTCTGACCTGGGAGGGAACACAACGTGGTGATATCTTCCAACGCTTTAATAAGAGTCATGCATTATCAGCACAGTGTGTAACTTTCACACATGAAAAACACCACTTTGGGATAGATGTAACAGGAGGGGAGAATGTGGACTGTGTAGAATGAGGACCGTGTAGAATGTGGACCGTGAGGGACAAGCGGTCTTGTGGAAGGAGCACTGCCTGATCTCTCTGAGGCCCCACGGGGGCCTGTAACTGCCCCCAGGGCATGAGGGATGGGAGGCATTCCTGAACCAGCTGGAGGGCAACACCTGCCTCCTCACTTGCAGAGCAAGGGCAGGGCGTGGCTGGGAGGGTGTGCCGTGGGACATATGAGAGGCAACAGAAGTAAAGGCAACAGCACCGTAGACCTGGGTCAAATGATGCATTTGACATACCAAAATAAAGTATTTGACTATAATAAAAAATTTATAATTTATTATTTGACTTAACCCTTTAATATATTACTTGGTCTGCCATTCTTTAGTAACCCACCAGTAAAATTCCTGCAGGTTTTTAAAGAAATCCATTTATAATCCACTTTCACCAATATTGACAAGATTCTTATTTCATATGACTGCACAGGTTTTACCGCCATCTAACACAATGTCTGACAGGACCTGCATAGATGCTAGTCTGAGACGACACACCTAACATCTGTCTCGGCTCGCTTGCTTCGTTCCAGACATAAGTCTGGTGTGCTTTTATCTACTAAGTATCTAGACGTTGTGGTTTTGACACCTGGGTCCAAACTTGATGGCAGTTTGGAAGACAGGAAATAACAGCTGTGTGACGCACCCATTGTTTTCATCTGTGTATAAAAGACTGTTGTATTTCTTTGTTCGGGAGCGACTGGCGTTGCTCAGACTAATTCTGGGTGAGTTGCTCCTGGCCAGTATTAAACCTTTATATCTCAATATTGTGTTCCGAGTCATTGGCTTGACTGATCGTCTCACTTACTAGCGAATGTGATATTCATGTGTGAATTTCCACGACACTCTTCTCACAGCTTGTGGTTACATTTACATTTTAGTTCCCTAACCATTACACTACACTGCCACAACACTGGTTGTGTTGGGCCCTCACCTGTATTGCAGCTCCGGTGCCCCATGGAGCTCACCAGTTCAGGCTTCCACCTCCGGGACACCGCCTCCTGGAACCACATGGGAGCAAACATCGTCAGCCAACCGTCTACCTCAACATCACCAATACATCGAAGTGCCCTTGAGCAAGACAATTAATCTGAGTAGTTTTAGTAATTATCCATATTTTTAAATGGACAATATGTGAAATGTAACGGTTCATGACAAGCATAGACTTCCATGGTCTGTTGTACAGTGAACATTTCAAGTGTTGAGAATTAGCGCAAGCTTCAAACACTATGGTACAACACATATATATATATATATATGCCATTTAGCAGGCGCTTTTATCCAAAGCAACTTACAGTAGTAAATGTATACATTTTCCAGCATATGTTGTCCCAGTGGGAATTGAACCCACAACCTAAGCGTTGCTAACACCATGCTCTACCTAATGAGCCACACAGAATCAAAGTGCATTTGTATCTGTTCCTATCAAATAAACCATAAAGAAATAAAACAGACTACAAAATCAGTCATGCAGCTGAGGTGGCAGTAAACACCTTCACATTTAGCCAACCCTAGTCCAGGAGCACCACAGTGCCCTAAAAAGACCTGCTCCCCTGCTCTTTTGCACTATTTTGCATTAAAACGTAGTTCAGGACAAAAGTCTACAGGTCTACATTCCTTGGTTCTCACCTCTCTGGTTTCAATGTCCACGCTGGGCATAGTGGCCTTGTCCCGCTCCGAGAAGCTGTCCTGCAGCCTACTGTAGAGGTACAAGGGTTGCCCTGCGCTCTGCAGGGCCGCAGTGGGCCTGTAGCCGTGCATGCCATCTGAGGCCTGATAACGGTCCCTGGGCTGTCCAGTGGCCTGTGAGGGCCAGCTCGAGCCAAACGGGATTGTGACCTCTGACCTCTGGCCAGGCTTCTGTGTGAAGGCGGCGGCACCTGCCTCGCTCAACCCCGGCTTGATACGAAAATCAGCATTGTTGTACAGGGGTTCCATCAGTGGCTGAGCTTCAAACACCACGCCCTGAAGACTCTTCTCTGTGTAGCCCTTCCTGAAACAGGAACAAGAACAGGAAGAGGAAATAATGAAAACATTCCAACCTTTCCCCCGTTTTTATAGCATGTTAGACGAAACTGAATTCGCAAAAGACAGAAGAGTTGCTGGTTGGCTCCAGGCATATCTTGACTAAGATGCCATGTATAGACATCCCATTTGATGGCCATTCTCTGAAACCTGTAAGAAACCTGGGAGTTATAATGGCCCCTGGGCTGTGCCTGGATGCCCACATTAACTCAGTGGTTAAGAGTGGGAGGGTCATTAATCCCTCTCTGTGCTGCCTCTCCATCTTACCTGTTTTGTTTAATGTATTACTGTTTGTAAGTGCTTAATGTGGTGTGGCCTGTTAACGTCCTGTGGTTTATTTGTCAAGTGTGATGTTGTTGTGCCTTGTCTTGGCCACGTGCCCTTAGGGAATCGAAATGTATTATTTTAATCAATGATTTTACTTTTTACTTGTTACTTTACTTTTTAGGATGCTTTTTAACAACTGGCCGGGGACTACAGCTGAAAATTAACCGACTAGGTTAATGCTGCCTTTTTTTACTGTATTTTATATGGTTCATGTATCTAAAATGTCCTCGAAATAATAAACTAATAAACTAATAAACTAAACTAAGACATCTTACTTTCACTTCCACAATATCGCGAAATTGAGACCAATTCTGTCAGAGAAAGACGCTGAAATGCTTTGTAATGTCTAGGCTGGACGATTGTAATGCTTTGTTCGTTGGTTTACCAGACTCTTCATTGCAGCGGCTTCAACTAGTGCAGAATGCAGCGGATAAAGAGTGCTCACCAGCACACACCGCACAGAGCACATCACTCCTGTCCTTAGGACATTGCATTGGCTCCCTGTTAAATTCAGAGTTGCATTTAAGGTGTTGCTTACTACTTATAAAGCACTTCATGGCTTTACACCTTCATACTTGCAGGATCTGATTGAACCTTATGTTCCCAGCCACAATCTTGGTGATACCTCAGTCATTTAAAAACAGTTGGAGGGGGGAGGGGGGGGAGGGAAGCCGACACACAGTTCGCTGCGCACAGGAGTGGTTCTGGGGTACCGGAATTACAGTCAACGGCACGACGAGTGTTGTCTCGGAGGAGGCAGCGCTACGCCCTTGCCACTGCCGGTCACAGGACTATGGCAGCGAACTATAAGGGAAGGGGGATTGAACTAAACACAGCGGGTAATTGGCTACCAAATTGGGAGAAAACGGGGTAAAATCTGAAGAGAAAAAAAAAAAGTGTAAAGTATTAGTACAGGTACACACCTGTCAGAAGAGATGTGGTTTTCAAGGGTGGGGCTGGTAGAGTTCCGGGCCTCCATCCCGTGCAACCTGCATAGGGTGAGAGCCTGCAGCTCTCCCCCTCTCCTTTTAGCCTGGCCTTGCTCCTGGCCACTGCCAATGGAAACATTGACATCTGCCTGCAGGCACTTGGGCCTCAACAAAGCTGGTTCTGCAGATGTACAGCGCACAGATTAAGGGGAGACGGTGGCTTATTAACTTATGCCAATGTTCAGCATCACTTCTTTGAAAATTGGGAGCACACTTACTAAAGAGGTGATACATTACGGTTTTGTGCATTTAGGAATGCATTTGATTATTCTTGGGTCGCTATGTGAGCTATATATAAAATATTGAGACTGGCAGATCACATTCATCTTGTATGCATTGAAAGCACAATGTGTAAAACTAGATGTTATTTGTAATATTCGGTTAGTCTGAAGATGGGGGGGAAAGCAGGACTGTGTAGCTGAAATGCATGTGTACATTCGATTCTGAGCTGTTCACTTAGACCTTGCCAAAGTGATGCATTCCATCATCTACAGAATCCTTGTAAAAGCGTTCTGTTATGGCAAGAAAAGTATTTTATTGACAACGTGTCTCAAAACGAGTCCGAATATCTACCGCACACATCTGTGTCTACGAGCATATAATGTAAGGGTGTTAAAGCGTGTTTTGCTTATTGGGAGTTAACATAGTCCAATCAAATAAGGGTGTATAATGTAGCTTGGAGGGATACCCCTCCTCTATACAGACTTGAAATGTAGCAGCAAGGTATTGTTCTGGCCAGAAGAAAAAGGAAAAGAAGGAGAAATTTTACATCACTCTTAAAGGTACTCCTGACTCTGTAGCCCTTTGAGGGTTCTGTACTAAAATTTAACTTTTGCATTAAGAATAATTTATTCTACACTTAATAATTTATTCTACACTGTTTTAGAACCAGACTGAGTCTTTCTAAGATTAGCCAGTTTACATCAAAGAAGCAGATTCACTCCAAATCATTGAGATTTACATTAAACTGTTTTAGAACCTTGCATAAATACATGTAGGAACAATCATAGTTCAAGAGATCAGTGCAGCAATACAGCACATCATTGCAGGCAGCTGTGTACCACACCTGTAACACTGGGAAGGAAAAGGTTAGTAAAAATTGTATTTTATTTTATTTTTATGTTTTATTTTATTTTTTATTAATATTTTGTATTAAATGGAGTAAGCAGGGGTATATAGTGTTGAGCAAGTAGGCATTGGTGATGACAATTAGCTAGATGTACAGGATTCAGTGGTAGTGGAGTCTGAAAAGGTGGGTTTTGAGTCTCTTGCGGAAGATCGCAAGTGATTCCGTGATCCTGACCGATTGCGGAAGGTCGTTCCACCAGCGAGGGGTCAGGATAGAGAAGAGGCGAGACCGCGAGGAGCAGCTGCCAGGCGCCCGGAGGGATGGGGCAGTCAGTTTGCCAGAGGAGGCGGAGCGGAGGGGTCTGGCTGGGGGTGTAGGGAGCGATGAGTGACTGGAGGTATGGTGGAGCAGTACCTCTAGCCACTTGAAAAACAAGCACCAGTGATTTTAATCTGATGCGTGCTGCGATGGGGAGCCAGTGCAGAGAGGAGAGTAGAGGGGTGATGTGGGTGAACTTCAGCTTGTTGAACACCAGACGAGCGGCAGCATTCTGGACTAATCTGTGTGTTTTGTGGTTGTTTTTGCCTTTGCGGCGTTTAAGCAACAATACAATTGCAGTAAGCAACTCGCTGTCACTGCTATCATCCATTTGTTTCAGATAGAAAATATCCAGCAACCACCAATAAAGCCGGTATCAACACGGACGTAAATTAAGTGGTTGTTACGGAAACGGTCAAACTCTCTCTGCTTCGTCGCTTTGATGTTAACTGGCTAGTTATAGAATGTTGCAGAGCATACGTATTCGGACTCTGCTGCAACGTTTCCCTGCAACGTTTTAAAACGGTTTCGTCGCGAATCTTTGATGTAAACGAGCCTTTTTAGACTGCCCTATCGCTATGCATTACTATTATTTTAGAATTGTTATCGTTTTATTCACACCATGTAAACTCTAGAATACTTACCAACAGCCACCGAATGAAGTTTTTCTAAGACTTCATGTAACCTGTAAGAAAACTATACAGATCAAACTTGATTATATTGTAAAGGTTTTAACTTCTTTAATTTAAAATCCATGCATCAGGTATGAATGAATGAAACTCATTTCGTGAATTTCTTTGAATACCAGAGAGTGAACTTGATAGAGTTGTGGCCAAGGAACACGTTAAGGTCTTCTGCCATTTGTTGGGCATTTTTCTTGTTGGCCACCAAGACCATGATGTAATCTGGGAGCTCCTCGTCTACACCTACAACAAGTGAGAAACTGCATGGCAAATGTGAAGTACCATTTCCGAGTGCTTATAATGTCATATTCCGCTAGTCTCTGACTTACCGACATAAGAACCAAGTTCCTGCAGTTTTCTCTTTATCGCAGCCTGAAATCAGTTCAATAATTTTCAAATTTAAAGACACGCAGAGAGTGAACGCTAGTTTGTTTCATGTAAATGGCAGTTTGGAACATCGTTAGCTAGCAGTCAAACATAAGCGAACAACACTGCTAAACAACAACTTTGTTTGTGTTGTCTGCACGGAAGTGCATGCGGCTCTCAAAGATCTTTGTTAGGCTACTTGTCTTTCTTGACTCGTCTAACTTCGCTAAATTCGAAAGAACAAAATGCACTTACGCGAATTTTCTTCCTTGTATGCGTTCCAATCTCCATGGACTCCATGGTGGTCCGTAAAGCCTAGAGTTTTCCCCAAGGTGTTGAAATTTGGCAAACTGACTTTTGCACTCTCCTACCGCACCAATCCACTCACGTAAAAGCATCAGAACGCACACTTGGAGAGAATATACCCAGAACGCCCTGCGGGAGACAGGCCCCTCCCACCCGAGGGAGGAGCCCAGGGCAGGGTATGACACTGAAGTGTGAGAGCTTTAAAGCAGGGGTTTTCAACCGGTGGTCCGCGGCCCCCTGGTGGTTCTAGAAGGCATTGCAGGGGTTCCCTGACAATGCATTCAATAATGTAGTTTGTTCACTGTATTAATGTAGTAGTGGTCCCTGGGTCACAATCAGTTGAAAACCCCTGCTTTAAAGCAACAACTATCTCAACAAAAACTTTTTTGCCGTAAAAAAGCGAAACTACTCAAATATAAAAGCATGTCCTATAAATCTGTACAAAATATAATTCACAACTAGTTACTTCTAAACTTTCACCCAATATATTTATGACAAACGAAACAAGCACCTTTCTAAAGCATTCGTTTACGTAACTTGGTCCTGTGTTTCTTCATTGTATAATTACATCTCACATTCGGTTTCTTCAAATGTTATAATTTGCATAATTTGTATGCGTTTAATATTCTGAGTTTGAAAATAGTGTGGGAGGAAAGTCGAGAGGAGTTCACCCTCATTATCTATCACTAATGGCTTCATAGTCATTATCTATCGTTACATCCTATTAAATTACTGTGGCCATTTAGTAAATTGCATTTACCAGGTCATTTAGTAGACTGCATTATCAGCGCATGTGTGTAAGGGAAAACAAGAGGATGCACACATGACACACTCATGAGCTACCAGAATAAACTACATTCCGTGATCTGTTCCTATACTTTCCAATAGATCTCTAATGTAACATAATATTTGTACTTGGGTAATGATAATAGAGGCGGTTGGTGACAATTAATATAATTTAATTCCTGTTCAAAAATATTGCCTACATGCTATACTTAGAAATTACACATCAAAAACTTACAACGAGGCAGATATACTAGGCATATAAATTGTACAGTGATACAGAACTCGTAATACAAAGATTACAGGATAAGTCAAACATAAATTCAAATCGGACACCCGAGTATTAATTTGTGCACCAGTGAAAGTGTCTCTGTCCGATGAGTGATGGTCACGTGTAGGGGAGAATCTGTAGCTCAAGGCTACAGTGGTCCTCCCCTCACAAGGCTGATGACCACGGATGGGGGTGGCCAAGGCTGACCCGTCACTGGAATTTACGAGTCCAGTCCAGCGACTCTCCGATGGCATGAGGAGGAAAGGACGTGGAGATTAAAGAGTGAAGGACAAAGAATTAATGGTGTAAAATGTAAACAGATAGGGGCAGAATGAGAAACAATGGTGAATAGTAAACATGTGATGAAGAACATGGGAAGGGTTGAGTTTAAGTGGGAGTGGTATGACTTTGAGCTCCACTACAGGAGGAGGTGGAAAACAGGATAAAAGAAGGATGTTTTCAGAAATGTGACAGAAGATGCTTTGTGAACCAGCCCGGTTTCTTGTATGTAATCTCGTATCATATACAATAAACCCTATTACATCAGACTCTGAAGATTGTGCTTGTTTTTGAAGAAGTATCCAGTGTGGTGGGATTTCTCAGTCTAACTGGCCCTGGCTGAGGTCAGATTCTTCCACATAAGTCTCCACCAGCTTTGTACCATCTGGACACTATAATTTTTGCACATTGTTCTTTACAGAATTGCTCGAGCTCCATCAAGTTGGATGGGTGAACAACAATTTTATTTTATTTTTAATTTTATTTTGTTTCTGATTTTACCCAATTTTCTCCCAATTTAGTAGCCTAAGAAGCCACCTTCTATTTTCCGATGTCAATCCCCCCCTCGTATTGTGCGTTTGCTGACGTAGTGACCGGCAGTGACAGAGGCGAGGTATAGTCTCCTCCGAGACAACACTCGCTAAGCCTGTCGACCGTAACTCGGGTATTCCACAGCCACTCATGCACGCAGCGAACTCACGTCGGCTTCCCTCCCCCGTCCCTGGGGCGGACAGCCAATCGCCGCCCCCTGGTGGCAGTACTTCTACTGTGGAAGATTTAATTACGTTATTCTGCTTGTATAATGATAAAATGCTGCTAAAATATCAACAGGGAAAATATTGAGGGCAAAGCTCTTTGCAAACCAATAACACAGGTTCTATCTACCTCTGCAATAGCCACAGTTCCTACTTTGCCTGAGACAAAGGACCTTTGTGCCAAAAGATCAAGGGGACATCTATCCCTGTGAGTTGTTCTCACAGCGGGGGAACCCCTGTCGGCTTCCTAGCATTTGAGCAAAGTTCCAGTAATTTTCCATCTGGATTTACATAAAGTACTGCCCAGGTACCTCCTTTTTATTGACTATAAATATGACATGTAAATATGTAAACAGGGGAACTTGCCTTGTGAAGGTACAGTTCCTTTGCAGCTGCTCGAATAAAAGCTTTATACTGTTCAAAGAATTATCTCTCCGATCTGAGTGACTTTTTTCCTATGCTACAGATTCTCAATGGGATTGAGGTCTGGGCTTTGACTGGGACACTCCAGGACAACTTCAATGTGGCTTTTGTTGCATGCTTTTGGCCATTGTCTTGCTGTAATATAAATCTTCCCCCAAGTCCCAAGTCTCTTGCAGACTGCAACATGTTTTCCTCCAAGATTTGTCTATATCTTGCTCCATCCATTTTGCCCTCTATTTTGACAAGACGAGGAGAACAATAGATTCGTTTGAATAACATTTACTTTATGTCAGGTTGCTTAACATCCTCTTCGGCAGCAGCTATTTGGTGTTTTTTTTCTTCATAAAACAGTAAAACCCAGTGCGTTCTGCTTTGGTTTACTTTTGTTTCGTTTACAGATGTCGTTGTCATGAATAATGTGTTTGAGTACTTCCTGGAATCCAGTGACCAAATGAGGTAATGACAAAATCCTCTCTGCTGTCATGAACATATGTTAAAGTATATCCGCAAGTGTATTGAACCAGTGCGGGATGAACGCTAGGAGCAAAGGCATTTTTATTCCCTGGAGGGAGAGTGGCCTTTCCAATGAGCTTTTGCACTTAAAGTTGTGCTCAGGAACGTAAAATGCAACTGCCAGTTTCTTTTCACAATCAAAACATATTGCAAGTTGTCCTGCTCATGAATATTCAATACAGTACAATACTATAGTACAGAGATGTAAAGCCACCACTACCTCTGCTAAAGCTCTTGAGTGGAGATGATAACTCTTCCTTAGGGGCAACAAGGGATGGAGAGTTCTGCGTCTCATGTGAAATAAATCTCTGCCAGCAGCAAAAAGTGAGGCCAGTGCTCCCTGATAACAGGTTTAGGTTGTGAACTCTAATTATTACAAAAATAAAATTAGACTGAATCTTGTTGCCTCAGAGCATAGCACTACTGCATCAGCCAAAAGGTGAGGAGGAAAGGGGCACTGTGGTCTACTGGTCACTGTGCCTGGCGTACAGGAGTCTCTTGCTGCACTGCAGGGGAGTAACGTAAGTACAAACAACCTCTTTACCACCACCACTGTAGCACTGACAAAATGGGTTGCATTTTCTGTGAATTCTTGTAATAAAAATAGATTTCAGCGCTGTCCATTCATCTTTTTTTTAAATGAGTTCTGCACAATTAAAAGTGACTCTTAGCACTTAATTGCTCCAGGAAAAAAATGTGTACCATTTTTATTAACTGTATGGCCACTGGAAACCATCACATAACAATAGATCATTGTGTATTTAGTTGGGCTTAATCAAAGAACTTAAGAGTCTGTACAATTGTGTGGCGTTTCATTTTATTTTATTTTTTAATACCCAAGATGTGACCTTTTAAAATGGTATCCTTTTGTTCCTGTAGGGGGTGATAGACATCAGCCAGTGGCTGGAGGAGCTGTCCCAGGACTATGTCTACCAGGGGAGGGACACTGACACAGAGTCATTTAGTTTAAACAGATCCATCTGTATGGGGTCCTGTGACATTAGAAACACAGGAGAAGCATGGCCTGGGATTCCACTGGACTGTGCTTGTTTTTCCAGCGTGCCCATTCAGAAGGTAATTTACTATGTCCACATTTCATATTCTTTGATTATTATAATCAATGTATGTATAATGTATTTTATAGCATATTTAGTTGTTAGATTCATACAATTCATGAAATGACTTATATTATGCTGACCATTGATGTTCGTTCCTTTCTGTTATTAAACTGACATCCTGTCAAATTGTTTAGCTTTTTTTCTTATGTTGCAGTGCTTCTGCCCAAGTAACCGATTGAGTAGGTTGTTATTGTAAAATAGCTTTTCTCAATGAGCTTCTTCTGGCAATGTTAGGAAGTTCTATTCAAATCCATCTTTTAAACCATGACTCGGATGAAATACTGAGCTCTAGTGGGAGATTGTCTGTAGTGCAAGCAAATGGCTTGGCCTTTTTTTGGCCTTTTAATTATTTTCTGTTTTTAATGGATTTCAGCTTGAAACAGCCCCTAACCATCTCACATACAGTATGCAGAAAAGAGATGCAGAAAGCGTCAGAAGTGACGTGCGGCGCAACTCCAGCTATTTCCGTTACGAAAACCCAACATATGGAAAACCACTCATAATTATAAACTAGCGAGGTTTATTTAAATATAAAAAATGTGAAAACAACTCAAGTTTTTAAATTAAAATGCTGTGTTCAATTTAAATTACAATTCGGTTACCAGTAATATGACCATCTACATGTTTCACGGAGTAGATACATGAACATTTCACCAGTGGATTGAATGACTGTTGAACCCTCAGACACAGGGTCTTGACTGCTCAGCTATGACATGTTTATTATCAAGTTTACAAGTTTACATATATTCTAAGTTCTATAGTACTCAGAGAACCTGGGGAGATTATATATAAACTATTGGCGGATATTTGTATGCAATCCCTACACACTGGAGTAAGGTAGTAGTATAATTCCAATATATAAGAAGGGGGATGGTACTAACCCTGGGAACTATAGGCCTGTCAGTTTAACTTGCATCTCATGTAAAATACTGGAATGTATCATTAGGGAAAAGTTGGAATTCTTCCTGAAAAATAATAGTATTTTAGGGGAGTATTTTATGGTTTTCTTAGAGGAAGGTCATGCCTAACAAACCGCCTGGACTTCTTTGAGGAAGCTACAAAGTGCTATGACTTGAACCAGGCTTATGATATTATATATTTGGACCATTGACAAGGTACCACACGAGAGGCTCACAAGAGTTGTTTCAGAGTGGGTTAGTAATTGGCTGCAAGGCCAAGTACAAAGAGTAACAGTAGGAGGGGTCGTATCTGACTAATGAGTGCTGTGGGCAGTGGACTCCCGCAGGGATCAGTGCTGTGGCCTCTATTCTTCCTTATTTACATAAATGATTGCAACATTTAATCAGTCCAAAGTTTTCTAAAAACATATTCGCATATTTTTATTTTCCTTTGAAATAGAACTTTGGTACATGTACGTGTGTATCACTGTGAACTAAATTAATGTGACAGCTAGTTGGCTATGCACATTCAAATCATGCTCACACGTTAAGATAAGGTATCTGTTGTTTTGACGATGCTTTTCAATTACAACTATTTTCAGAGAGATTAAGATAAACTGTGTCACAAGTGACTCAAGTTGAAGCTATAGTTGTTTTCATAAATAATACAATAGTTTTGGTATGTTTTTTCCTCAAGAACCAGTTTATTACTGCCTTATAGAATACATACAGCATCATTCACTGTTTGCCAAATTCTTCCATTGCTATTCTTGCTGTCAAATCTAATATTACTGCAGCTTTCTGATCCCAGGCAGCTGAAATCCCTCCCCTGAAAAATAAAAATAATCCATGTGTTTTAAAACCATTCTGAATTAAGTCCTGATGAAAAACATATGGGTGAAAAATACCACATTGCTTGTCTACCGTAAACATCTATTGAGGGTGGTCACTCCAATTTGCCTTAGGAGTAACTGAAAACTATTCAAGAATGATGTCTTCCTCTTCCTTTTTATCTCACTCGCTCTAGCCTATAAGTGGGCGCACACATGCGTGCACACAGGGAAACCGACAAACACACTCACACACACACTGTCACGCACAAAGGAAAGGCCTTTTCTATGCCCAGGAATTTCACAGCACTGTATCAGAGCCCATACCTCCTCAGAGAAAGAGACAGGGAGATGACAAAGAAGAAGAAGAAGAAGAGAGAGAGAATGCACTCCTTGTGTTCGGTTGTTCGCGTAAGCGCCTGCGCTTCTTTGTCCGTGCGTTTGTTGCCTGGAATCGGAGCTGCGAACGTGGGATTCACATTGGCAAGGCGACCAGGCGTGACACGCGTTTGACCTGCAGCGAGTGCCATTTTTTCATACGCTCTGCCACTTTTGAAACCCCAGCGCCAGTCCTGCCCCAACCCTGGAACACTGGCGTGAGAAGAGAGAGATTTGTTTGGAAAGGAGGAGGAAAAGAAAGGCACATAAAAGGGAAACATTTTACTCACCTCAAGAACAAGGGCGCAAAGAAGACATGGAGGAGGACCTGAGACAAGTAAAAGGCAAAGATGGACAGAGGAAGAGGACAAAGTAAAAAATAGCTAAACAGAGACAGCACACTACGAAAGAAAAGAAGACCGTCAGAGGGGCAAAAAAAGGGAAAAAAAGCTGACAACTTCATTACAGGGGAAAACAACCAAAGACAGAAGAGGTTTTTTCCCCCTCAGACACAACGAGATCGGAGGGTTTTCTGCTGAGATATTTCTTGGGGATGAAAGGAGTAACTTTGGTTTCTGTTCATTTTAAGGACTGTTTAATTCCTTAGAGGGGAGACTGGCTCCTTGATGTTCTCTGTTGGGTGTGAGTAAGAAAGAAAAAGAGCTCGCTTGGGAAGATCTGCAGAGTCCCCCTTACGAAGCCTCTCCTCTCTCTCTGTGACTCCCTGCTTCTCCACGTTACCGAGGTTACATTTCGCTTCTTCGCTGGTCAGGGTGTCTCTGTGAGAAAAGAGGAGGAGAAAAGGAGAGATAGAAGACTCGGTAGCTGTTTGAGTAGAGAATTCAAATCAGGGTTCAGAGCGAAGAGAGAGAGGGGAGAAAGAGAGAGAAAGAGAGAAGGAGAAGACATTTTAAACACAGTCCAGAGCAAAGAGGAGGAAGACGAGAGAGGGAGGGAAAGGAGAAGACCCAGCGACGTGCTATAGGTGCACACAGCGGGGGAATGCTCTGGTTTAGGGTTTGGGTGTGTGCCTGCTTGAGCCTCCACCTCCGCCCGTCACTCGGGGTGCCCCCCCAGCACCGCGGCTGGCTCCGCCTGTGGGAGGAGGGCGAGGGCTGCCGAGTGTGCGAGGAGGGCCGCTGCCCGCCGGCGCCCCCTAGCTGCCCCGCGGGGCGGGTGCTGGACAGCTGCGGGTGCTGCGAGCAGTGCGGGAACGCCGAGGGGCAGCTCTGCGACCCAGACGGGGCCCAGGACTTCTACGGCCGCTGCGGGGAGGGGCTCCGCTGCCAGAGGGAGGCGCGGAGAGGTCCCGGGAATGGCGGCTGGGAGCCCAAGTGCATCTGCCAGTCCCAAGACCCTGTGTGCGGGTCTGACGGCCACATCTACAGCAACCTGTGCCGGCTGAAAGAAGCGGCCAGCCAGGGAGACGCCACCCTGCAGCTGGCTGGACAAGGGCCATGCTACTCGGGTAATGTCATCATTATGATTATGGTTACGGGTTGCATTTATGTAGCGCCTTTCACAATCTCAAAGAACATTGGCATGTGTTTGTGTGCACCCTCCCCCCGAATTGACGGACAATGTTGCAGCGATTGGATAGGGCTCCTGATAATTGCAAATGGCAATTCCAAAATTGGGGCAGAAGAGCAGGGAATTCAAAAGTGGGAGTGGGTGTGTGACATCACTGAGGATGGCTCGTGATTGGTCCTCTCGCCGCCGCTGTCCCCAGCTCCCCACATCTCCCGCGCTCCCAGAGACCTGGTCAACAGCACGGGAGGCGACGTTGTTTTCGGCTGTGAGGTGTCCGCCTTCCCCCTGCCCCAGCTCAGCTGGAAGAAGAGGGGCAGCAACAACTTCCTGCCAGGAGATGACCCTCACATCTCCGTCCAGGTGTGATGACATCATGGCTCCTGTCTGTTCTGGTGGAATGAACTTCCCATAGACACTGGGCTGGCAGTGTAGCATAATGGTTAGGGAGCTGGGCTTGTAACTCAGAGGTTGCAGGTTAAATTCCCAGGTGGGGCACTGCTGTTGTACCCTTGAGCAAGGTACTTAACCTGAATTGCTTCAGTAAAAATATCCAGCTGTATAAATGGATTGTATGTAAAGAAATGTAAACTGTGTAAGTCGCTCTGGATAAGAGCATCTGATAAATGCTTAAAATGTAATGTAAATGTAGGACAGAGATGCTCTTCAGACTGCGTCTAGGCTCCTGCCAACCTCAATGTAAGTCAAAGGCTGGGCTTTCTCTTTTACCCAGAATCCCTCTCTCTCTCTCTCTCTCTCTCTCCCACCTTCCCAGGCGCGAGGGGGCCCACAGCGCTACACGGTGTCCACCTGGCTGCAGATCGAAGCCCTGCGCCTGTCTGATGCGGGGGTCTACGCCTGCGTCTTCCGCAACGCGCTGGGGGAGGCTTCGGCCACCGCTCGCCTCACGGTGCACCGACAGGGTGAGTCTGGCGCAGGCTCGCCGCACAGCCGATGCGTCGGGCAGCCTTCTGCGAGGAAATGCATCGTGAGAGACTGCACAGCCAACATTTGTCCTCAATTTAGACTCATAAGTAAATGCAAATGTTCGTTTTTTGGGTTTTTCTTCACAAATACAGTTTGGCAAGTTCAGCATTCACCTAGACTGACTCTGAAAACTGTGTTTGTGAAGAGAAAAATAAACACTTTATGAACTTGTCAAAATAAAACTTGCCAAACTGATAACAAATTATGAAAAATGTTTATTACGTAAAGGCTGGACTTACATTTCTGCTGTATTATCATATGGCACAAATTACAGTTAGTATAAGTAGTTACATTTACCTGTCACGAATGGTGGTCTGCAAGGTTCACATAGATACACTGTAGATGTAAATGAGTGCCAATGTGAGTTAAAGGTACAGGGAACTGCCAAAATAATGGAAAGACTTGAGTAAATGAAGGGTTCTGGTGGCTCTTTTTTGGTGTGGGGTGCATTTTCCTGACAAGCCATTATGAGTGATCACCTTCTTCCTATGGGGAAGCATTTCTATCCTGATGGGATCCTGGGTCTCTACCAGGATGACAATGCCCCCATCTACAGAGTGGTCACTGAATGGTTAGATGAGCATGAAAACGATGTAAACCATATGCCATGGCCGTCTCAGTCACCAGATCGAAACCCAATTGAACACTTATGGGAGATTCTGGAGCGGCGTCCGAGACAGCGCACCAAATTATGGAGTTTCTCACGGAAGAATAGTTTTGCATCCCTCAAATAGAGATCCAGACACTTTTAGAACCTTGGCCAAGGTGAACTGCAGCGGTTCTGGTCCAACTCCCTATCAAGACTTTATGTCTGTATTTCCTTTACTTTGGCAGTCACCTGTAGTTTCCACACAGACTCGTGCTAATGTTCACTTTCTCCCTCTGGAACCTGTCTCTCTGGCAGCGATGAGAGTGTTTGATGGCGAGTCTGAGGAGGAAGACTATTATTACTATGACGACATAGAGGAGGAAGAAGACGAGGAAGAAGACGACGACAGTGGGGAACCAGAGTCGGGACTACCAAGGATAAACTAAATTTTAAAACAATTTATTTTTTGGGGGGCATGATTCTGAAAAAGCTTCACACATGTACATGAAAGAACAAGCTGACCGAACAGGCACTGGACTGTGCTGGGTGACAATAAGACTCGATATACTATATATAATGTGAGAATGATGAAGGGTGTGCTGGAAGTTTTCCAAGCAGAAATTAAACATTTCTCATTTCTCCCATCGGTTCCAATGTCAGGCAAAACAGTAATATTAATTCAGTTTATCTCCTTTATATTATGCCAATATTATGGATTTTAAAATGCCTGTTGGCCTTAGCAATTAATTCACTTTAAAAGGGACAGCCTAATGTTGCTGATTTATTTACTAGCTTAAAGAAATGCCAGTTTTCCCAATAGAGATCAAAATCATTTCTTAAGTTTGTGATATAATGCCTGTTCTATTTGCTGTGCTACATCAGCCTATAAACAAACACTATAGCCTAGAAGCATTGTGACACTCACAATATTATTGAGGAAGGCAGGGAGAGAGAGGGAGGGAAAGAGAGATTGACAGGTGTGGCAAGAAAGCAGCATGCCACTCTAGTGTACGCTGACTCTATGGCTCTCACTCTAGTGTTAACTTTCTCTCTCTTGTATCCACAGGACACCTGAGCCTTGCTCATGTGGACCCAACACTAGACACGTACGGTAGACCAGGCATCTAGAGATGCTAATAGCACCACAACAGTAATAGTTATGATTCTCATTATTACTGACATTATTTCCTTTTCGAAAACAAAGGAGCGCACGCAGACAATTTCAAGGAAATGATGTCTGAGTTTTTACCCTTTGTTTAAAAAAATCTATTTTTTGTGTCGAGCAATATATTAAGGCCTTTGCCTTTTTTGTTATTGTTATAATATTTCACCAGTGAATGTAAAGTATAATGTTGTAATTTAGCTGAATTTATAAGCTACACTTAGGACCTACATTTATAAAGATTCTGCTTGTGTGAACTACAGGCATAGTGTGTATACAACAGAACTAGGGAGCCAGTGAAGCCAGGTTAAGAGAGGAGGCGGTTGGATGTAATGAGAGTATTGGTCTTTGGTTGGTTTTGAGGGTGAAAGATGCTCATCATTTGGTGAGGGGGTGATAATTGCTTCTGAAAACATGTTCAGAACTGATTGCCTCTGCAACCATTAAGAAATTACTCGCATGTGACCCTTTCACGCATCTCCGTTAATCACAAGCAAGGGGGCTCCCATACATATTATCTGGCTATTTTTGACACGTAAAGACGTTATTTGCCATAAAGACATGCCCTTCTGGGCTGCAGAATCCGGAGTAGCTTCATGCAATTAAAACACGTGTCGCATTTCTGGCCTTCCAACTATAGCTGCAATATGACTGGCTAATGCAAATGTAACAGAATGTGTGTCAGGGGAATGATATGTGTGCGCAATTTTTCAGACCTCTGTGACATGCTAATCATTTCAAATAAATTTTGAAAATATTGGATTCGACTGATTTATTTATTTAGCACCGCCAATCATCTGGTAAGCCTCTTGCTGATGTACTGGATTTAGTGAGTGCTTAGTATGGGAGTGGAAAACCAACATAAACAATAGGGTGTGCATGTACCATAATTGGTTGCCCAACTAATAATAATAATAATAATAAAAGCAGCAATAACCTATACAATGATTATGTGTGTGTGTGTGTGTGTGTGTGTGTGTCAGGGTCGGTGGGAAGGCTGTACTTTAGTGGGTGTGGCCAGCAGGCTGGAGATGGAGGTCTCAGCCTACCGGGCACTGCCATCACCTGTGACATCACTGAGGAGTTCTCTCTGTCCTCTGCACATCCACACAGGCATAAAATAAGGCACCTTATTTACTGTACAAAAACACATTGTTTGATTTAATGGCTGCAGGTGCTTTACAGAGATAGACAGAACAAATAGACACTTAGATCACACTGAAATCAAAGTTAAGATTACTGTAAAGCCTTGGCACCAACGTTTCTATGTTTATTTGCATACAAAAACTCACATATACATTTATATATACACACACACACAGACAAATATTTTCCTACTGAAACAAAGCAGACGCGATTTTTTAGCGAATCTTTGATGATGCCCTGATCCAATGGATCGAGGCATTTGACACAACTTCATCTCTGGCTGTTACTCGGATCCCTAAGGTACCACCTGACCTTCGACAGATGGAGATTGTCACAACCCAGCCCAACCTCCTTTTTTCGAAGGCTGTGCCTAGTTGATGACTATGTCACAACCACGTAAATCTCGAATAAGTAATGTGTGACTCCATTTGAGACTTTAAGGCCATTGTCAGCTGTCACCATGTGCTGTTGGTTTTCTCTCACGTTTGTGCCTTTGCTCACGTTGTGCGGCACAAAGAGAAAGTTAACCGTTATTGCATTCTTGAACCTCCAGGGGGCAGCACTTCTCCACAAGTCCTCCATAAACAAGACAGCCTCATATTGACAAAGCTTACAGTCAGTTTAAATGTACTCTTTAAAAACGTTTTCAAGGCTCAACAAAGCTCTGGACTCACCTTTCCTGAGCACCTTAAAATCTGTGGAGCAGTACAGACAATGAGCACAGACAATCACAGACCCTTAAGGAATGAGCTTTGCATAAACGAAACAGATCCTTAGGATTTATCTGCAAGACTCATCTCCTTCGCTAAAAACCCCACACCTACACAAGTGAGGTACACACAAATGCGAAAGTGTCAATTTTACAGAGTGGATCATTACAAACACAAATACGTTTTCAACTTCATACAAAGTCAAAAGGTGGCGGGCAAAACCAAGGTTAAAAGCTCAGGCATAATTATGACATAACACTCATGATGTGGGAGGGGCAGAAACATAGCCACTACAGAATAACCCCCGCACAGAAATCTCCGGCTGTTCCTGGGTGACCTTGCCTAATATCAGATGCAAAGAAGCATTACTTTTATATGCTTAAGGAACAACAAAAAGAGAGTAAAGCCAGGGAACAGCTAAGAACCAATATTGCCGGAAATAAAGAAATCACACTTCAGACACTTTTAGAACCTTGGCCAAGGTGAACTGCAGCGGTTCTGGTCCAACGCCCTATCAAGACTTTATGTCTGTATTTCCTTTACTTTGGCAGTCACCTGTAGTTTCAGAGCTTAAGGAACAACAAAAAGAGAGTAAAGCCAGGGAACAGCTAAGAGCCAATATTTCCGGAAATAAAGAAATCACACTTCAGCACCGAACAATCAAATTTCATTGTGTGAAATGCATAGAAGGAATGTAATTGCTAGCCGGGGGCCTCTCTAGTGTATTACTGCCTTGACTGAACCTGACTGACTTTATTTGGCTTAAAGCTGCTACAGAAATAAATAAAAACTAGAACTTAGAATATAGTGCAGTTATCAATGCTTCATAAATGAATTAATTATAGCATTATACTTCTTCAGAAGGGATTGATGGTCATTTTTAGGCCAACATTAGGTAACAGCGGTGAACACTGTTACCTGTGGAGTTCTCAATCTGGCCACCCTGTTAACAATGACGCCAACCAACATGCAACAGTGAATCTTTAAATGTTAGTCGTTAATCATTTCTTAATCATTTATAACTGCGACAGAATCTAAAGTCTCATCGAGGAACGGCAGCGGTGATGAATAACTACAGCAG